>WEKY01001340.1:388337-448444 GCA_013390045.1 Picathartes gymnocephalus
AAAGAAAAGTTCATTTCTGGGTCTCAACGTTAAGAAACATAAAGTGTTAGACTGTACCTATTAATGCTCACTATTCCAACCATTTTTTTTTCTTTTTAAAGTTTTACAAAATGAATTACCGTCACTTTTTAAACATTGTGTAAGAAGAAATGAGTGTGCACAACTCTACACTTTTCTAGCATTCTTGAACTAATTCACAAATGCGAGAAAATGGAAAAAAAACCAAACCATGGGAAAAAACAAACAAACAAAAAAAAGGAGGATGAATGTAGGTAGTTTGATGTTATAAACTATACAGGAATGAAGCGCTTGTTGCCACAGAAAGAACAGGGACAGGACCTTCCCCCTGTTCAATTTTGCGTGCTAAGAGGGTCATTTTTTATTCTTTTATTATAAACACTATTAAATTCCGACTGTGTTTTTGGTTTTTTTTTCTCCTTTATCTGAATATACAAGAACATTCATTATCAAATGTTCGTTATCATCAATACTACAAAGAACGAGACACAAATCGCAAGAAACAATGGAAAATGTTAATAAAGCTGAAAGAATCGTCGAGTTTTTTTTGTGATTTTTTTTCATTTTTATTTTTTTTGAGTTTCTGCAGGTTTTTTTTTTGTTTGTGTTTTTTTTGTGGTTTTTTTGTTTTGTTTTGTTTTGTTTTTTTGGTATCGAAGTCAGGTTTTTCTGGGCAGAAAAGAAAAATAATAATAAAAAAAGGAAGAAGAAAAAAAAAACCCCACAACACTCAGGGCTGGAGCAGGGGGAGGAGAACAGGGAGGAGAAACAAAACCCAAAAATTAAGAAAAGCAAAGAAAAAGAGGCAAGCAAGCAGCTACGCCAACACAAACTGGAGGGACCAACTGGGGAACCCAGGAGGGGATTTGCAAAGTACCGTGGAGGAGCGAGGGCCCAGCCTGGGCAGGGGGACGGGCAGGAGGGGCAGCAGGGCACAGAGGGCAGCCCCAGCACGGGCTGGCTCCAGCAGGCTGTGGTTTGGGGTCATTCCCAGCTGGTTTCCAAGAGGGACAGTGGCATTCCCGCAGGCACGGCACTGCTGCTGCTCAGGGGAATAGGCCTGACCCCGTCCTGTGTCCCTGGAACGCTTCGCTGGAACGGGTTCATGTAAAACAAGCTGGAAGTGGACAAAAGGCAGCACTGAGGGAGGCCACGGGAAGAGGAGGAGGAGAGTGGGAAGGTGGGCAACACCTCCCGACTGTCCTTGCGGGAAAACAGCGTTCTCCATGCGCTGAACACACAGCTGGGAGGCAGCCCTGGGCCCCTCTTGTCACATCCTGCTCTGCCACAGGGTCCCCAGCCCTGGCGTGGATGCAAAAGGAGCAGAAGTGTCACTGCTGGGCACACAAAGCCCCTGCACGGCAAGGTGACAGCACGTCAGAGCTGTGGCCACACAAACACTGTGCCCTGCAGGCCAAGGACCATTATTTGTTCCAGCAGAAGGGTGGAAGTATTTTTGGCAGAGCTCTGACATGAAATGGTTTCTGCTTAACACTGCTCCGCACTGGCAGTTCCCACCTCGAGACCAGCACAAGCAGGGTGGGCACGGACATTCAACAGCATGAGGTATTGATCCCAAGGGATCCCGGGATCCATCACGAGGTGCCAGACATCCTGCACCCACACCAGTCCCCACCACACCCAGGGTCTTGATGCAGGCTGGCTCAGCCTCCTCGTGCCCACTGAAAGAACCGATGGCCAGAAGTCCCAGCCTGGCACAAAGCTCCAGGGAAACTGGTGCTGCCTCTTCCTGCTCTTCCATGAAAGCCACGTCCTCCCAGCATCAGCCTGAAGGGGCAGGATGAAGCCTCGCTTGCCAGCCACCACTGCTTGTCCCAGCAGTGGACCAGAAAAGCTGGGCAGAAAGTCCCACGAGTTCTTCCATGGCCACTGCCCAGGGTAACTCCTGGGGTAAAAGCAGCAGCTTCAGCACACAGACATCCCCCAGTGGGGCACCCACCCGTCCTACAGAGCAAACCTGTGGCGTGAAGTGCTACCAAAAGCTCCCGAGAGCTCTCACTCACCCCAGCACTCCCATCCTCTGGCATTCTGCTGCCCATCCCTCGCTGCCGGGCTTTGGGAATGCAGGGGGTGGCACAAATCTCTGTGAGTACTGCTTGAACTGGGGAACCCAGCTCCTCCTGGAAACAGGAGCCAACGCCCCCTGACACTGCCCTCAGCAGGAAAACTCCACCATCAGCCTCTCCATGTGCTGTGAGAGAGCTCTGGTGTCCCATCAGCCATCCATGCCCGACCCCCCACAGCTCCATGGAGGTGACAGCACCTCCATTATCAGCGATGGCTGTGTCTCACCTGCCTCTGCCTCCCTTCCTTCCCTCCTCTTCTCCCCTCCAGCAACAGGCAGGCAGGACAGCAGGGTTTCATGGCTCATCCAGATCACAGCAGCCAGCGGGAGGGATGCTTGGCCGAGCAGGGCTGGGACTGGGAAGTTTCCCCGGGGCTGGGAAGGGGAATGGTACCTTTTGGAAGTGAGGGGGAGCACGCTGGCTCCTACTGCGTGCAGGGGGCTGTGCCACCCGCCCTGTCCTGCAGCACACGAGGGACAGCTCACTGGGGCAGGGCTGAATGCAGGAGGCTGTGGAGACGAGGAGGGAGCAGATTCCCTACGGTGGCAATTTCCTACGGAGAGGTAGCGTGAAAGGAAGGGGGGCAGGGGGCTGCCTGCTAGCGAGGGAGTGAGATGTGACTGAGGTACATTTGTAGCTCCTCAGAAAGACACCCAGCATGAGGCTGTGCGCTGCTCTGGGGTTGGTTTGTGTGGTGGTGGTGGTGGATTTTTGCTTTTCCTCCTTAAAATCCTTCTACCTTCAGTGGGAAGTGGGGAGGGGGAAGGGAGTGGTGTTGTGGCAGTGGCGGGGAGGGGGAAGAGCGGCTTCTACCCAGAAAAGAAAGGGAAGAGAGTATAAAGAAGTGTCCAGATTGGCTGAAAAAAGCATCCCGACGAAGAGAAGAGAAGAGAAGGAGTCTTCTTGTGTGTGCTGATTGGGTTCACCTCCAGTCTGACTGCTGCGGTGTTAGGAGAGGCCCCCTCCCCTCCCGCCCCCGCCGGGGCCGGCTCAGCCAGGGATGCAATTTGCTGGGAGATCAGTTGGAGGTATCAGAGTGAACGCTGCCAGGGCCTTCTGTGGGGGAGGTCACTGACGATGGGGTAGTAGCGTCTTGCCAACCTCCATTAGCCTGCAGGAGGGGATACACAGAGACATCAGTCACAAACAGCCCTACCCAAGGCACCCAACCACCTCAGAACCCCCGCTTCTCCCTCAGCTGCGACCAGCGTAGCAGGCAAAGATGTCCCCTCTGACTCCCTCATCCCACCCCACACCACAGTGCTCCATCACTGCGACAGGGCAGAAACATTTTTGCTGAAAACAGATTTTGATAAGCTGCAAGTGCTCACAGAAAATCCATCCTTTAAAAAAACCGTGTTTCTCCAGAACCATGAGCTCTGGTTATTTGGGTTTTTTTAACCCCTGATTATGACCCTTCCTCATATGAAAGAAAGAAAATAGCAAACACCTCACTCCAGAACCACAAGCCTGAATGTTATCTGAACCCAAGTGCTGTGAACACGCAGAACAACCAAGTCCCACAGAACTGCTGAGCTGTGCTGTGTCCCCACCTCATCGAGAGAAGCCGAGCCACAGCACAACAGAAGTGCCACCAATATATCCCATCCGAGGGTTCATGCAGCAACGCATGGCAGACAACTTGTTTCCTCTCCTAAAAACAGAGCCAGAGCCAAATTCTGGGGGCATTCGAGAGCTGAGCTGCCGGAGGGCCCCGGCTGCTGCGGGCAGGAGCCGGCAGCGCACAGAAGCTGCTCCTCCACGGCTGCCATCCCCTTCAGAGAGGAGCAGATGTCGCACCCAACCTCCTCTGCTTGCTCTGACATTGATTCAGTGCTTGGCTAATTAATCCTTCCCAAGCACTGCCCAAGCTCCAGTTGGCAGCAGTGGCTGTCCCGCTTTAGACACGCCCGGGCTGCTTTGCCCACTTTGGCTGCCTGTCCCACTGCCTGCTGCATCATCCAACATCGGCCCTGCCAGCTGGGACCCTGCACACCCCAGACGGGTGAGAGTAAGAAAATTCCCCACTCTGAGGTGCTGCTGCCTGCCTGAGAGCCTGCTGTGATGGGAGCAAAGAGCTGACCACAGGTGAGCCACCAGAACGCACGTTTGAGGCATCAGGTGACCTCGCAGCGGGACACGCACAAAGCAAAGAAGACAAGAGGTGAGTGCACACCCCTTGCTGGGCCTGTGTGCTCTTCCACATGTGCATGGGAGCAAAGGGGTTCAGGCAACGGCAAGGAAAGCAGGAATTATGACTTCAGCTTGCTCACAGGTTAGCAAATCCCACTCCACTCCCCCTTGGGTGCAAGTGTGTCACCAGACTAAGCACGAGCATTACCAGTACCCCATGCCCACTGTCCCCACCAGCTCCCACCCACAGCCAGGCCCTGACCCACCATCCCTGAGCTCCCCGAGATGCAATATCCACCCTTACACATCTTGGACTGCTGCAAGAGGCAGCAATTACTGTAGATTATCAGCCCGACAATGACAGGCCGCGTAAAGAGAGACACAGAGCCAACTCCGCCGCCCCGAGACTGGCATATTCAAGTACACTTAGGACATTAATAGCAATTTACGTGCCATCAGTGAGAGAGAACCACAATAGCTGTGCTGGCAGCCTCTTATTACCAAGCCTGTTATTTGTTGGAGTTACAAGCTATAATCACAACAGAAACTTTCAAAACCCTTATCTTCCGTGACGCACCAAATCTATTTCAGAGCCATAATTGCTATGTCACCGGAGAGTTTGCTGCTTAATGCACTCAGATGCCATTTAGTGTTTGCAGGGTCGTTACGGCGAGCAGGAGGGGGGAGAGTGGTGGGGGCTGTGTGGAGCAGGGCTCCGGCCCTATTGTGCTCGACTATTTTTAGTCAGGCTTTTGCCTGCCAGCCACAGAAGCAATTGAGCAGCAGCTCCGTGTTCAGCACCCTGCTCCCCAAAATCCTTGGAGGGTACTGCAGACTGGGAACGAGGCTTCCTGTGCTTCCAGGAGTCTGTGTGGTTTAACACAACCATGGTGGCATCCGGTGGGAAGTCAAGGGAATGTTGGGAAGAGGCCAACGTGGCCTGGGAAGGCCCTAGGTTGTGGGGCAAGTGATGGAAAGGAGGACCCAAGGCTGGCTGTGACATCTTGAAACCATCCTTTGGTATGGAAAAGTCCTCTGTGAGGAGGCTGGATCCTTCCCCAGGCAGTGGGCATGCCATCCCCACTCATCCTGGAGTTCACTCCATTGCTGCATGGATCAAGCCACGTGTGGGATTCATCCAATTCCACCCAGAGGGCTCCACCTCTTCCAAGAAAGGAGATGCCTTGGGATTTGACTGTAGTCAACCAGCTGGGATCTCCCTCAAAGACAAGGGAGTCTTTTGAGGAGGCTGCTGCTCCTTGCAGAGCCCCTGCGCACAGCTGTGACTTCTTCAGGAGTGGCAGATGCCAAAGACAGAGCCGTGGTCTCCAGGACACCTCTTCAGATGCCACCTTGTGATGCCACAGCACAGGCAAAGCCTTGGTGACTGTCCAAATCTGGAGCCTCAGTGAAAGATTGCTGAAGCAACTGGTTTTGGTGCCCATTTCCACAGGTCTCAGCATTTTTGTCACCTCCAACAAGTCTGGCTGGCTCCCTGCCCAGGCCTCCTACGTGGAGCTGGGAGATGACTTTCTGCCAATTTTTAAAGGCATCTTCTGCTTAGCATGGAGGCTGTCTCAGGATCCCACCTCCTGTGACCAAATCCTTGTCCCACCAACAATGGCACAGGGTGTCAGGTCAGCCTCCAAACACAGCAGTCTGGTAGAGCAGCCTCAAAGCCTTTTCAGACCTCCGAACTTTTAAGAGCTTTTATCTGGGCATCCTTAGTACTGAAGGTCTTATCACACACCAGAGAATCCAGACATCCCTTCCCAAAAGTCATGGCCAGGCATCCCTGGCCATCAGAACACACCAAGGCATCCCTCATGGATGGAGCTTGTGCACTGAAGCCCTGCCAGACCAACTTCCATACCCCAGCTGATGGCCTTGACCGTGAACCAAAGCTTGACCATGATGGAGAACTGCAGCTGGCTGAGGAAAAGAGCAACAGCTTTCTTCCCAAGGCTCAAATTTTTAGAACAAAAGATCTCAGTCAAGTGAGGAGCTCTCAGCTTCTTCATGTACGAATCCTTGCTGGCAGGAGGGGATCCAAAACTCCCTGCCTCACCCTGCCACTGGCCACCACCACTGAGGTCACATACACACTGCTTTGTGAACAGGCACAGGTCTGAACAGAAGCAGTTTTAAATCAAAACCTTCACTCTCTGATGAACAGCTCCTCATTTTACATGTTTAAATAATCTGTAAATTAAATTAAGTCCAAAACCAAATTTCTTAAAGGGCTTTAAAATGACTACAGTTTACTCGTTCATTAGCATGTGAGGGAAGTAGAACACTGCAGATTTAAGCCATTGGGCAGCGGCAGGAAAGGTGATGTTTTGGGGGTAAGACCCTCCAGAGGACTGTGGCAATAAAGATCCAACTTCTACTGGAACCCAACAGAACCTGAGCTTTCCTAAATGCTTTGAAACCCGTGGTCTCAGGGGACCTCCTGGCTACACATGTGGACCCCCATGAACAAACACTGTCCAGACAGCCCAAACATTTAACAACTCTCATTTCGTGGTGCAAAACCCTACAGCCTCAAAGTTTGCCAAAAGGGGTGGCTCAGGCCCCAAACCTCCTGAAAGGAGGGGAGGTCCCTCCTTCTTCTCCGTGTGACCCAAGGCTGGGTGTCCTCAAGACAGCTCCTGTCTCCCCCACCGCTGCGTTGTCAGAGTGTCCCCATTCCTTGCTGGGACTGGTGCTGTCCCCACCTGTGGAGGAGAAGGCTCTGTTCTCCCTCAGTCCTCGCTGTGGGTCACAGGGCTGGCGATGGCTGGGACATTGCCCATTATCCTGCTAACGATGCAGAACCGACTCCAGCCCTTCCCGCCCTGCGGAGCAGCCTGTCAGCCACAAGCAGCAGAGCCACGCAGGGAACTGGGCTTTGGGTAGATCCCTCCTCTCAGCTGTCACGACTTACACGCATTTAAAAATTCATCCTCCATCAAGGAAAGGCAAACCCCGAGCGTTGTCTCCCCTGCCAAGGTTTCCAGCAGCGGAGCCGGGCAACCTGCCGCTGACTTCCCGGTGCTGACGGGCTCCGGGGATGGCTTAACCTCAGCCCCGTGCAGACATCATTGTGACAGGGCTCTGGACTAGGTTTCGGCTCATCTCCTTCCAGCAGCTCACGGGGATGCTCGGGTGATGTGGGGACGGCAGCTCTCTGTGTCACAATCAGCTTCGCTCTGCATTTCGCTCCCCTCCTCGGCCTGAAAGGGTTCAGGGAAAGGCAGGGAAGCCCTGCCTGCTGGAGACAGTTGCCCTCCCTGCAACTGAGGAGATCCCCAGGACTTCCAAAAGGGCATCCACACTTCAGGGTGGACAAACTGGGATCCTTCAAGGGACCTCAGTGGATGGGAAGACATTAAGTGACAATCAGGCTAGAGCACACTGACTGGGATACAGGGGAAACAAGATATTTGGGGACAAAGAGACAATGCAGAAGGTGCTTCCTAAACTATCTGCTCAGCTCTGGACTTCCTGCCTCGTTCCCCATGCCTACCACAGCTTTATGGGGAATTGAGGAGTCACCCACACAGTGCAGTGCCTTTGCCAACCTGCCCCTCTCTTGACAACATCCAGTGTGGGTCAGTCTGGGCTCCTGCCCTCCCTGAAACCCAGCCTGAGAAGACATCAGATGCCAAACATGTCGGGTCTCCATTTGGGAAGCACAGAGGGGACCGCCAAGCCCCTGCCACTCTCAGCTCCCCAGGTCTCATTGCTACTCATGGGAACACTGGTTCTCCCACAGAGAGCCACAGCCAGAAACACCAACCCAGCTCTCCTTGTCCTATTCGGCTTTTGAGTTTTCACTCTCTCTTCCATCTCCTCTCCCCAGTCACCCCCTCCCTGCCTCATAATCCCCAGCAGCAACCCTCCCCCCCAAATTTTGGCTTAACCCAGCCCACTGTTATTTTCCAAGCCAACTGCAACTGTAATCAGCTCAGCCTCTTTCCTTGGGGGTATTTTAATTTATACAAAAGTATCATCTCTTATCATGATCAGCCTGCGATTCATTTACTCTCCAAGTATTAAAAAGCCAGAAAGGGAATAAATTCAGCGCACGGAGAAATTAATGCGGAACGATAGGCTCTTTCATGTGGCATTTCCAAGTGCCGTTTTTGCAAGGGGCTTATGTAATGAGACATAATTATCTGCACATGTTCAATTACATTACTTCACAAATCCTCCCTGCCTCTGCCTCCTGACGTCAAGCCGCCCACTAAGCCCCGGCACCCGCAGGAGAGGGGAGCAGAGCCCCCCGTCCCAGGGCACCCCTCTCCACACATTGGTGGTGGCCATCCTGCAAGGTGGTCACTCACCAGGTGACAAATGGCACAGTGGACTGTAGGGTGATGGGACTGGCTGTTGCACCATGCTGGGGTCTCAGCTGCAGGACCACCCAGAAGATCGTCACACCTCCTTGACCAGTTCAAGACTACCCTATCTCAACCATCAGTGTCCCCATGTTCAGGGCCAGCTGCCTCCTCCTGTGTGCCACCCCGGACACCACTGCCACCACCCACTCAGCGCTCACAGCCTCCTTTTCCAGGCTGCCCTCCTCTCCCAGCTTGCTGTCACCGCCACTGAGATGGTGGACGATTGATCTGAGAAATGAAGTTGGATTGCTGTCCCGAATCTACACTGGGTTCTCCTTGTGTGTGTCTGATCGATTTCCCCCTGTGCGACACAGCTTGTCGCTACGAATTTTCATGCTAGTCAGAACCCGCCAGCGCACCCAAGAACAAGGAGAAGATGCTCCAGAGACCGCCCTCCCCCTCCCATCCTCCCCCAGCCCGCTTGGGCGAGGTTTTCTTGGGTTGCTGTTGGTTGGCTTTGTGGGTTTTTTTCCTCCTTTTATTCGTAACCGCTATCGCCGCCAACCCCACCGCGGCCGCGCTCTTGGACGCCAGCTGGGGATGGGTTATTTTTAGCTGGTCACTGCGGGATGGTGCCACCAGGATGGAGCCACCTCTGGGCCGGGGCGTTGGCAGCGACATTCCCCACCGTGGTTACAGGAGGTGTCACCTGTTTAGCAGCTCCTGCCGGCCGAGCGCGTGTGGCCGCAGGTGCCGGGCGGACGCTGATGGGCTGTGACAGTGCGAGACGCCAGCTGCCTGCACACAGCCTGCCCCGGCGCCACTTTTTTTGTGGGCAAAGCTCCGCCGTTGGCGTGACCGATACAGAAGCAATAAACTAGGTGACCGTAAAAGCCAAGACAAGTCCTACTAAGTGGCATTCTGAGCCCTATGGCTTTGAAATAATTGGTAGTGAGAGAACAAAAATGAAAAAAAAAAAACCCCAAAAGACCAGAACCCGAGCCTGTTTTTTTTTTCTTACACTGATGCCCTGCGGACTATACATCTGACTTGCCGCGAGTCCGTCACTGTATCCTCCTGTCTGGCTGATAACATGGCGAAGGGTATCCACCTAAACAGACCAACGACAACAAAGACACAAATTAGAGGGAAGGAAAGGTTAGTGGCCAAAGCCGCTTCCGTTCATCTTTGGCAAGATAAAAGCAAACAAACAGTAATAACGATAATCATGATCATCATCGTAATAAAAATAAAGGTATGTATTCGAAGAGGGATAAGTAAGAGCCGCAGTTGGTCTTGTGGAGAGAGATGAGCCAGAGGACCTCTCCTGCCTCCCTCACCATCCCCTGCCTGGCCCAGCAGCCCTGTCACATTCTCCTTGGTCCCATGCCCTTTGACAAAAAGAGTGGGGAGGGAGAACAGTGTGACAAGTGTGGGGTGACACCTCCTGGAGCACATCGTTGCAGCCATCTCCACCATCATGCTTAAGGACCCACCTTCCTACCCCAACCCCCTTCCACCTTTGACCCCAAGCACTGCTCATGGCAGCAGAAGGAGATCTTTGGAGTCTGCTCAGTGTCTTCACTGTGGAGGGCTCAGAAAGGAAGTATACTCACCATAGCAAAGGCATCAGCAGCTCTCCTCTGGGTGCCCTGTTCCTCTCCCTCACTCCCCCAGCCCAGCCCCAGTGGTGGCACATGTGGTGAGCACATCTCACTGCCCATGAATGACGTGTGCTCCACGTCCAGCCCCACAGGGGAGCAGCCTTGGCTTTGGAGAGCTCTCCTAGCCCAGTGCAGAAGTGTCAGAGTGGCTGTTGTCTCTCAGCACAGAGCAGAGCCTTAGATGCCAGGGAGGGGACTCATGGCCTATCTGGACATTGGATGGGAGGTGGGAGATCTGACTGAGATCCTGGCTGTTTAAAATTCTTTCTTTTTGCCCCAAGCATGGGTTGATGTTTCAGCAATGCTGCTCAAAGCTCCCTTGCTCTCTCCTCATGGTATGTACAGGGGTGGTGTGAGTGCCTGTGCTTTGGGGAGCTGGGGAGATGGTCAAGGGTGGCTTCTAATTATAAAATAAATAAATAAAAGAAAATTATCTACATATTTGAACATTTATTGCCTTTCAGCAGACACCTGGTTTGGCATCAAAGGAGTAAGTGGAAGTCTTGTAAAACGAGACACCAGTCCAAATATCTGGCCCCTTCCCTTGGAAGAATAAAGCAAGCAGAACCTAAACTTGAGCTGCTTTTGTTTGACTTTGTGCCTATTCTCCTACACCTTCTCTCCTCCTAGTACGACTATCAAGCCAGAGCCAAATGCATTCACAAAGTGTGGGCAAGTCTCCTCAAGACCATGGTTGTTGGTTTGGTTGGGTGTTTGGTTTTGGTTTCTTTTGGATTGGTTTTTGGTTGGGTTGGTTTTTTTGGTTTTTTGGTGGTTGTTCCTGTTGCTTTTTTTTTGGTTGGTTGGTTTTTTGGTTTGGTTTGCCTTTTTTTAAGTGTTGGTTGGTTGGTTCGTGCTGGTTGAGATTTGCTGTTTTCAGACGGGAGGGAGAAGTGCCAATACAATCAAAGGCTCCTCCAACACTAATGCATTCACTGGCAGTACATCGGATGGGTCCCTACCTGTGACTGCACGTTGGCTCCAACCTGGGCCCCTTGGTAAGAATCCCCATTGAGAGACTGCACGCTCATGAACAAATCTCCAGAGTTTGACATGTTAAAAGAACTGGAAGAACCTGGAAAGGAAAGAGTGAGGCACCTGAATCACAGAAAGGAAAAAGATCCACCCCATGACTCTCAGCCAAGAGGAAGGAACAACATGCAAAGCAACCACAAAAACAAAACACACAGTCAGGTTAGTAGTATGAAGAAAAGAGCAAGCAAAAAAAAGGATGCAATCTTGAGGTTATTCAAAGCCACATGTTGTTACAGCTCAATGCCAAGAACATTCTTCAACAGCTCCTCAGCTGGAGGAAGGATTCTTCATGCTTTTGACTGAGACAAACAAAACACAGCCTGGAGGACTCGGACAGCATCAGAATCCTTCAGACAGCTCTGAAGGATCTTGGTTGTTGAAGGTGTCCACCCAGCAGACTGCACAGGAGACCAGAATTACCCAGACAAGCCCCTCTACCGAGAGCAGAAGCCTTTGCAGCAGGCAAACCAAGCCCACACTGAGGAGCTCAGAACAGGGTGGGTAATTCTAGCCCCTGCTGCTCCCTGCAGGGTGAGACATCCAGAGCCCATCCAGCCCCACGGCTGGAGCCACAAGGGGCTCTGTGAGGGAGCAGTGTGTGGGGTTTGCCTTCAGGACATCAGGAACCCATCACTGGTGGGAACAGCAGAGCACCAGGAGCAAAGGCTCACAAAAACATGAAGGCACCTGGGTTAGACTCCCAGTGCCCATTACGCTGGCAAAAGTCTCTCATTGTGATGGCCCGTGAGAGAACACAAGGGCGTCACAGCCCTCCTGCGCCAGCTGTCCCAGAAGAAGAAGCTCTGTAAGCAAATTCCCCACTGCATGCACCAGTCGTCAATGTTATGCTAAAAAATTGTAACAGTGAAGACAACTGGATGGGATCAGGAGAAAAAAAACACAAATGAAAATTAAAAATAAATCCCGCCTTTGCAGAAATGAAGTTTTATGCTTCCAGCTTTGAGGTATCTGAGCACCTCCTCAACCACTGAACGGAAGAAACAAGCCCATCATGTAACTGGAAGGCAGGGAAGGCAGCAAGGGGGTTAAAAATAAATAAAAAGGTTTTATGGGATTATTTCAGAATTTATCGTGCAGATCAGCGCGTTACGTGTGAGACAGCTCAACGTGCAAGGTTTAGTTATACATGACGTTAGCCTTGGAAAGGAGAGACTTCAGGGGCCCAGGTCAGCTATGCTTTCAGCTCCAGTCCCAAATATACTCTCATCATCTACACTGCCATTTCCAGCTTGGAAGACTGGTAACCACAGTCCTGGTGGAATTGCCCAACTATGGCTCATGCGTACGCTCTGAGAAATGTCTGGCAATCCCCTCCCTTTGCTGGAGAGGGAAGAAACAGGGACAGATCCCAGCTGTGCCCTAGGGGTGGACCAGGAAGGCTCCTCTGAAGGAAGCCACCTCTGACAAAGGTCAGGGAGCAGGTGGGAGGTCTATTCTGGAGACTTCACATTCACTACATTCTCTGCTGCTCTCTCAGTGACCAGCTCTTTTATCAGGTGCTGGCAGTTCTCAGAATCAAAGGCAAGCTGCTAGATACAACATCCAAGACAGTCAAGAGAAAAGACTTGTCTTGAGCATAGTCAGTCTTGGATCAGGACCCTCCCACCGGTGCCTGAAAAGAGTGAAGCCAGGAATAGCTCATTGTCTGTGCTCACTGTCAACCTGCCCAACCTGCTCCAGAGAGCAATCCCACAGTGCTGTGTAAAATAACCGGGACTAGTCAGGAGGCAGCTGTAACCATCACCTCCTCTGCTCAGCTGGCAACGGGCTCCTGTCACTTCCCAACCTCTCAGGTTACTTGCTGTTTTAAAGCCCAAAAAACCTAGAGAAATGAGCTGGCAGACTTGGAACAGCCCACCCTGACAGTGCTCAACTTTAAGGGTGAAGATAGGCACGTTTCACACACACAAAGATGCTTCCGACCCCATTTTCTGAGTGATTGCCTTGACCACCTTAATAAAAGCACAGGGCAGTAACACAGCTTTGTCCTCCCACAGTGGCTGAGAACCAAAAGACTCTGCAGCTATCGCTCACAAGGAGCAGAGAATATTCTCGTCCTCTTCCGAGGTGAGCAGAAATCTTTGAGATTACACAAATAATCAGTGGCAGAGCTGGAAAGAGGACTCTGGAATCCCTAAGCACCTGGCATGGCACTACTATCGCTCTGCCCCCAGCTGAGCAACATTTCATCCCACCGTCTCCTACCAAAAGAAAATTATAACAACAATAACAAATAAAAATGCCATAAACTTAACTGATATTTTATTGAAACTTAACAAACCTGGCCATAAAATTGAGACTGGGAGGGAGGAAATAAAAATAAACAAACAGCCACAAACTCTAGTCCTGAAGAGCGACGGTGTCTCGGAAATCATGAGGAGCGCTGGAAATGTCACTTACAAGATATACACTGCTATTGGCAAGGGGTATTTTTACAATATATGTGCATATCTAAACGGTAAATATGTCTTGCTGCTGATGTGGAGGCAGAGATAAATATGCGCATAGCAATGGCCCTGCATGTATGGATGCATTTGGATCAGAGCTGTAATTGCAGAGCCCTCTGTGCCACGCTGCTGCTTCAGCACTCGGCCGTCTGCGTGCTCACCACGCCCAAAAATTCCAGTGGCCCAAGAGGGGCTGATGCACCTGGCTGGGAGAGGGGGCAGCAGCATGAAGAGCCCTGAAAATAAGACTCAGATATGTTCCACAGAGATAAGATCCAGGAATACAAGTCAAATCCTTCCACTAGAGGAGGCTCCTTTGTAAATCAAATCCCTTTTCTTGAATTCACCACAGGCCTTTGGTGGTTTTGATTTGGACTGGGGCTCTTCAGGAGTTGAGAGGCTGTGAATGAGAGAAGCTCATCTTTGAGCTTGTGAACCCAGGAAGAAAGAGCTCTGATCTTGGCATGGAAGTCCCTGGAATTATTGTGGGTAGACAAAAAAACCGACCAGAAAACCCATGACTTGTAGCAGTGTGGAAGAGTGGTTCATCTTCAGCATCCAGACACCTTTTCAAAGCCAAGACCTATCCCCACTATTCCTTGGTGCTGAGTTTCTATCAGGGTAGCACTAGCTTCAGAAAGAGTGTTGGAATTGTCTCAGCAGACTCTGGCAGTCAGTTCTTGTCCTGGGTGAAAGACTACATCAAAACAATAAGAGATTTCTTCCACCCCTAACACCTCTGATGAGCAAAGTCCACCTCAAATTTTGCCTCCATTTCAAAAACCTTCAGAAAGTTGACCGCTGTTATTTCTTTCACTACTTTTCCAGCTCTTCAGAGAGCTTCTTCTCCAGCTTCTCTGGTGTCTTCTGTGTTCTGACAGTCTCAACTTCCACCTCCAATTTTCCAGGCCTTCTAGAAAGTACTTGTCTCTGAAGTATCTGACATTCAAATGGTACCAAGAATAAACAAACAGGGTAATGGTGTTCACTGGAGCTGAAATCAAGTCATGCTCATCTGCTGCCTCATACCACCTACCATCACCAAGAGAGATCCAGGACACTGAACCTCTGAAGTGACTTTGGTCACGTCTCCAAGATTCATAGTTGAAATCAACAGCAATGACATACATGCATTGAGAACACAGGATTTATGCCTCTTGTGAGGTGGTGTCGCTACCATGGCCAAAAATGAGGGAAAAATGTGGTGATGGACTAGGTAGCTCCTTAGCTGGGCAAAGCCACAAAGAAGGCCTAAAAGCCAGGGATGATCCAGCAGGACATTTGTTCTTTTACACTTGCCAAACAACACTGAGGACAATGAAGCCATGACCAGAATGGTCTCTGTTGAAGCAGAGTCCTCTCCAGTGCTGTGTTCTGGACACAAATGGAGGAAGGCAGAGAAGATACCTAATGAAGTACATCTCCACACAGCAGCTTCACAAGAAGGTTTTTACAAAACAAAAATGTGAGCAGGTAAAAAAACCAGCTCAGGACAATTTTGGCTGCTCTGCATTCAAGATTTCACTGGATGCCATCACCTGTGTGTGGCCCTTGAGGACTCTGGTTGGCAAAAGGGACTACCCACATAAAATAGCTTTCATTTGCCACGTGGTTTTTTTGCTGAGATTGTCCAGGCAATCAACGTGAGGATGGGGAGTTGTTAGCCCAAATGAGCCAGACATCTCAGCTTATTTGAACATCTGGCTGATAAAGCCCGACCGCGCGTATTCTGGATGAAAGGTGTTTGACATTCAGGCCTGGGTGACTGAGGATGGGGGACCCTGCTCTGAACGTGCCAGATGGCCAGACAGATGCAATCCTTGCCCTTGTCAATGTGTGACCAATCTCTTTGACTGACTGTAGCCATTCACTGATCTCCAGTAACATGGGCATCAATGAGAGAACAGATGGGCCTGCGTAGCCACAGCAGAAATGAATTCAGCTCCTGTCCCAGGTCCCACTGCATCCAGTTCCACCTCCTCTTCCAACATCATGGCTCTCCAGGGACTACGCTGCTGGTCATTTCTTTCTCATGACCTGTCCTCTGCTTACTTTCTTTCCACATGGCCTGTAATGTATTTAAACCAGAAAGTCCTACAAATTCCCAGAAAATCCTATCTTTGTTCAGGCTACTTCCTCACCAAAGTCTCAGCCAATGATCGGCGAACATAAGGAAGTCCATGGTATAAAAGGAGAGGCATTGGCCACATGGTTCTTCACCTCTTCATCCACTTCTGTGCTCCTTCCTTGGGAATTCAGCACATCTGGTGGCTCATAGTCCTGGACACCATTGCCCAAATCTTTCTCAGACAGGTATTTCAGACCCAGCATGTACAGGAGTGTTTCTTGCTGCTTGGACCTAGAGAACACGACTCCAGATGTCCTCTGACATCTGTGTCTTTGTCCCAAAATGTGACAACGTAGGGATACTTGACTGAGCTGTTACATCTGTGTGGTTCATCTAGGGGGATCTCAACTGTCAGGAGATAAAAATATCATGCAATTCCAGCTGTCTTCTCAGGAGAGGACCTACCCAAACCTACCATCTCTGCAAGCTGACCCAGAGCAACTGAGGCCTCTCCGCTGCCCTGCCACTGTTGCAGCATTACAGGCAGGGTGTGGGGTCTGGGCCAGGTTAGGAACATTTTATTTCTAAGCAGAAGGATCTCTGTGGCCTGCAAGCTCCCCTCACACTGCTTTAGCAACGCTGACACTTCAGGCACGTGAAAAGAGGTCAATGACTCCAGACTGCAGACAAGTGAGACACAAAGCGGACCCAGGAGCTCAAGTTTTCCCTGTTAATAACAGGACTGTTTGTCCTTTCTTGAAAGCGCAGTGTTATCCAGGGATTATCTCAGCTGTTTACTGCAGGGCACTGGCCAATTTATCTCTGAAACAACCGTCTTTCTGCCTGTGGGGAGGGCGAGGAAACAGCCTTTCTCTGGAGCACTGTTTAACCAGTGAGGCACTGAGGAAATGCTTATTCCCCTACGTACAGCCCAGATCGAAACCCACTCAGGCAATTTGAAGCTGTTCCCTGGCTATTCCAGACCTTTGGATCTGACTCCAGCTGAAGAAAGAGGAAAAGAAGGAAAGCTGTGTCTCTTTGGTCCAGGCTGATATGGGCTACAGGACAGCACCACAGGCAGCAGGTCTCTCCCTAACACACAATTCTGCCCTCTCCAGCAGAATTCTCTCCAGCCTTTTCTACAGGGGGTGATAACATCAGGAGAGCTCACCTGACCAGGTATTTTGTGTGAGCTCTTTGGAAAGAATGGCATTTTTGAGAAGGCAGTTAAATCTTCAGCAGGTGAGAGAACGGGAGGGGAGCAAAAACCCCCAAACCAAAAAGAATCAAACAAAACTCCAGAACAACTGTCTCTGCAGAGCTTTGCTGCATCCACCTAAGCCCTCACAGCACCTGAGCCAGAGCAGGCAGCCCTGGGCAAGGAGCAGACACCCAGCTTGAAGGCTCAAGAGTGGCACATCCCCACTTTCCCTCCCACCCCTAAAAAGAAAACAGGCATGGATAATGGAGTACATGGCACCCATGAAGTTCATTTTTTTTCCCCGCCTTGTAAACAAATCCCAGTTTTCCACTGCTCTTGGATCCAGAGCCCCCGATCATTTTTGGGTCAGCCAACCTTGCAGCAGGCACCACGCATGAACTAAGCATCATTCTCTAGCAGAGGAGTTGAAATCTGGGCAAAGTGCTCTGTGCCTTTGACCCTCAAAACAAACAAATGGAAACCACAGCAAATGGGAAGGAACGGGGGAAAAGGAAGGGAATGACCCATGGATTTCTCTGGATTGCACTGACACAAAGGGAAAATCAAATTCACACAGAGCACACTCTTGCAGGTGATCCAGACACCGTCATGTAAGCAATCAAAGAGGTAACCGCAACAGAAAGAAAATCAAAGGATAAAATTTACCCAAAACAATCCCCAAAATGGCATGAACTAGGACATCTCAGAAATGCTGGGGTTTATCCCTTAGGATCACTCATGCTTTCAGCCCCAGTGAAATAAAATCATTATGCAACAGCTTTTCTATTACTTTTTTTTCTCTCCCCAAATTGCAAGCAATCCCAGCAATGGTTTGTGGATCATTTTTCTGGTTTGGTGTTTATCATCCATGCATATACATAGCACCACCAGTCACAAGGTCTCATCACACCCTTTTTTCCAACAAAAAACAGAACAGGGAAGGAGAAGAGGAAAAATAAGAGAAAGCAGGGGGAAAAAACCAAAGAAAATAAAATAACACCCACAAAACAATCCCCCAAACCAAACCCATTTCTCTTTTTCGTTTTTTTAAGACCACGAAAGTGAGCAAACCAGACCCAGAGAATAAAAGCTGAAATGACTAAAAGGAGAAAAGAAGAGAGAGATTAGAGGGAGAGGGGAGAACGAACAAAAAACTGAACACTAACAACCCAAAAGAAAAGAAAAATAAAAACTAACCAGCTGAATTGGGAGTTGAGGGTGAGTTAGCCTGGCTTCCATGGGCTGACACATTGGTAGCCGTGACAGCCGTTTTGGCAGCATAAATATTGGCTTCCTCTTGAAATTTACCTATGTTCTTCTTGTACCGGATTCTCTTATTTCCAAACCAGTTTGATACCTAGAGCGAGTTCAAGAGAAGACGAGGACGTTAAGGTTTCTGCCAAGTGCACCTAGGTGAGGAAGGTGGATTAGTTCAAGTTAAGCAGTGCATATTCTTCCCCCCCCTGCAGTTTTCCTATCCATGGAAGGAAGCACCTTCCACCCATGTGTGCCACACCAAGCCCAGGAAAGGTGATGGCACCCCCTTGGGAGCACTGGGCTTCTGTGGATATATTTGGTTCTGCTATAGATGGGATGCTCCAGAGGAACCACTAGATCCATCCCACAAAAATCTTAAGAGGGATTTAAAAAAACATGACCCCAAGAACAGGTATATGTCGTTTTTACTTGCCTCCTCCTCAGTATCCCTCTGATGGGACAGATGCCCTGATTCCCAGCATGGCTTTGAGGGACAACACTCAGAGAACTGGCTGGGGCCTGGCTGACACTAAACTGCCTCAGTATCACCAAAGCTCTCTTTTGATCCATCTGAGGGGAAACAGGGCACAAACCCAGAAGTGGATGCTCTTCGTCCAGCTGAGCTCGGCTTTGCAATGTTTAGCATGAACCACTGCATGAACCAGGAACTTCAGGGGAAGGATGGAGAAGGAGCACAGGACTAGTCCTAAAATCTAACTTTGGTCCCAGGAAAGAAGTGTGTGCCTTGGGAAGGGGTTGGAGATGTTTCCAATGTGTTTGCCCAGAGACATGCTGATGATATTCCTGTTCACTCGTGGGCACTATCTCACAATGAACTATTTCAGAGGAGACATGGGAAAGATTCAACCCTACAGCTTGGGAAGCAGCTCTCAGCTTCTTCATCAACACTGAACATAGACAATATCTCAGGGCAATATCTTCCTGTCTCTAAGCAGAAGACAACTTCCAGCCACTATCGACTTTGTTTGAGAGAGCTTATCAGGATAAAGGCAATGGACAAATGAGGAGGATGCTGCAACTCTCCAGAAAAGCTCCAACACTCCTGGAACTCCTTGGAGCTGCAATCTTGAGCTAGCAAGACCAAGCCCTTTGGTGAGATTCCAAGGACATTCGCCCTTTGCTTGCTGGTGAGCAAGTACACCAGTGCTCCCTCTTCCAAATAAACTGAGCAAGCCCCAAAGACACAGGAGACAATAATGGATGTTCATCCTTTGAAGCCCATTATTTTTTTCCTTAGCTTAGGGAAATTGCTTGAGTTTGGGTATTGATAACTGAAACCCATAAGCTTTTATTCCTGTGCTGCTTTCTATCTGCAGTGCCATTAGAGCATTCAGCAGCTTCCACTCAGAAGTGGCTTCATCCACCAATTTAAAGGCTACTGACCTACAGGTATCCAACCCTGCAGAGCAGGAGAAAGAAAATATAACCTGCAGAGACTCAGATCAGCACCCAACCCAGATCTGGGAGCCAACATTTTGATGGCACCACCAGGAGCCGGTGCTGTTGGCAAGGAGCTCCATTCCACCTCTTGGTCCAGCTTTCTCATTAATGACAATGTGATCCTTTTATGATCTTTCCACATGGCCATCTCCCCATGACTGCTCTTCTGGCTTCAAATCCTGGGTGAACTCTGAGCACCACAGGGCAGGTGGTTGGAATACACAGCCACCACAACCTATCTGCATTTTAGAATTTGTGAAGCACCTGCCTCATCTGGTCAGACTCTGAGTTCAGATCAACTCTGCTCATGACTTGCACATATTCATGTGACCTGTGCTCCCACTTAGCCTCAGCAAAACCAGACCTGGATGTGTGTTTGTTTCTGCCTTATTTGGATGAAGAAGGGAGGCAGATCCTGGAGAGAGGCACAAAGCAGCCTCCATACAGCACCGTCAAAAACACATCCTAAGTGCAGCATTTCTCCTGGGCATTTTGTCTTTGCAAAGGAGAAGTTGTAAGTGTGAACAGATGATTTAGAAGTGAGAGGGGAAGCATCGGGACAGCTGAAGCTTTACTTAAGCCAATATGTGCTGTCTCTTGTAGGTAGCTCTGGGAAGAAGCAACGTTTGGGTCTCCCAGCCCAGGGGAGGCAGTCGGAGCCACTCAGCAGGCACTCAGCACGGTGATGACACCTACCCCTGGATGCTGCTGCTCCTGCTGAAGGCAGACACGCTCCCACAAGGACACCAGATGCTACTGCTGCCTGCAGTTTGCTCAAGTGACGAGCAGGCACGTGCCTGGGGCTGGCTGGGAAGCAGCCCAAGACAGGGAGTGTCATGGGAGCCTAAAGGAACTGCTAAGCTCACGTGAGGACAAGCCTATCAGAGGCCACGTAGACTGGCTCTCAATCACACAACTTGCTCCAAAAAGAGAGGAAAGAAAGAAGGGCAGGCCTGAGCACTGTATGGCTGAACACTTAAGGGCTGACTGCGCTCCTCACAAATCACAGCAGCTCCCAGGTCAAAGATACAGGCTGCAGGAACTCTGTGGCTTCCTTGAACATATGGAAATAATTCATTTTGTCTTTACTGACCACCATGTTCTGAGGGATATGCAAGTCAGGGAGATGTCATGTTCTGCAGCATGAGAGTAATGACTGAGAGAAATGACCCTGAGAAATCCCACCCTCACTGAGCACCAACTGTAACAGCTACACCCAATCCTTCCCACCAGGACCTGTCCATTCTATCTTATCAAGCAAAACCTGCACAACTCTTCCTACTGCTTTCAATCTCTTGAAGAATGGACTTTCAGATCAAACAAGCTCTTCCTGCAGGCCAGGCCAGCACTAATTCCTTTTCTCTCTGGGTGCTGCCACATTATTTCTGTGTTGTCAACACCTTGGCTGCACAGCCAGCCATTGCTCTATGGAGTCTTTGTACCTCCTAAATCCTCTCTCAGACTTTCCTTTTCCACCCCTGGCTTCAATCTGCAAGTGCCATCTGCACTCCCACCCACTCTCACTAACTTGCACTAAACTAATTTAATAATCAAAAGCTCAGCACTGGGCATGGCTGACTTGTCTGAGGCCTGGAATACCCTTTACCACGCCGAGGTTTCCTGCTAGTCCAGGCTTTGAGCTCTCTCACCTGTGAGACTGTGATGCCGCATTTCTTGGCTAGCTCTTCTTTGGCTTCCTCACTGGGGTAAGGGTTGCTGAGATGGGAATAGAAATACTCATTCAGGATTTCCGTGGCTTGCTTGTTGAAGTTTCGTCTCTTCCGCCTTCACGTGAAGAAAGAATGGGAAACAGAAAGAAAAGGAAAGGAAATGAGTGCCAGGGATCCAGAAACAGAATGCAATTTTAGATACCCTTGAGTTTCCCACTTTCCTCCCTCCCCTCTCTGCTTCTCTGAGCATGGAGTGTGAGACTCACGGCCAGGAAGCTTCTTATCTGCCCCTTGCTGGTGACTGCTCTCCCAGAACCTTTCAAAGCAAGCAAGTCTCCACCTCAAATTTATCACTGCATCCTCCAGCTCACAGCAGAGTCTGAAAACTGGCATCCAGCTCCTCCACCAGGGAAGGTGACTCCTGACACCTGGCTGTCATGACCACAGACATCAGTGCTACTCTGCAAAGCTCTGTGCTGAGGAAACAGAGCTGAGTACATCCTTGGGGAAGTCTGTTCCATTCACACCCAGGCATTATTACCTGTCTGCCATCTCTTTCCTTGTACCCCTGGTGTAGCTACCTCTCCTCCCCATCGCAAGCTACAGCCCCAGCTGCAGTCTGCACCTAACCAGCTTGGGAAATGAAATAATTTGACAGCAATTCGAAAATCTGGGACAATAAAAACAGTGGGAAAAGAATGGGAATCTAGGGGGGACAGGATGGCCTGGAGGATAAACTTTCATCCCTAACTGAAGTGCACATTTCCACCACAGAGGCTTGCTGCAATACGCCACAGAACTTCCTTCTGCCACAGCAAAACCAGGATGTGCAATTCTCAAGGGACAGCTGGGAGCCTCCCTGAGACAGCGGCTGGATGGCTCGAATTGCTGAGCCCTCCCCTGCTGAGCCACAGACACCTAAGGCATAAGGAAGGCAAAAAAACCCCCCGAATCAAGACTGAGAGACATGACCCTTCAGCTGGCCCTCAGTTTACTCCAGAACCAACAAACCCGACCAACAAAGCCCCCCAGACCCTGCATGGCAGGCGGGCAGAAAGGTTTGGTGGGGAGGGCTCACCGTGCATCCAGGAATCGCGAGCGCAGGATCATGACGGCTTCACACGTGCTCTGCTTCAGCTGCATCTGGATGGAGCTGAACTTGCGGTGGATGATGCTCACCATCCTCTCGATCTCCTTGGGTGAGATGGGCCGGGTCCGGCTCTGCTCGCGCAGCAGGTTCATCACGTGGGTGGTGAACTCATTGCACGCCTGGGATGGCAGGAAAAGCAAAAGAAACCCCAGGATGGGAAGGTCATTCGGTGGTGTCAAGGACAGGACAGAGGCAGTGTGGCTATGGAAGGAGTTTTGAGTGCAGACCTCACTGGCTGGGGTTTTTCAGAGCAGGCTCAGAGCCAGAACGTGCTGGTGCTCAGGGGAGGGAGAAATTTCCCTGGTCTGTCATGCTGGGGAAGGCAGGAGCCAATTTCTTTGCTCGCAGGGGGATCATGGCTGGAGCTGGGGCAGATGAAGCCCTATGATTCATGTAAAGCATGAAGAAATCCCAGCCACTGTTTTCCTGGTTGGGACTGGAGGAGCTGCAGATTTATCTGAGGAGGACCATGAACCTTTTGACCCACTGCCCCTCATCCTTCGTGTCCTGCAGAGCCCCTTGTGCTTCACAGCAGCAGCTCCCAGAGGGACACGGCCCTGCTCCGTGCCCTTGGCACATCAGGTAAGAAGTAAATAACAGTAATAATTAAAGCCTGAGTGAGGCAGGAGCCCTGACAAATAAGGGCAAGCCAGGTAACAATCCCCATTAGTTTGCTGCTGGCACAGCACTGTCTGGCTGCTCCTGCTGATGCCACGCTGTGCCGTGAGGACAGGGCAGTGAGAGGAGCCAGGGGACAAGGGAGGGATTTTGAGGCCAGATGAAGGCCACTTCACTTCCCTCTCCTTCATCCCCACGAGCACCTCACTGGCATGATGGGATCCTCTGATTCCCAGAACTAAGCTCCAAAATCCAGGGGCAGCACTTGGACAGCGATGGCTGGAGAAGCCTCTGGTGCTCCTGGGACGGGGGTGGCTGCCCTGGGGACAGTGTCTGCAGCTCCCAGCCCATGACAGGGAAAAAGGGGCTGGCAGGGGAAAGAAACACTGGATTTGTGGACTGGTGACATTGGCTTGACTTGCTATGTCTTACCCCACCCTTCCAAGCTGAATTCTCACCACAGCTCAGACCCAACAAGGAGACATCCCCAAGGCCAGCAGAGCCCCTCCAACTGCCCATCCCCAGCTCCAGCTGCTGACTCCCATCTTCCAGGGAGAGTGCTGGCTATGAGACCTCTCAGCTGGGCATCTCATTGCTCCCAGACACCCCAGCAATTTCAGATCATCGCCTCTTGGCATGAAATAAAGAGCACTAAAGGCCAAACCACCACTGAGTACCGTGCTGACCCAGCAGCCACCAGAGTGAGAAGCCAGGGCTGAGCTCCCAACAGTGGGATTGGAGAGAGTGGGATGGAGGTGGAAAAACCCGGAGCCCTGGTGTTGCAGGACTGTGGCGATGGTACCAGAGATGTGGACCAGCACAGCCACCTGCAAAGCCACTCAGTGGCAAAACCAAACCCTGCCAGTGGGTTGTGAGAAGGAAAGATGTGGCCCATCCCACCCTCTGGACCTGGCTAAAGGCTTCTCTCACCTGGGTGTCCCTTTGAGGAGCAAAAACAAAGCAAAAACAGAATCAGAACATCAAACAAACAAAACTCCTGCCCAAGGGGAGGAAGAAGGTCCTTCCCTGAAGCCTGTCCCTGTCTGTGCCAGGGGACTCTCCCTGGAGTTGGGTAGCAGAGAACATGAGGTCTCTCTACCCCTCTTCAGCCTGGGGCCTGAAATGCTCTCTGACCTGCTATCCACTCCCACCCATGTGGGATGGCTGAGGCTCCTCCCTGTCTCTGTGCCTCAAGGGAGTGACAACAAGGGCTGAGGAGAGCCACCAAAGGTCATCCTTCCAAGCAGCCCTCTGCCTGCTCCCTGCCTCCCCTAAGGCTCTGCCAAAATGCCTTTCATGGCATGACTGTGCTTGGCTGCTCCAACACCAGAGCCCTGCCTGGCCACCCTGACTCCAGCTCTAACCCTGGGCCACTCTTCCCTCAGCTTGGCCATCGTGAGACATCCCCCAGCCCCACCACACATCCAGTTAGCCAGGTAAAATGGAAGCTTTTATTGGCTCTAAACCAGAGATCTGAAAGCCCACCTGGTCCCTGGCAGTGGAGCCTGTCCTGCACCCAAAAAGGTGACACCTCCTTGCTCACCTCCATGAACCATAACCTTGGGGGAGAAACCACCTTGGGCAAGGTGCACAATGGCCAAGAGAGGTCTGCAAAATATCTGCAAGTACTTTAAAGGAATTGGTTTTGAGCACTGACCTGCAGAGCACTTCATGAAATTGTCAGTGGTACCAATAGCTGTGCTCACAGCCAAAGTAGTTTGGGTTTTTTTTAAGAGTAATTTACTGCAAGAAAGAAGAATTTTTTCCCTGCAAAAAGAGTTTTTCAAGCAGAAAATACATTCAAGGAAGATTCTGATTCAAGTCTTGGACAGTTGTCATCACTGAGGCCAGCACGGCAGAGAGGCTTTCTCCTTCATAGGGCCAATTCTGGCCACGATATCAGCGGAGGTGCGAAAAGCGAAAATCCAAGGGGCAACCCATGCCAAGACTCTTCTTATGCCACATCCCAGCATAAAACCCCAACCCTCCCAACCCTAAAAAAGCACGTTCTCACTCCACCAGCCAGTGCCATTTGCCCATACACAGCTAACAACAGATGTCAGCAGTGATCCAGGCTGTGCCGGTCCCGAGGTGCAGCTCTCCCGCCCTGGCGCCCCAGGGGCAGTGCCACGAAGGAGCCTGTTACCTGCTCGTACTTCTCCAGCTCGGTGTGGTAGATCTGTCGGATCTGGGAGAGTTTGGCTCTGTAGTCAGAGTGCTCCACAGAGTTGTCGGAGCCGGCTCCTCCGGACGCGGCGGCGGCGGCGGCAGCGGCGGCCGAGCCCCCTCCTTTTTCGGGGCCGGCCACCCCCTCGGCCAGCAGCATGTTGTCTAACCTCATCAGCTGGGGGTCCGTGGGCTCCTCCTCCTGCGCCCCTCGGATGCTCAGCACTGCAGGAAACACAACGGGGAGAGGAAAGCCTGAGTCACAGCCAGGGCTTAGCTCAGGGAAGCTCATCCCGAGTAGGAGTGACTCTGTCAGCAGGGGTTTTCTCGCTTCTTTCCCAACAGGTACCCCAAAACAGGCACTCTGCATCCTGATGTTCCAAGTATTCATCACCAAGCACAGCTGCTTGCCTTCCAGGGGCACTCCAGCTCCCTGCTCCTCTCCCTGCCTCTTTCCCTCCTTCCCACAGGACAGAAGTAGGGCAGAACTGGCAGTGAGCTAACCCAGAAAGCCACACTTTCTGCTCAAATGAGCAGCAAAACTAGCAACAGCAACCAAAAAAACCAGTAAATGCACCCATTCTTGCTGCCAGAAGCCATAGGGACCATATCTCGACTCAAGCATGAGATGGGAAGTTGGAAGTCTCTACCAGCCCTGATCTCATCTCACTCAGGGGTCCTCTCATGTCACCCAACACGTCATTTACATCAACCCCAGATGGCAGAGAAAGACACACAGAGCCCAGGGCAGCTGTGCCTTGATTTTCACATCTTGAAATACAGACTTTTGAGAGGGCTTAAAGTCCATGCTTTTAGCCAAGCACTGGGAACATATGAAAAAAAATGTACGAAATAAATTTTGTTCTTGGAAAAATGCCTTTTCTTTAAGAATCCAGTTGTTCCACGGATGTCTAAACCATGCTGAGAAAAGGAGCAGCAATGAATTAATCCTCCCAGAGTGACTTTTCAAAAAGAGAATCTTCCTCCCATCTTTGTGCTCCCTCCCTAAATTACTGCTCCAAGAAAAAGTTCTCCTGTGAGGGCTTTCCTGGAACAACAACATGGGAGCATCCCAACAGCTTGGGGTGACCCACATCTGAAAAATGGAGGTGCCCTATGTGCTCCCCCAGTGTCCCCCTCCATGGTCTGTGTTCAAACAGGGAATAATAACATGAGATTCCCATACGCACAGCTGCATAATAAATGACATAAATAAAATAAATCCTTGATGAGCGAATAAAAAAAGGCATTTCCTAAGGGAAAACAATCGTATTTCCCCGTCTCATCTGGCACAGGAGCTCTGAGCACACACTCTTTGCACATCCAGAGCTGGGAGAAGTTGTGTGGATTTTGATAAAGCCGTGCCTGCTGGCACCTGAGATGAATTTGACCCCCTCCCCAGTCCACGGCACAAACAAGAGCAAGTGATTATTCCTGTCATTTAAAATAAAAAAGCAGTGGAAGATCTGTTAGCAACAAGAAATAAAATCAGAGCAGCTAAAAAACCCCAGCAACCACCAGGCATGGTCTTCCCCACTTTGCAATAAGTTAAAAACAGAGCTATTATCAGTATAAAATTGAAGTAAAAGACCCTGTTGAGAGGTTTGGTTAAGACTAAAAAGAGCTTTTCTAAAAAGCCTCAAAGCCTACTGAAATTACTATTTTCAGGACATTTCATTCATTCATTCATTCATTTAATTTTATTTTATTCATACATTTGGATCATTTATTCATTCATGTATTTATTGCCATTTTTTGTGATTATAACACGCACTGTCAACAAAGGTGGGAAGGAGGGCAGAAAAAAGCCCAAAAACAGTAAAACTGAAACTAATAATAAATAATTCTATGCTAGGGAGGATCATTTCTATATGGAGGAATGAGGGCAGAGTGCCAAATTTGAAGCTGAGCCCTCAGGAGACAGGATCAGCATCTCCCCCAGCCACAAGAGGCTTCCCATGGCACCCAGCCACAATAAACAGATCCAAGGGGAGAGGACAGATTTCATCAAGAAAATGGTTTGGGATCCATGGTTCATAAACTGAGATACGAGGCAAAAGTAGCCAAATTCCTTAAAAAGAGAAAAGTTGACAGGATGCAGCAGGGAGAGAGACTTGCCATGAAAATAAAGAGAATAAATTCCTATTCTCCCAGGACAAAAAAAAAAATCAGTCAATTAAAGCACATCAAAAGCCCGAACACAAAAGGAGAGCAACACAGGTTAAAAATAATAATAAAAAAAAATATTAAAAAACGCCTCAAATAAACAAATCAAAAGCGGAGTTGCCAAAACAGGCGCATCTGGATTTCAAAAGGGAAATATTTTTAGATTAAAAATCTCAGGAATCATTGACCTGACAGGTAGGCACGAGTGATTAATTAGTTTATGTTTAGAGAGCTGCTTCCTGATGAAAAGTGCTGTATAATCCTGGGAGCTTTATTCCTGTGCCACACTCAGAGACCAGCACACCCACTGGGTGGGTGCATTCCCAGCGTCTGATGGAGGGAGATGTGTCCCCCACAGTGGGGACCTGAGCCCAGCCTGGGCTTGGCTGCTCACTCAGGAGAAACCCTGGGAGTAAATAAATGGAAAGGCCAATGTGTCTAAGCAGGACTGATGCTGCTTATTTATCCCTGAAAGGCTGTGCTCAGCCAAGGAGAAGACAAAATGATTATTTAAAAGCTCCTTTTTTATCTTCCCAGTGCTGGACCCAGCTCTGACACACCTCCTGCCAGGATGCCTGGGATGTTGGGCTCCTTGGCAGCTCCAAACCACCCTCTGTGATGGGATGAGGCTCTGCTGGCTGAGGCTTGGACTGGGTTTGGCAGCACCCAATCTGTAGTGCCTGGGCAGCTGGTGGTAAAAGGCCTCTCCTCTCCCACCAAATTAAAACAGAATAAATGAAGCAGAATTATTCTCAGTGGTCCAAGGGGCTACAGGCATGTAGGCATCCAGGCATCCCCAGGACCCCCCCATTTGCTGCTCCTGATTAAAGAAAGGCCGGGGGGGGAAAAGGAAGAACAAAAAGAAAGATAGCGACTGGCAGCTGCGGGAGGGGAGGAAAATTCCTGCAAGACTTTCTATCCTCGGCTGCTTTCCTGCTGGCTCAGAGCCGTGGTGCTTGCCACTAGATGGTGCTCAGCCCTCAGCCAGGTCCCCTGCTGATCAAAATGCATTTTTAGATGTAAATATATACACACACTAAATAAATAAATAAATAAATAGATAAATAGATAAATAGATAAATAAATAAATAAATTTGTTATATATATATATTGGTGTATTTTAAAAGGAAACCCAAGGTGCTCTGCATTTTTAGATGTAAATATATACACATACACACTAACTAACTAACTAACTAACTAACTAACTAACTAAATAAATAAATAAATGAAATTGTTATATATATACTGGTGTGTTTTAAAAGTAAACCCAAGGTGCTCTGTCCCTGCTTGCACCACGTGGCTCGAGCGTGGCTGTCACAGGGTCACCATCTCTGATGGCGGCAGCAGGAGCACCTGGGGACCACGGAACCACCAGCCTGTGGTCCGGCCATGGTCACCACCAGGGTCACAGAGACCCATTCCAGCAGCTGGAAAATGGCTCCCAGCTCCCACACTTGCTCCTTCTCCCTCCTGAGGAAGGGATCACAGCCACAGGGGTCAGAGGACACTGACACATCCCAGGCCTGGGCTGGCTCTGTGGTGTGGCTGCAGAGGAGGACAAGATAAGTGGTGGCAGGACTGACCTCAGAGAAGCAGGTGAGAAGACAAAGCCAAAAACAGCTCCTCGCCTGCCCTGAGCTTCAGGGATGTGGGATGGAAAGTACCTTGAGCTTCCAGATGCTCCAAGAGGCTTCCCACAACATCTCCAAGGAGCACCTGCAAAGCAGCCAGCTCCATGCTCACACGAGCTGAGCAGCCAGCGCCCCACATGTCCCCACACCTTGGCACCTGTGCCTGGTGTCCCCTCGGGTCACGCAGTCTGAGGTACAGCCGGGCTGGGGGGCACACAGGGCAGGACAAAGAGCACTTGCCAGACACCTTTGGAAGAGGCACCACTCTGGGGATGGCCTGGGGCTGTGAAGACACCTAAGAAATCCACAAAGGAAGGTACCAGACTCCTCATGGTACTCAATGCCACCATCCCTTATTTGCTCCATTTTCCTGGGAGCATTTTTCCAAAGGAATCTGAAAAGCACAGGAGCTGAGCACACGATCATCTCTCTTCTCCAAGGCGACAACAAAATACTTTCACTTAGCAGCTCCTTCCCCTTCGACCCTTCCAAACCCTCCAAATTAGAGGTGTGCAGGCACCAGAGACAGAACTGTATCAGGAAGGCAAACATCAAACATGCTGGGGGTGAAGGCAGAAGCTAAGCAGGAGGCTGTGGCTCAGCAGGACAACAGCAAAAGACCTTCAAGCTCCATCTTTCTTCCAGAAAGGGCAATTTATCCCACTGTGGTCAGTGTCCTCAAGCTGAGGAGATGTGGGAAGCAGAGGGCTGCCCGAGTCAGACTCTATACACCCCCTCATGATGCCAGCCAGGTTGTGATGATGAAAAATTGGTCCCCCAGAGCCAGCGCAGCTCTTTCTCTGCTGACTTCAGCAGCCAAAAGCGCGGTCCTGTGGAATTTCTGTGACTGCCTGGTTAAGATTCCCTCTGACGACGTGAGCTGGCAGCTCCTCTGCAGCCCCATTTGCTGATATCACCAGCCAAGGGCTGGACCCCGTGGCTGGGCATTTAAACAAACCCACCCTACAAAGGAACCTGCTGGGTGGTTTTAATGAGTTCGGGAGCAGCACTTGCCCTCCCGCCCGAGCTCTGTTGCTACTGGATGGGTTTTTTCATGGTTGTTTCTGCCCATTCCCAACTTGCTGAATTGCCTTTCCAGGGGGACATTTTAAAGGAGAAGGAGATTTCAAGTAAATGATTGCAACTTATCGAGAATAATGTGCTACTTAGCATCGGAGACAAGCATCCTGGCAGGCAGAAATGGGAAGCAGTGCCGGAGCAGATGGGAGTAATTACGTTGTGATTTTCAGAAGGGTTTTCTTTCCTGCCTCCACTGTGCCTAAGATGTACTGGGAGGTGGGAACAACCCACCCCACAACAGAATTTTGGGAGAGGCAGATAGACAATTCCTCTGTGAGGCTGTGAGGGGGCCTTTGGTGTTACTTTCTCATGGGGAAACCAGAGATGTCCACTGCTGATGGAGCACTTCTGGCTGCTCTCTCTGTCCTCTCACATGGCCTCAAGTGGGTGAGATGCCTCCTCCCTTACCAAGGTCCTCACCTGCCCCAGTAACACCCAACCCAGACACCAAGGTTAGCCCAAATCCTTTCCTGGAATAGTGGCTGCCCGTGAGGGTGATACAGACAAGGAAGATGTGGCAGTTTCTCCCTGGGAACCCCAAAACTCCTGCATGCACCCATGCAGCACAAAGGCTGGCTTTGGAACACACCCTGGGACATCAGCTCTCTTCCAGCCTTTTGGGACTCAGGATCAGCAGTATTTGCTTGGGGGGACCCAGCTTCAGGAGTCACACAAGCTCACTGGAAAACGTTGGTTTCTTTAAACATATTTTTTTACAGTTCCAGATCTAAACAAAAGCCAGCAAACACAGGGACAGCTGCAATGCCAGCAAATGCCTCTCCTAACAAAACCAGTAACTAATTTTAAGCCTATCTCAATATTCCCTGGAGCCTGAGACTATGTTTATGAAGGCTGAGGATCAAACGCACTGAACTTGGGACAAGAATACTCCCACATGCCTCAGGTGTTTGAGGACAATTACACATTCAGGGACTGCATCTTTATCATATTCATGTGTGTAGTCACAACCAAGTCAGGAGAACTGGAGTTTGCTTCCTTGGCTGATCCATGATGCCACAGGCTTGAGTTGCTCTTCCCAAACTTTCTCTGGGCAGAGAAGCCCCCAGACTCCAGGAACCTACCTAAACTCCTGGGATTTTGTCCTATCCAAGTGTATTTGCAGCCTGCTTTCTTCTGAAACAGCAAATCCCCCACACCAAGGAATATCCAGTGTCTTGGATCTTACCACAGAATTCTGGAATAGTTTAAGTTGAAAGAGATCTTAAAAACCATCTCATTCCACTATCCCAGGTTGCTACAAGCCCTGCCCAACCTGTGCCAGGGCCTCACCACCCTCACAGTCCTCTCTTTAAACACAAAGTTGCCTTTAATATCCAACTCTCAGAAGAAATAAACTCTCAGGGCTTTGTGGAGGTTATTAAAGCACCCCTAGCTGGGTCTCCACACTGCCAGGTCAAAGGTCCACATGACACAACAGAAATCCCTTCTTGGCAAAGCACAGCGTCCACCTTCAACGGGAATCACAGTCTTCATAATGAAGGTGGAGCACTTCGGTGTCAAGTAATCACAGCCTTGGTTGAATATTTTCACCATGTTTACGTACAGCCACTGAGAAAATCAACGTCAAAACGCAATTACCTATTTCCAACGTAAATAGAAGCTGGAATTTCTAAATACACAGACACATGCGCTTCCAGGGAGCAGAAATTAAGAGAAGCTCATGTTTTTTTTTCTTACAATTGACATTAAAGTTCCCCTCCTCACTTCAACCTTTCCAAAACTTACAAATGGATGAACAGATTTTTGCTCAAATTTTCCAAAACAGGCTGCCGTGCGGTGAGGCACGGAAAAATTCAGTTGGCAAAATGGCTTTTTGTGCATCTATTTATTTATTTATTTCCCAGCAGAAGGAGAACTCTGTGAAATCGATGGGCCGTTTCTGTCACCAATTTTCATTGCCTAAAAAGAAAATAAACCAAAAATCCCAGCAACAACTCAAGAGAGAGGCTTGTACCCATAAGCACTGCAAAGCCACCCTGGATCATTCTAAACCCACCTCCTTTCCCAACACAGGAGGGTCCTTCAGGGGTCTTTGAAAACAAAGCAGAGAGATGCTTTTAAAAGGGGACAAATGTTCCTTTAGTCCATAAAACTGTGATAGGATACTCCCACAGAGACAGGAGCAAGTCACATCAGTTCAGAGTAATGGTCCATGTAGCCCTAGATGTCAGCTCCAGCCATGGCCAACGAGCCCAACTGGAGACCCAGCCAAGGCCATGACCAACAACAGAAGCATCAGATGCTCAGGGCAGCAGCACTTCCCCCAGATCCCTCCCACCCACCAGCAGTTTGGAAATTTGCATCACAGCTCAAATTCAGATCAATCAAAAATGCTTCCTGAATCAAAAATGGAACCTCCTCCCACTTCATTTTATCAATTTCCTCTCCCTCCCTCTCTTGTTCAAATAAAAATATGGATCAATTTCAAACCAATTAAACGGCTTTAAAAAAGTAACTTTGAAAAACAGTAACTTCCCATCCTCCTGGGATGTAAGTGTTCAAATTATTTGCTGAATCTAACACAAATTAAAAAAAACCCAAAAGTCTGCATTTCCCTCAAACCTTAACTCTGAGGTGTAGGAAACAGGAGAAGGGAATTTATCACATGCCAGAAAGTTTCTCAGCTCCCAGCAGCAGCTCTCCATCACTTCAGGAGGATGCAGCTTGGATGTGCCATAGAAGCTGCAGAAGAGAGACACTTATTTCATAGTGCTGGCAAAGAGTCTGCACCAGTTTTCTCCTAACCCCATCCCAAATGCCAAATGAGTTGCCATAGAGAGCGAGGATCTGGCAGCAAAACGACCAAAAGATCTGGAAAATTATTACTAACATATTCTGTGGAAAAAATATCCCCCCCAAACTGGACAACAATCTAAAATAGCTGAAAAAATAAAGCACAGTGTTGCTGTGATTACTGAAAACCAGATTCTCTGCAAAATGTGACTCCATGGGGAAGCTGAATGAACACAGATGAGCTCTTCTTTCCAGTCCTTCCCTGCATCCTGCTCCTGCTCATGGCCAGTAACTGAGCCTGGTTTGGACACTTCTGACACCATCCCCACACGCCCAGTAATTGCTATGGTCGACTGAAACATTGTGGCCCAAATTTAACTATTTTCTGGTTTTCTCCTTACAGTCCTGATGCCAAACCCCGTTTCCTCGCGGACGCTTTGCTGCAGGCTGGTGGGCTTGGGCAGCAAGACTTCCAGGTGGAATTTTCAAAGCTGATATTCGAGGACAGGCAGCACCTCTTGCACCACACGCAGATGGTTGAGCAGAGAGCAGCAGAAAGCAGGCTGGAAGTGCTTCCACACATTAAAGACAAGGCAGCAAGAGCCTAACACCCCAGCACTGGACAAACCACCTCCTCCCCTCCCACTGACAGCAGCTTCAAGCCTGCCTCTGCCACGTCCCACAAAGCACAAACCCTCACAACTCCACCAAAGTGGTGGATTCAGCTTCCCCCAGTAACACACTGCCAACAACCCATCACCCCAGAGCCAAACTCTGGGCTCAGAGGGCTCAACACTGTCTTACTGGCACACTCTGTCCTTGGAAGAGCAGGGATAAATTCTGGCCACGCACAGGTCTCCTCTTCATCCCAGTGAGCACCTCACAAATCCCCAGGCCGGGCTCATGGTCTGGCCAGGAAGCAGGCTGAAGCTGGCTGGAGCAATCCCAGGCTCTTATCTCACAGAGCAGTTTTCCTTTTCCTAAGCAGGGCAGGATTAGCAGGCTCCAGTCACAGCTTTGAATCACAATGAATCCCTTATCTGCATGGGCAAACCCAGCACATCTCAAACTCTCCAGCTGCACTGACCACACCATAAGGGAGAGATGGTGCATGGCCATCTCCACCCAGCCTCCTCCACCCCATCATGGCCAGGACCAACCTCCAGCTGCTCAGAGCAGCAGTGGCAGGAGTTAAAGGAAAGCAGAGTGAGATTCAGCACTGCTCTGCTGCTGGGCCAGATTTGAGCTGAAGATGCGACCCAGCTGACTGAGCACAGGCTGGCCTGGCTCAGGGGAGCAGCATAAACCGTGGAGAAAAGCTCCAGTCCCTCCAAGATAGCCTGTGCCAGGACTTCACCTTTTTCTGGTGGAGTCTGGGAGATGGACCTGAGTCGCCCCTGCAAGCATCAAGAGAACAAATGGTCACTGAGAGACAGGGTAAACCATCAGTGAGTGAGGACCTGGTGCTCCTCACGCCTGGAGCCACATCCCAGACGTGCACTTGGGGCTGCCTAAGCCCTGCAGGAACAAATCAGCAAACAAAGGAGGGGATTGCTTGCAGGTCAGGTCCAGCCATAAACCCCCTCCTCCAAAGGGGAGCTGGGCTGGGATCTGCACAGTGCTTTGCATATCAATTCTCCTCGCTGAAAAGAAATGGGTTCTTTGAATGAGCTGAATCTGTTAATGAGAAGCTGGGGCCTCCAGAGCTCCTCTGAGGACAAGGGTCCCACTTCAACAGCCCCAGGCCAAGCCCTGAAACCCGAGAACAAACAAAGAGAGGTTTTCCCCCAGAAGGAAGCTGCCTTTCCAGCCTGCTCCCCTCTCCAAAAGTCATCTCCCCTGGACACACTGCAAAAGGCTGCTCGATGCTCATAGTGGCTGCAGCATGAAAGTCGGAAGAGAACAGACTGGCAAAAGCCCAGATGGAAAAGCTGCATTTCAGATTCCCTTCTCCTGCCATCCCAAGATGACCCCATGTGACTCGATCCAAGGAAAGCTGGCTTGGAGCTCATCAGATGGCAATGTCCCACTCAAGTCTTAGGTTTGCGAAATACTCTGAAGGTACCCGCTGCCCATTACACTTCCCAGAGTGCTGTCACTCTGCTGCCAAGCTGACGGCCTTGCCATGGGCTACATTCAGCATTTTGTGCAATATAGGAAAGATTTACTAGGTCTTGGAGTCAAGGCATTGCAAGAACACACTCTTCCCTCCCTTTATCTCTCCCAAAGTGGGCAGCACAGACCTACGACAGACATCTTCACAAAAGCTGGGGACAGACAGGGAACTGTTCCCTGTGGCCACGTCCTGTCCCTCCATTGCCAAGGGACCTCCCTACCTCTCACTTACAGGCACGCTCTGTGCCCAGAACCACCCTCCCATTTCTAGCAGCAACCTTCTGATGAATTACAAGAGCTGAATGTGGCCCTTGTCACTCTTTTGCTCACTTGAAGGCAGCCTCATTCCCTGGTGCTCGAAGGATGTGGCTGCAGGAGCAGTATATCCTCTTTTTTTGTTTGGTGCATGAAAACAAGAGGGAAACAAAGAAGGGAAAAGCAACTATTTAGTAAGGGTTCCCCATCCAGCGTAAAACCTCAGGGATGGGTTTTGCAGTAGGAAATCTACGGCCCTGGCCAAGGGGAGATGGCAACCATTGCTGAGTGCAAGTGGATCAGAAGTGCTACCATGGGTTACAGTGTCCTCTGAGGTTCAGCCATGGCCCAGGGCCTCTGTCTTGTGGAAGCTGGACACTGCTGATCCCTGACAGACAGGGTCTCCTGTTCCAGAAGCACTGGAAACCATCCCTCCACAAGTGTACCTCTTGCCAGCCATGGTAGCAGGCGATTCAAAGCCTTCTCCACGAAAAATCTGGAAATAAGTTATACACCTACAAGGACAGGTCAAGTGCAAAGCACAAGAAGCAACCACAACCAAAGTTATCAGAAATCACATCCCAACTCCTGCTGCATCCATTTAAATGCAACATATTCACCACTGGACAATTTCAGAGACCTACTTTCAGTGTCACAGATGACACCAAGATGACAGGACCAGACCCAGCCTCCCTGGAGCCTGTATGCATGTCATCCCTGGGTGGTTTTGAAGTACCACAAGTCTCCAGAACTACATGTTCCTTTTAACTGCCTGAAGACTTTCCTTACACAGAAGGTCAGTGGTGGAGTCACCATCCCTGGAGGTATTTAGAAGACAGGCACATGTGGCTCTTAGGGGCAGGGTTTAGCGGTGGAGTTGGCAGTGCTGGGTTAACAGATGGACTGGAGGATCCTGAAGGTCTTTTCCAGCCTCAGTGATTTTATGATTCTGGGTCTTTCTCTCCATGCCATACACAGATCCCACCAAAACCCATCTGAATGCTCCTTTCCCATTTACTTGGTTTTCCAAGCTTGTCCCAGCCACACCGCCCCAGAGAGGTGAGGTTTGCCCAAGCCTAGGCACTCCACCAAGCTCCCGTGGGTAAGATGCTATCCTGAACCCAACTCTGCTGCAATCCAACGACGGCAGCAGACAAAGGAGCACATTTTTTGCACGATGCTCAGTCCCTTGCGCCACCGCGCCGACCTGCTGAGCCTGGCGTCAAACCCGGTCCTCGGGCGTGCCAGACAAAGCCCGGCTCTTTGAGAGGCAACAGCCGGTCGGCAGCGTTTTAAGGCCAGAAAACAGCTCTGAACGTTCAGTTCCTTCTTTAAATAGAGGCCCCTTCTGTAAATGATCTGTTTGGACAGGAGGGAGAGCACTGCAAGTCCAAGCGCTTGTGAAATAGGATCGGCTCCCGCTCCATTCAAAACATGTGGGGGAAATAAGGAAACCCAAAACTGGCAAGGCAAGACATGAGGAGAAAGCCCCCACATGTCCATGCGGCTGGAAGGGTGCGAGACGCCAGAAAAAATGGGGAAAAAAATTAAAAATAATCAATTAGTAGCATTTCTGTTTCGAGGCGCCTGTGTGTGTTTAATTATATTCCGTGCATGAGGCTGTTGACGCAGATTTCCGTGCTGTGGGGCGGTGGTGTAACGGGATCCAGCCCTGCCTTCCACCTCGGACAACCCCGCTCAGGGCTTCACCAGCGAGCTCACCCATCCCCAGGGGCACAGGAACTCACACCCGGCCCCACAGGCCAGACAGACGGACACGCAGGAGCTCCCCCCGCTCCTGCAGGAGAGGCCCCACCAGAACCAGCCAGGAGATTAAAAAGGGAGCAAAATAAATAAATAAAAAAATCTTTGCCCAACTCCGGCTGCATCCCAGATCAAAGATCATCTCCAGCGAGGCCATCTGGTCCTTGTAAATGTAAAACCAAATTGAAAGCCCTGCCCTCACCTCCTCCGACTCCCTCGGCAATATTGCTTTTACCAGCCGAGATGGCCAAGGAGCTCGCAAAAGGCATCTGTATGTAATAGAGAGCCCCCGTGCAGCTGGGCTGGAGGCTTCCAACCCCCCTTTCTGTTAATCACCAAGCAGAGGTAAATGTTTTCTTTGGATCTCTAGGGGCCCTTTTATTCCTAGGGCCTTTGGGAAGAGAGTCCATGGCAGCAATCCTGGGATGGAGGAGGGCTGCTCTGCATCCCCACTGCTTCTCTCTGGCTGCAGACCAGGCTGGTGACCCTGTCAACACGGACACACTGCGGGGGGGGAAAATGACCCCACCACCCCAGTGGTCCCCACCACCACAAAAGCCAGGCACAACCCTTCTTGCCCAGCCTAAGCAGGCTTCTCCTACCACCACTCCTGGCCTGGGATGCAAAGGGGGATGCAGAGCCCGGTAAATAAACAGCGAGAAAGAGGACTGAACTAAGCACTTCCAAAAAGGGGACGTCTGAGCCAAAAATTCCTTGTGAAAAACCTCACCACTGCCAACTCAAATACTCCAAGCTCGACTTGAAAGGCAAGTGGGATCCACTATCGAGAGAAGAAAGCTACACCGGAGACATCGCAGGCAAAGAAGAGGCAGCTTGAGGAATTCTTACCCATCAAGCTTTATTGTGTTATTCCAACTAAGCACAGACAAAAAGACAAATCTCAGCTCCCTACTTTCATTTATAATTGAACCCAGTCCAGAAGGATGGAGCAAGTACCATCTGTAATGCAGAGTGCATTAGCAGCCGGCAGAATGAAATATTCAAATTACTGTAGGCTACCTTGCATTTCAATGACAGGGTTACAAAAACCTGACTTGTAAGTGGAGATTGGACTGGAAGAACAGAAAGTTTGTTTCTCCAGTGCATGAATTAACCTAACAAAATGTTACTTTCAGGGAAAAAAAAGCATTTGCATTGGTAATTCTGCAACATATCCCAAGAGGCACACGAGAAAAAAAAAATATTATTCCATTTCGCTATCCTAATTGATATGTTGTCCAGGGAGATGAAAAAAACTCCTGGAAAAAAGGCCAAGGCTTTTCCTTTTGGCTGAAGACACTGAGTAAATAGACTTAGGTGGGCACAGCACTTACCAGCACATACAACTCCCCTACACAGGGATGAGGGACAGCAGGAATGTGCATCCCTGGGCTGTGCTGGTGCAATACCTGCACAGGCTGCAGCCTTCTGATGTGCTGCACAATTTGAGTATGCAAATCACCCCTTGATTTTTGTGCTTGTGCCTGTGCTGGGATCCATTCGTTTTGATATCGTTAATCAGGGCTGCCGAAAAGCCTGACACAGTAAGTGGCTGTAGCCCCTAGCAGTAGTCAAGATAGAGTGACAGGCTCCATTTAAGATGTCACAGCATATAATAAAGTGTAAAACTATACTTAAAATAAACGAGATAGAAACAATAAACTTGACTCTGGGTTTGAACTTTCTGGGAGAGCAGCAGGGAGATGTGAACACGTGTGTGTGCAAGCAGGCATGGGCCTGGGGAGGCTGGAGGGGACGGTCCCCCACCAACCTGCTGCTCAGGTGAGAGTGAGGAGAGCTGCCTCCCACATCCTCCAAAGGGTCCCAGCTTCTCAGCAACCCTAACATGACATCCACTCTGCATACAGGACATTTCTGGCACTTCTGGATATGAAGAAGGAGGTAGAGGAGGAAAACAAGGAGTCATAACTGGGATCTGCCAGGGACCGAGGGGGTGGCCAGGCCACGATGGGCATATGACTCCATCAAGGAGAACACTGAAGGGACTGAGCTTTACTTCCAGCAGCTCCACAGAGAAGAAGGTATTTACCCACCTGAATGAAGATTGGGACAAGCCAGTCCAAATCACTCTTCCATCCTGGGCACCCAGGGAGCATCACCAGCTCCTGGCCTCCTTCCTCTCTAATCCTGGAAGATAATGCCAGGATGGAATGGAGAAGCAACAATGTCGTCAGCATCTCCATCCTGAGCTTGGCCATGTGCCCCAGGACCAGGAACCACAGCAGATGCTGGAGCCCCTCCCTGGCAGGATGAGGATCAGTCCCATGCAAGGTGGTGGTGGAGGGGATACTAAAAAAAGCCCCATTTCATTCCCCAATGAAGTTCTCTGCACCCCAAAACCTCCTGCGTGCCTGACAGCAGCTCTTGGTGCTGAGACAAACCAGTCGCTCTCTGTCCTGCTAAGCAGTTAAATTAGAGAGTATTCAATTAATAACAGCTGAATATTCTGTCACATTTAGGAAGATGTATGGTAAGACAAGCGAGTTGTGATGTCTGTGACAGAAATGATAAAAGTTCTCCCGACACAGCCTGGCAGATACTTGGCTGGAGGAGCTGCTTGCTCTCATGGACTCCAACGTCAGCACAGACACCAGGCCCAGCGCCTCCTTCAAAGGAGACACACTCCAAATTGCATGGGAGAACTGCTGCCAAAATGGCTCGCAGGCAGCTCCCTCCCGCCCTCCTTCTGGAATCCATCTGATTTGCAGGGACAAGACCCTGGAGAAGACCTTGACCAAGAAAGGTTTGAGGCAGTGCCTGCCAGCTACCACGTGGCAAGCAGCACTCAGCACAAGCTCAAACCCTCCCATGTTGCCTAAAGACCACCCCGTAACACTCTCCCCAAGCTGCCTCAGTTTACCTTTCTGCAAAGGGAACAGTGACCACACCTCAAGCAGCCCCTGCCAGCAGGGAGCAGGGCAGTGCTGCCATGACACCATGACCATGGACAAGATCCTGCTGTCCAGTAGGACACTGGGCACTTAATTAATGGATGTTGTGTGGCCAGGGGACACACACACAGCAGCAGTGCTTTTGAGGCTGCCTCCTTTTCTTCTGGGGGGTTGTTTTTCACCGGTGTTGTTTGCGAACACAGTTTTGTTGCTAAGAAACTACCTTCATATTGCTCGGAGAGCAAAGACAAAGCAACTGTCAAAGTAACACCCTATTTTGACAGTAGCCAGATCGTAACCATAAATGAACCATTTTCCCTGCTCTCCTGTATGCTCATTAATGTGATCTAAATATCATAATCCCATATATAACCCACACCCTATATGTTCACATGCACAGTGCCTGGACCCCCATGTGCAAGGGGCTCCATTGCATCCATTCATCCCCAAGTAAAAGCTGAAAGAAATCAGACCCAAGAAGAGGAGGGGGCTCCCCAGGGAGGCCCCACAGCTCCCTTCTAGGCAGAAACATGGCACAAGATCTTTAAGCAAGAGATACATGAGAAATAACTGGGAGAAGGTAAGACCTCTGCCTGCAGCCACAGCAGATGGCACCAGCCCTGGTTTGAGGAGAAATCTGTTGGTTTTGGGTTTGTTGGGTGAAGTGGGTTGGGGCTGCTTTAAGTTCCAGGGGAGAAAACGCACGGAGAAAATAAAATCCATTCACTGCTCCTTTTTCAGTATGTCTGTGCCTGGATGGGTCCCATAAATAATATGAAAAGCAACATATTTGCCTCCCTCAAAAACAAACAAACGAACAAACAAACAAACAAACAAAAAAAAAACAGGCAGGAAAGAGGCAAAGGCACATCCAGGGCAGCAGCAGCAGCAGGAAGGTGCTTCTTAGTCTGATCCAGGACCATCCAGGATGATGCATGAGGCTAAAGTTTGATGGAGGCAGTGAGGTGGCCTACCTGCACCAAAAGCACGAGCAAAGCCCATGGCCTATTTGCCACGGATCTGCTGACGTTGATTTAAGGGCAGAGGGAAAGGCAGGTAAAAGATGAGGTTGAAAACTGCTACCTGTTGTGCCAAGGCAACCCTAAAGGGTCTCCGATGTTTTAGCAAACTCCTGGTGTGAGAAGGGATGTCTGGAGTCACAGCACAGCCACCATGGCTGTCCCCACCCTGGCAGGACGGCAAACATGGAGCTGCCATCCTCAACCACCACCCATCCCCACCAAAAACCAGCTCGAGAGCTATCGAGACCACGAACCTACTGCCAGAGAGGGATCACCTTGCTCTGATTTACACCCCTCTGATTTACACCCCTGCACTGGTGGGGCAGCAACGCCTGCAGGCAGGGCCCACCAGGGCTTGGAAGAGCAGCGCCGGCTTCGAATGCTTCTTCGGGCAAATAAGGAATAAAACTGAAGCTGTGGGAGGCCATCCTGCAATATCTGGCTTGTTTTTTCTCCTCCCCTGGGCCAGCTGGAGCACGGCTCTGGCTGATCCCTTGCTTCTGCACGAACCCAAACCCCAGCCCAGCAGCAAAGGGCCCATCTCCCGTGGAGCCGCAGCTTGCCACGTGTGCTTTCCCTGCCAAAAACCCGAGCTCCACCCCACAGTAGGAGAAAAAGGGAAGTGCGAGAAGAGCTCTGTCGAAACCCACCAAAGCCTGAACATTTCCCTGCAGCAGAACAAAGCCCTTGGAAATCTCTTCTCCGCTTGGGTCCCCCGACCCACATGAAAGCAGTGTTTTGCTGGGCTAATTACACAGGCTGCTCTGAGCCTCCTGGCAGAATACGAGCTGCAAAGGCAGACATCAAAGGGCTCCCAACTTTAATATAGAGAGCAAAGACAGAGCAGTCCACAGGAGATCTCTCCCTGTTGCCTGCACTGGCCGCCTGGGAGGAATGTTGGAGGTACCCCAGTTCACGACACCCTCCCACAAGCGAGGACAAATGGGGAAGGGGGGCACAGTTTTTATCTGCATGGCAGGCTCCCAGCAGGACCAGGCACAGAGCAGGGGCTGGTCCTTGCAGGACCAACCATGGTCCCAGCAAAGCTTTCTGAAGCCTCCATTCAACAGAAGGACCAGCAGTGGAGTCTGCAAGCAGTCTGGAGTAGGCAAGCTGTGGGGCCCTGGATGGAGAGACCAAGGTCAAGGAAAAGGATGGGACAGGATTCATTGCCATACACCTGACAGTAGTGGCTGCCATCACAGTTGGTCCAAGCACCAGTTCCAGGAATTGCATGCCTCATTTTTCCCAGAACTAATGCACCCATTGCACCCGGAGCTTCTGAGATGGCATTTTCCAAGCAGGTACTTCCCCCTAAAGAGCAACTTTCTAGGCTTCTAGAGGAAGCCTTTGTCCTGTTCAAGCAGAGTCACAGGCTGTGCCTGCAGCTCCTGATGGACAAGGAACATGAGCTCTGCTGCCTCCTGTTCATTTGGGAGCGAGAAGATGCCTTTGCTGTCCCCTCCAGGAAAGAGACACCAGCCCCAAACCACCAGCGCCTCATGGCCATCTGCCCCACTCCTGGCCCAGAAAGTGGCCAGCTCTCCTGGCCTTCACCGGGACACCCTGATGTGTTGAGCACAATCTGCATCGGAGATGACTTGGGAAGATGAAGCCATCCTAGTAGCTCCTCCACCTCCATCCTTCCTCCCCACCTGTGGGCTTCACAAGGTCTTGCAGCATAGCCAGAATATGCTCCACAGAGCAAACCAGCCCTTGCTCCTCCTTGCTGATGAGCACACAGAGGTATCTCCAAAACAGCAAAGCATGACCAGAAATCCTGTGGGTCTTCTTCAGGCTCTGGTCCTTCCATGGGCAGCAATTACCTGAGAGTGCTGCCACAAGACATTTCTGCAGTGCTTTGGTAAAGGAAAGGGGCAAGGAAATCCTCAGGGGATGTTCCAACGTTTGGGAAGATCAGCATACACAAAACTGTCAAGCAAAGGACGCTGGCCATGCTCCCGAACCCATCCTGGTCCAGCCCTTGGTCTCCATACTTCCCCCCCAGCCTTAGCTCCAGGGGCACGGGGGCAAGGAACACGGCTGGACCACACCCCAGCTTCCTCCTGGAGAGGAGAGGGAAGACGAAAGCCGGGACGGGGCTGGGACGGCCGAGCGTGGGATGCCAGAGGAAGGTGTCAATTAAAGCAATGAGGGCCTGGGCATCCCCGTGCCTGACAGGCGGGCTGAGCAGAGCTGACAGCCGGAGCGCCGGCTGGCTCCCCCGGCTCGCTCACCGGACCGTGCTTCCCCCGCACACCCCCAGCTCACAACCGGCGAGGCCGGGCCGTGTGGGCACCGGCAGCGGCGTGGTGTCCCTTGCCCTGCCCCCAGAGATGCTCTGGATAATGGGAATTATCTTGATTTGGGGCTTAAGCAGGCCACAGCCAGCCCTGGAGGCGGATGGCAGCGGAGAGGTTGGGGCCGGGTGGGATGGCTCAGGGAGGTGCTGCTGAAATAACTAATGAGCACGGCAAGGTCTCGGCCCCTAATCAAGATGGCATCAGTGGAGTGCTGGGATGCTGGGAAGGTGGAAATCCAGCAGAGACTAGCTGGCAACGCAAGCCCTGGATGGTCAGCCTGCCCCCGGGAAGCGCATCCAGGGAACCCCTGCTTCACCCCCTGCCTGCCCTCCCTGCAGGCTCAATCTGATTACTGCTGATACACATCTCCTCCTGGGCTCCAAAACACGCTCTTCCCAGCTGAAGGATTCGCATGGACACGGAAAACTTGTCCTGATTGCAGCGTTAATGGTCGTGTGGCCCATGTCATCACCGAAATGGCCTTAGGGGCAGAGCTGATAGGTCTCTGAAGTCATCAGGACTACCCCACCTCATCTTGCTCCCCTTATTAAAACCATTCATCCTGGGAGCTAAATGAATATGTTTCATCTTCAAATGCTGAGACACAAGAGCAAGCAGGCAGAGATCTAATAGAACAATACCCATCTAATCATGCCAATTTTTCTCTCCCATCCTGCCTTCATATTACACGCATGGCCACGAGACCGGGGCTGGGGCTGCAGGCAATGGGTGAAGATGGGGCACAGCCCACTCCTGGCTTTGCTGCCACCATCACACCTCACATCCCCCCCTTCCAAGGCTTTTCCTTCCTCTGCTGTGATGGAAAAAGCCCCAGGACTTTTAAAACTAATAAGGCCGATAGATACAGAGCCTAACAAGTCTAAGGGAGCCAGGGAAGCAGGGCAGGCCCTGCGCCACCAGCAGACACTTGTTTCCCATGGGAACACTACGCACTGCACTGTCCATGAATCATTTTGGTGCTCATTCCTGCACCCACCACAGGTTTTCCTGGCTCCTGTTCCCTTAGATACAGGGTTGACTTCTTCCCTTGTTCGCTAAAGCACCTTTTGCTTGCGTGATGCTGGGGGAAGCAGAAGAGTTTTGCATCTGTCACATACTAAGGGACTTCAGCAAGGCCCTCAGCTGGGAACAGGGTGGTGGAGGACACAGCAGGTAGGAGCACGGGGAAGGGCTGACGATGGGAAAGGTATTAATCTGCTGCATCTTTCCAGAGCCTGCTGGAGACGCCGCTGGCCTCCCCTTCCTAACCAGGGTTCACACAGCAAATCCCTGCTCTATCTAATTATTAACGATAATAACGATGGCTGGCTTGCTGGATGCCATCTGGAGCCCTGCCATGCCTGCCCGCCACCCTCGGGAGGCTGGGCAGGGGGTGATCCGTGGGGCCGGGGCCAGGGCCAGGGGCCGGCCGGGCGGTGGGCAGCGGCTCGGGATGGCCCCGAGGACCCGGCGGGCCCACCCAAGCTGCCGTGGCTGTGTTCGCTGCTGTGGCAGGCTTCATAAGGCTCCGCTCTTTGACTGGCGTTGAGTTTATGTGAAAGTAATTAACAGTAATTAATCCTTAATTACAGTAATTAGCCAAGTCGCAGTAAATTAAACCACATCTGGAGCAGATGAGGGCTTCCGAACGGGAGGCTAGTGCAGGCGACAATCGGAGAGATGCTGAATTCATCTGACAGCATCTGATTAAGACTACCTGTTGCAAGCAGCTCATTTGCATCGTGTTTTTGTTTGTGTTTGGCACTAACCCTTTCTGCCGGGCACCCCTCCCACACCCACTCCCCCTGCCCCCTTCTACCTCCCCACCTGCCCCCGCAGAGCTGCCTGGATGCGCGAGGAGGAGGAGGAGGCAGGAGCTCTGAGCCAAGTGCTGAGGGTCTCCCACCATCCCCACCTGGTGGGGATGAGCCGGCACGGGGCCAGGGAGCTGCCAGGCTCCCTCACACCCTCCAGGGAGCAGGAGCTGCTCAGGGCTTGGTACATGAACCACCCTCTCCACATGCAGGGGGATGATGGAGCAGGATGGAGGCAGAGGGATGGAGGTAGTCAGCTCCACTCCCTGCATCTTGTGTTGTAACAGCTACAGTAATAATAATAATATAATAATAATAATACTAAAAGACCAGAACTCCAAAGGGGAGCACATTAGCAAAAAGGGGCAGGTTATTATTAATACCACTCAGCATTTACCCAATGCCTTTGCTGATGTTTAGCCACGCTCACAGAGAGGGGGAAATCCTGCCCTTCCCTTTCTTCCTACAATGGAGAAGCACAGGACAGAGAGGTGAAACAGGCTACGGCTTGTTGTGTTTGAACACTGAAACATAAGCTCAGGGAGCAAGTTGTGGAGGCCTGACTTGATTTCATGCCTTCCTCCCACATGGCCAGGACGTATGATTGATTCTGAGCTATTAGAAAAATACTGGGCAAAATTCATAAAAGTATCTTATATTCTCCTGGTCCTCAAACTGCACCACTCACTGGCACCCCAAACCCTGGGATTTCCATCAAGGCAGGGAGATGCCAACGAGATTTCAAAAGCAGAATTGCAACCACGATGGTCCAAAAGCAATTGCCTGATTTCACTAGGTATTGCAAAAGCTTCAGGGCTTAATTGCATGCAATTAATGAGCATGAAGGTCCTGTGTATCTTGCCTTTCCATCATACAGTACAGGGCGGATGGCTGGTGTATCCAGGCTCCCGAAACCTAGACAGGGAGTGTTAAAAACCCCTTCAATACTGAAATACTGTCTCTCCTCTGGAACTAAAACCATTCAGGATTGCCAAAGCCAACAGCTGCAACAGGCCCTGGAAACGATCAGAAGAACCTCATTTAATGAAACATGATAAAGAGTTACATTCACCTCTGACTGCAAACTACAAGAAACCTTTTGAATTTCCTGCCTGCACAAGAGCCTAGAAGAAAAAGAAAAAAAAAAGAAGGGGTTTCTCCACCTCTGCTTTGACTCTGCACTGGGCAGGACTGCCCTGTACCACTGAAACCCAGCGAGTGCTGGAACAGCCACAAACCAGTCAGTGTCTATCAACTGCGTGGACAGAAATACACTTTCTGTCCTTCTCTGGGTTGGAGAAAGGAGAACTCGCAGCTTTCCTCCCCTCTCAAGAAGAAATGTGGTGTCCCTGAGCCGCCAGGGCCACCAGCAACCAAACGGAGCAGGAAAGATTAAGCAAACTAAAGTGCTGCTGCACCAAATCTCCCCTTCCCAACCCAGGCAGGTCCCTAGACATGGATTTTGCTTGAGATGGCTGTGCATGGAGCAAGAACAATGTATGCCTACCAGGGGGGAAAGGATTTTGCAGCCAACTTAAAAATGGGGAGGGGTCCTGATTCACACCTCCAAAATGAGCTCACACAGTCCTCTCAGTGCAATTTTGCTTTCGTTCAGTAGTTTTCTAAGTAGATATTTCATCAGCTTTGTGCTTGAGATCCTTCACAGCCATGGCATTTACAGCAAATCACATTATCGTGCTGCAGCCAGATTTTTGGCTTAAAAAAAAAAAATTTAAATTCGTATGAATAAAAGATTGCCTCACAAATGTCTTCAAGAAATTCATGCCCCAAATCCACAATGCCAACATTTTGCCTTGCACAAAAATAACATAAACTGGGAAGCTGTAACTGAATGGGCACAGGCCAGGCAGAAAGAGAGCAGTACATTGCTCTGCTACAGAAGCAATGGTGACCTTGGATGATTTAACAGTAGAGACAGGAGAGCCTGGCTGGGCCTGTTTCTCCTCAGACCATGGATACTAAACGTGCAGCCTTCAAAGATGCAAAATATTTTACCCAAGTTTATCTCAACTTGGGTGAATAATCAAGTTTTCAGAGCATGGACAACTCAACACTCATGGTAGGAGTGGCATTTCAGACCCAAGCGGAGGTTCCATTTCAGGCTGTGCATGTCCTACATCCAAATTTCCTCCAATCTCATTTGGTGCCCTGCACACACAAGGAAACCCCTTCCCTGTGCACTGAGAGGCTCAAGAGAAAGGGCTCCCAAGACAATTATATCCCATATTGGATCAGGATGCAACGAGAACCCTCTCCCCAGCAGACAGCACGGGTGAAGCTGTGAAACTTCTTGGTGCCAGCAAAGACTTGCAGGAATGAGAGGACTGGGTCAGTGCTGCTCAGCCCAGTTGCCCCAACCTGCTTGCAACTGGTACATTCCAAAATTCCCAGCCTACATCCTTCATGGTGGCCCTGTGAGTCCCTCTGGCTTTTACTTAAGGTGTTGGGAACACACATTGCTGCTCTTTGCACTACAAATTACTGGGAAGCCACCATGGGAAACATCCCTGCTGTGCTGGGGTAACTGTGAGCAAGTTGACCCTCTCCATCTTTTCAACCCTAGGACTTTTTGCTGCAGGAGCCCTTCAAAAAGCTACCCAGTGGTTGCTCCGTTTCGAGATAAAACAAATACAACCACAGAAATACTAATGAAAGGGAGAGGCACATCTTGCTCCTCCTCTCCAGGGGATGGGAGACGTAGCCATACCCAGTGACATTCCCCAGCCATCACTAACCACCCTTTTTGGACCAAATGCTAGCGCAGAAATTTTAACCTGAAAATAATATGTGTGTGTGGGGAAGCTCCCAAATAAAACCAGCTAACACTGAGCCTCCAATGCCATCCAAGCCAGGAGGGCAGCACAGCCCAAGGACCTGGGCTGGGGAGATGAGAGGTAGCAGATCTGCCCCTCATTGCAGACCAACACACGCATGTTCCACGGACAAGTGCCTGCTCCTTTCAGGCCAAAGACTCGGGTCCCTCCTCATCTGCACGGTTCGAATTAATTACACACTTTAATTTCATGAATTATTAATTTGATTCTGACTCGGCAGCTTACGATTATCCAGCGCTACAGACTACGCAATTCCAGCTTCATTAAAACATCACCAGCTGCCTGAGAGACAGACATTAAATAGCAGAGAGTAATAATAAAATTAAGCTCCCTGCGCATAGCAACAGAGTCTTCCCCAGCCGCACGCGGCGAGGGCCCAACTGGTTAATAGGCCCTTTCCAGGAGCTTTATTCCCTTCCCCAGGCTGGTCCCACCCAGCTCCTTTGCTGGAAGGATGCTCCTGCTGGGATGCACGGCAGCAGAGGACTGGGGTTCTGCAAGTGCACCCCAGGGATGGGGGGCACAGCCAGTGAGGAGGGTGAGCAGCATCCCCCTCCCAACGCCCTCCTCGGCGCCCGCAGCAAGGACGGGGAGGGCTCCGGGGCTCCAAATAAATAAAGCCAGAGCGCTGCCTCCCAGCATCTCCCTGGCAAAACAATTTATAGAGGGAAAATGTCGGAATTTAGACATTCCATTTAGCTGCTTCAGAAATCTAAGGACCCCAAACCTTGTGGGATTTGAGAAATCGATGGAATTAATTAAGGGAGATGTCCAGCGGTCTCCGCTAAGTAATCAGCAGGTACAGTAGACCTGAAATTCTATAAAGAAAAATGGGAAGGGATGACATTGAAGGAGGCAGTGGGGATTAAAAAATGAGCATCCGAGTGGTAAAGGCACACACCCATTGATCGCTGCATTACGGATTAAGGCTTCAACGAGCAGCCAGAAGATTCTGTAGCAGAAAATGGTTACAGAGGATGAGCATGAGCAGAGCGGATATATATAACCTCTGACAGCCAGGAACAACTGAGACGGAGGACAGCTCTGCGGTGAACCCCAGAGCAAGAAAGTTTTGGGGAAGGGGAGGAAGAGGAAGCAGGGGGAGCTCGGAGGGAGCCATTTTGTGCAAGGGAGACCTGCCCAGGAGGAGGGAGCGGTGTCACCTTGGGGGAGAAGGCACCCAGAGCCAGATCGGGGACATGGGGGTGGGCAGGGATGTGGGGAGGGGGCACTGGCGTGCTGGCCTGAGAGGCTGCTCCATCAGCAATTAATGTCTGGGAGTGAGGACCAACCCAAGCAGGCATGCACACACAGAGCAGACCTGCCTGCCTGTCACAGGGCTCTGCAGGGCTCGCTTCACCTCCCTGCCCTGCTGTCTCACGGAGACCACTGCCTTCAACCCTTACCCCTCTTAGCAGTCCCACGCTTTGGTTTCCCAAGCATCCCACCTCCCCTGGGATGACTGCATCCAAGCCATGGCAGCACCTTCCCAGGTCACTGTGCCCACAGCCCAGCTCCAGGATGCAAAGCTACCTGCCCCAGAAAGCCAGGCTGGACTCTCCTCCAAGGGCAGCAGCAGGGAATGCTGTGTTCAGGAGCACCAACCACTCTTGGGAAGGAAAGAAGTAGGGCACGATTGTATCTTCAGACAATCCAGGCATGCACAGGAGGGGAAGAAAGCAAGACCACCCAGGAAGTGCCACCCTGGAACCCCCCCAGCACGCAGCCCCCAACACTAGCACCTCATGAGCCACCATTTGGGACCAACCAGACAGGATAATGCTGCTCTAGAGGTCCCAAACATTGCCCAGACCACAAAACCCCACAAGGCTGCATGGCAGCTGGTTCAGACAAGGCTTCAACAGTGTGATGAACTCGATTTTCCATGCTTAAAACAGAGCTTTGCTGGGAACACTACAGCTGCATCCAATGCCTTGTGTGAACAGAGATGCTGCCTGGAGGAAGCCTCTGGGAAGCAGCAGCACCCCACCCAGCCAGCCAGCCTGCCTTCCCGGCCAAATCTGAACTGGGATTGTTGGAACATTTCAAAGAGAAAATTCAAAAATAAGACCAAAGCCCCTGGAGCCACATGCAGCAGCAGCTTCGTGTCTGCGGGGTCGCAGGGCCAGCCCTCCATCACCCCCCGCCTTCTCCTCATCCATATGCATGGCTGCAAGCTAAATGTCAGCAGCCGGAGGGGACCCTCGCTTCCCAGGACAAAGGGAGCTGTTTTGGGATACAGCAGGCACAAACTGACCGGGCATAGGGGAGGGAAGGGCTCACCCCACACACGGATGTGGCTGTGGGCACCTGGCTGCTTTGGGAGGCAGCTGCAAGCTGGAGAGGCTGGTGAGGCTGAAGCACGGTGACAGTGAAGGGTGGTCTGCAACCCCATGGGTGCCTGGATGGGTCTGTGCCACTCCAACCACCAGCACTCCCACACACATGGGATGACTGTCTCCATTCTTCATCCCTCCAGTGTCTTTCAAAAATTAGGTGGGGACGTGAAAAACATTCCAGGTGGTCATGGGCATTTTGAGCCGAACTCAGTGAGAGAATCCTGGATGGCAAAGGGTCTGCAAAAACATCTTCTCCACAGTGTGACTTGAATTCCCCTCCCCATCCTACAGGAAACATACTGCTGTGCTTGGGAGGGCAACCTTCACGGAGCACTTGGGTCACCTGTCGTGTTACCCCCTCGTGTCACTCTGGAAGACCTCCTCATTGAGAAAGACAGTATCACCTTCTCCACTTCTGCCTGAGGGACATGGAAACCACAATGTCTGTGCCATGCAAGCCACAGGGACCAGGGGACACAGGAGAGGCAGCTGCCTGCTCAAGCTGAAGGTTGAACACTGTGTCCCCAGACCCACCACCAGAGACAAAGACAAGTCTAGCAGACACAGCAGCATAAACACAGGTCATCCCTTCTCCCCAAGAACACTTCCTCTGTTGTCCAAACTGGACTTTGAAGGCTCTCTCTGTCCATCCTTGGACCAAGCCACATCAGCTACAGCCCCAGGCCCCCTCAAGCCCATCCCAACCTGCCCTGCAGGCAGGAGCTGCCAAGCCCCCAGTCCGAGCAGAGCCCGACGCCCAGGAGAATCACACATGGGAGGCCTGGCGGGTGCCCGGCGACACGCCAGGCGCTGCGTGTTTTACAATCCATGTGTCGGAGAGCCCTGAGCAAAGGCTGTAGCAGATGCAGAGCATTCAGCAGATTCCCTCCCCTGGCTGCATTACAGAGGGAGGCAGGAAGCAGCCCCAGCCCTCTGCCCCCCGCCTCCCCAGCCCCAGCAGGCACTTGGCATCCAGCGCCACGAGCTCCCGGGGCCGGCGCGCTCGTTGCCACAAACATCCTCCCTCAAAGCAGGACGCCTTCTCCCATGGGGCAAACATTAGCGGGACAACTGGAAACGTTCAACTTGATTATAATGCTTTAAGAAAAGGTCACGGTGAAATTTCAGCGCTTTACCTTGAGCTCTGTTTGTTCTCTGCGGGATGAGATGGGAAGAGTCAGCTTGCCCTGGCTCGTGGCATCTGCGGAGCTCTGACTGCACTTCATGGGCCAGCAGCGGGCTGGAGAGCCACGGCAAAAACCCCAGCCCTGGGGACTGAGATAAGTCACAGCAGACAGGTTTGGGGGGGCTCGCACTGGACCACCACACCACAGCTCGGTCACCATGCCACAGCTGGACCATGTTTTCCCCCCAGAATTTGTCCAACCCCGAGCTGATTTTGCACTGGGATTGCATTTCTGCTGTCAAAACAGGTCAAATACACCCAAAAAGCATGGAGAAGCATGGAAAAGCAGCCAGCAATTCCTAGACAGCATCTTCCTCAGAGCTGGGAAGGTTTTCCAACACGCCATTTGGCTTCATCCTTTCAGATCTCAAAAGGAGCTGTGGCCAAAGCCGCAATGAGGCGGCAGCACTGCGGGACTCAAGCATCGCTCCAGCGCTGCCCAGACCACCAGTGACCCTCAGCCACCACGTCAGACCCACCAGCAGCTCCCCCGCTTCTAGAAAAGCAAGGGTACTTGCAGGTTCTGAAGGGTGATCAGGACCAGGTCTCAGCCCTCACTGAGCAGCATGAAACTCAGGAGCAGCCCAGCTTCCCCAGCCCCTGTCCTTGCACACTTCATGATTTCTTAACATGTCACTTTGCTCTACAAAATTAGCACAAGGACAACCCACCAAAAGGCCCACAACTGGTGTAGAAAGTGGCCAGCCCTCCCCAAAAGCACATGGACACAGGAACATCACAGCCAAGCATCCCTCCTCCTCTGTGCATCGGAGCAGGAGGAGCTCTGACCTTCGGGAGCAGCGAAGGGTTTGTTATCAGCTGGGCAAGAGGAAAAACCAAGGTCAGCTTTGTTTGTGGCCAACTGCCCCCAGCAACATTTCTGTTGCAATAATTAAATCTGTCGTCCAACAATTTGCTGCCAGGGCAGTTCTCAAAAGGTCTCCAAGCAGTGCCAGGAGACGAGCGCTAGTGGACATGGAGTCCTCTGCACCCCCTGGGCTGTCAGATCAAGGTCCAGGCAGGTGAAGGGCAGAGGAAAAGGCACCAGGAGCTACATTCAGCTGGGATGACTCCCTAGAAAAATGCAGCCAGCAATTGGTTTTTAAACAGCCAATTTCAGCAAACCAGACTGAAAGCCCGAGGTGCTGGGTTCTCTCTCAGCACCTGGAGGTGACTGAGAAGGGCTCAGCACCCTTCCCTGGAGGCAGCTGCATGATCCAGCCTGCTAAGCGCTCCCCGAAGGGGAAATGGTTTGAGATGCTACCACAGTGCAAATTACCCTTTCCTGAAACAGCCAAAGTACGGGACTGATGTGACAGGAGCTCCAGGAGCTGGGATGGAGCTGGTGGGTTCCCTCCTTCCACTGGAAACCAACCCTGGCAAAGGTGATGCCACCTGCTTGTCAGTGGGGCCAGGGAGGGCCCAGGAGGGACCCCTGTCCCTGCAGCGTTTGCTCTCGTTTTTCCAGAGCACACAGACACACCTGCCCATGGAGCCGGGATGCTTTATTCCCACCACTCCGGCAGTGCCACTCGCAACAACTCCCAGCTGCTGCCAAAAGGTATTTTTAGCTGCATTATTTATTTGAACACCTGCCTGAGACTTCAAGGCAGAGAACGGAGCCTGAGCAGTGGAGGGAGGGAGGGAGGAACAGCAGTGGGAGATCTGGACTGTTTTCCCTGGAAGGTTCGAGAGCAGTGACACAGGTGCGATGGAGCAAGACTCGGGCTATGCCAAGGAAGGGGATGGCACGGCTGGGATGAAGCACCTGCCCCACAAACAGCACTGGGCTAATCCAGCTGCTGGGAATAGTCAGCGCAGACTGCGAAGATGCTCTAGCCAGCCTGAATGTGAGACTTCCTTCAGGGAAATTGGGCTCTTTAAGTATCCAACCACCCATGATTTGAAGATGCTGTGACCCAAAATGTGGTGTCTGCAGCAGGAATGCCCAGGTCTTGCTGCTATAGATCCCATTTTATGAATAAGCCTGTTTTTGGGAAAAAGCTCAGCAGAACTGCCCTCTTTCAAACTGCCCTTCCTCCACACAAAACCAATTCCACCCCAAAACCAGCCCACTGCTCTGTTTGGGAGAAACAGCCCCAGAGGAAAGAGGACAAAGCAATCAGAGAGCAAGGGGAGGAGAGATGCTGCGAGGAAGGATGCACTCCACTCTTATTCCCAAAGAAGGAGATTCCCTCAGGGGCTTGGGGGCACCATAGGGTAATTGAGGGGCGCACGGAAAGCCGTACAACACCCCTGTGTTATTTTTTCATACCTTTCTTGCCATCTCATTTACTGAAGTGAACAAAACCCATCACCTCCCTCCCCTTCTGCTGAAATAATCTCCTCTTCTCTCTGAAATCAGCCAGGAAAAGAAGAAAAAAAAAAAAGAAGAAAAAAAGAAAAGAGCATCTAAAAATAAAGGCCAGGCCAGGGTATGTGCCTCTTGGTTAGGCTCCTGTGCTCACAGATCTGCTTATTTTGGCCTATCTCTCCCCAGCGATAAGGCAGCTAACAGCCCGTTATCAGCCAGTCGGTGAAAATGTGCTCCAGCCTGATTAGGGCTCAGTCTTTGCCAAGGTTATAAACAGCCGTTATCGTTCTCCCAAACAGAATAATCCGGACAGTATCAGCTCAGAAACATATGGGCCACACAGCGAAGATAGCCGCTGACGGACACTTCATTTTAATTGTAACGAGTGGTTAGCAGCAGCCTCCAGACAACACACACAACTGCCCAATTGGCAGTGGGTTCCATCTCCTCCCGCAGCCCTCCTCCCTCCTGCTTGCTGCTGGTTTGCTCTTCTCCCTGCTGCCCTCCTCCCCTGGCCTGCAGACAGCCTGGGAGAGCAAGAGTGGCAGCGTCCTGCCCAGTTCCCGTGGGACAGCGAGTGGGCAGCACCCTCACCTCTGCAGGTGGCACGCGGTGGTGGTGGCACCAGCGCATCACACCTCACAGCCAGGCTGGTGTGAGCAGGCAGCAAGAGGCTGGGGGCGTGAGGCCGCTGTGATGGTGGGGTGACACCTCTGCCCAACTATCCGCAGGGACGGAGGTCAGAGCACGGCACCCACGGGCCTGGATCCCTCCTGGGTGCTGCATCCCGGCATTTCCCGCTGCCTGCCCGTGTGCCAGCTCAGCAGCAGGCAGGGCACGGGAGGAGGGGCAGCAAACCCTCATTTCACATTCTCGCGGTGTCCCTTCTGTGTCATACTTCTTTTTTTTTCCCCCCCCTTTCCCCCCTCCCTCTTCCCAAAAGGGGTGGTTTAGCTCAGAGAGTCTTAAACACATTTGCATTCCCAAGACAAGCTTAAGCATAAATTCATCTCAGTGCAGGGGTCTTTTTTTTCTTTTTTTCCCCCTCCCCATCCTCCTTCTTTTCCTCCCTTCTTTTCTCTCCAAACCTGAAATGAATTCAGTGAGAACCCTTGCAATTCCAGCACCGTCGCACTGTGCAATGCAGGATTACAAGGGATCCAAGGGTTTTCCTTTTCTTCCAATTCCCGGCGTGCGGTGCTGCTGCTCAGTTTTGTTATTAACAATACTCAGAGATAACACTCTTAGCCCCATTAGCCACACTAACCTTCTTCCCACTTTCTTCTCCAGCCAGACCTAGCTTCCAGAAATCACACCTGAGCTCCATTCCTCCTGCAGGAAAAAGCAGGAGAAAAGGAGAAAAGCCCACCAAAAAAAAAAAACTTGACAGCAAAATGTTAATATGTGGAGACAAGCTAAAAACCTTAGGAAGACCCAGGACTGAGCTTCAAGTCACGGACGCTTCCTCAGATAATCTGTATTCCTATCCCAGTGCCAGCAGAGCTGTGATCAGAATATCCAAGGTCTCATAAAAGATTCAGGGCTTATTGACTTCCTTGCCTTCACTGCCAGTTCGTGGTGCTCCTGCTCAGCCCCCGGAGCACCCATCGCTGATGCCAAAGTTGAAGACATCTACTTCTGTGGCTGTGCTGGGCTGGCAGAGCAGAGAGGTGGTGGAAAGCTCTCCTCCTGAGCTGGGGGATGTATTCCCAGCCCCAAGCCCTGGAGAGAGGTACATAAAGAGAGTCTTTGCCCCAGCAGGCATCCCCAGCCCACACCAAACTCCTCTTAGATGTCCCCATGGTCGCCCTGGCAGCACTGGCCACCACAGTGGGCAGGTGATGCAGCACAGGCAGAAGAGCAGATTTATGACTTATTTTAATTCGAGTCACACATTTAGGTGAAATAATCTCCAAGCTGAAAAAAGCAAGCTTACAGCAGGAAGCCCTCAAGAGCAGGCTTCCCCTCAGACTGCACACGGGCGAGCTCTCTGAGGGCTGTCTCCGGCAGCACTGCAGCCCAGATTTGCTGCATAAGCAGCCCCGAGCAAATGTGCCGACCAGAGAATCCAGTCCCTGCAAATTTATGATCAGTGTTACTCAGCCAAAGCCCAAAGGAGAAGGGATAGGGGCAGGCATTCCTGCAGAAACACGCTATCCTACTGTCACTCATGTACTCACTGATTTTAGGCACAAAAGACCAGGTGAATGGTTGGATGTGTTATAAATTGTGGAGTTTTACATACTAGAGGCCTTCATCCCTGAGTTATGCAGAGATGCACGCAAACACCACATCAACCAAGCATGATAAAACCATCAAACCCACCCAGGCACCTCATTAATTGTATTTATGCATCACCTAAAGCCTTACGTGCACATCAAGACTCCATACTGGAAAGCACTGCAGGATACGGGAAATAAACCCATGTAAAAATAAAATATTGCAGAGAAATACACAGATTTATATATACATCTATGCTCAAACACACACAGACACTTGTGTGCTTCCACGTGGTGTGTGCACACATCCTCCTGGAGCAGGGACACCCCCGGAGGCATATCCAGACACACACACACCCCTCTATCTGCATGTAGGTAGCAACTATTTATACATACACAAACCATACAAATGCTCCACGCACCCTGCTCGGTGACAGCTCAGATTTTCAGTAATATCATAATATTATTTTTTAGATCAGTTAAGGTGTAAAATGTGCGCGCTCTCAGTCTTTAATATTAATAAGTCTTGTAACTAGCAGTTTCTTGTAGCTCCGAATTCTTGAGCACAACTAGAAAGGGCACTTATCCTGAAAAATCTAATAAATTTACAGTTTTATATACTTCCTTCAATTGTAAAAGTCTTGTTCAATAAACTTTAAAATGCCACTATAGAGCAATAACACAGACAGTATAAACCCAGCCCTGGGAAAGCTGTGCAACCAGAAATTGTTCCCCTTTCTGCTACAGCAATAAAGTTTTATATGTTTGAACTGACTGTAAAAAGGTTTGAATGTTGGCAACTGGGGAATAATCTGTCTTCTTTATAGTTATTATCATATTTCCCACAAGACCCTTTGGTCTGTGTCAATCCTTCTCGTATATGACACCTTTGTACTGGCAGCGAAAGCAAGAATACTTAACTTTTTGCGTGTGCGCGTGGCTGTGACTGGAGGTCCCTCGCTCTGCTTTCCTTCAGATTACAGCACCCGGGAATAAATTACCTGTGACGTGCTGCAATGGAAGCCTTTTGCCAAATCAAGCTGATTTGGAGAGCAAAACTCAAAAAAATAAAAGAGAAGGGATTTGTGGACCAGGTGTCAAGACGCTGGGGTAAGAGCAGCTGGTATCCAGCAGGGACAGGGATGTCCCTGTGGCTCCCACTGAGGCTGCACCTGCAGGGCAGGCAGACCCCCCTGCTTTTTCACAAGAAACAGATTTTGGGTTGAGGTCAGCTTCTCCTTCCTCTCTGCCACCATCTGAAGGGCAGGTCCAGCAGCAGTATCCCCGAGTTCAAATGGCTGGAGCCAGAGTATACAGACACCTCCTGGACAGAAACATTTTGGGGATTCCCACTGGACCCCTAAAAAATCTGATCCAGGCCCTGAAGAAGTAGTAGGCAAATACAAGGGAATTCCTCAAACTCACCCACAAACAGATAATGCTTTAATTAGTTTTACTCTTTAACTAGCTAAGAGCTCACAAATGAACATGAGGATAAATTTTGCCATAAAACCAACAACAAGGCTGGACCTTAGCATCATCCATGCCTATTGCAGCAGGAGTGGCTGTGGCAGTGGCCCCTGGGTGCAAGGATGCAGGAGAACCCAGTCCTCAGCCTTCAGCAACTCAACACCACGTGATCCCCAACCGTGGGCCATCCTTCAGGTGGCAAAGATGAGGCTTTAATCAGAGATTGAGATGTCAGAAGTGATGTTAAAGCACATTTGGAAAATGGAAAATGAAAAATGAGGAGTCACCACGACCAGATAATACCTGCCTTAGAGTTCTGCAGGGACTCAGAAATAAAATGATTGCATATTTTCATTAGCAGCTCAATCTCTCATTACACTAGAGGACACCAAGTGTCATACCCTATTTTTAAAAAATGGAGTGAGATGAGCCACAGATTCACCGACTTGTGAGTCTCACTTCAGTACAGGCTAAGATGATAAATAGATAGGATAAAGCCTTGAGATGGACATGATACCACCGAGATTAACTAGCAGCACCCGTAAGGAAGAAGAAGCATACCTGGCTAATCTATTACAGTTGCTGGGCATCCAGCAACAGGAGGCACGAACCACTGGCATCGTTTGGAGTCCCCCAAAGTTTCATCAGTTGACAAATTTAACTCTCCTCCTCAAAAAAGCAAGGAATAAAGGTTGGTGAAGAGGTGGCAGAGAGTAGAAATAAATGGCTTTTTCAACAAGACCAGGGAAGCAGGAGGTTTGCCCACTGCTGCTTAATAAGTTTATTTCCAGGAGCAGACCATGAGCAGCACTGGGTTTGACGAGAACATGAGCAACGGGGGTTAGCAAGGACTCGTGAAGGCTGAGGGCCTCCTCCAAGGACATGAATGAAGCTCCATGAGCTGTAGATAAGATGGTGTCAGCAAGGGTAAAATGCACAAGGAAGTAATTCGATTACTCACACACACTGACTACAACAAACTTTGCGCAGTCAGGCCGGACGTCCAGCGAAGCGTGAAGGGAAGGGGCAGTGAGAACTGCCAGGGCTGCCCCTCGCCCTGAGGCTCCTCACCCCCTGCAAGCCCATCAGCCTTGTAAGAAAGACAGAGACTTTGTTTATTCTAGGGCCTGTAGTGCTGGGACAAGAGGGAATGCCTTCAAACTGACAGAGGGTAGGTTTAGATTAAGTACTGGGAAGAAAATTGTTCCCTGAGAGGGTGGTGAGGCCCTGGCACAGGTTGCCCAGAGAAGCTGTGGATGTTCCGTCCTTGGAAGTGTCCAAGGCCCGGTTAGATGGGGCTTTGAGCAGACTGAAAGGTGTCGCTGCCCATGGCAGGGGGCATAGAAGGAGATAATCTTCAAGGTCCCGTCTCTAACCCAAACCACTCTGTGCATCTGTGGTCCTGAGGCAGCAGGTAATGCCATCCATGGGATCTCCTCATGGGGAGAACTATGGAAAGACTCTATGATAAGGAGGGATGGAAACAAGCACCAAGCACTCACTAGCCTTCAAAAACAATTGTCAGTTAACTAGATGACTGGAAAAATCATCAGTGTGAAACAGAAAAAGAGGCCAGAGATGCACACAGCCTGCCCTTCCACACCCTAACCACAGAGCTGGAGGGCACCAACCACCAAAGGTTCTCCCGACCCAACCCATCCCTCCAAACACAAGAAACAACATTTGAAACACAAACAAAAACGATGGGGTTTGGTTTCTGGATCCCCACTCAGCACTCTGCACAACCAGCCACAAATGCAGGTAAAGCCCCTCAGCTTCCAAGCACCTCTCGACTGACAGAAGAGACAAGGGCTACCTGTTCTCCTACCCTGTGCTCTTCACCTTGCTGACTGAAATCCAAGACCTCCAAACCCACCTTCAGGAGGACCCCAAGCCCAGATACACCCCAAATGAGCCACTGGGCTGCTGCTGACCGACATCTGCACCTCCCAAGCAGCACAGATTCCTTTGCTAACAGGTGATCAATACATCTCTTGGTGCTCACCCAAAGATGCTCCATCCCGGGCTTGTGACAAGCCCAGCGAGCCCTGCTGGGAGGGAGCGGGGTCTGCATGGATTTAGGCACTGCTCCCCTCGCTCCACAGGGACAGCCCAGCTCTTCCCATCACACCTCGACATGCTGGCCCCTAACTGGCTGGATCTCAGGGCCACAGGTGAGCAGGGCAGGCATCCCCATGCCACCCAGGTGCCACCAGAGGTGTGGCGAGGGTTAAGTCCAGCCGGCAAGGCGCATCTCTGTTGCAAGAGTCCATTACCTCCCGCCACATTACCTCATTCATTTCTTATATGCGGATGGTTTATTCTCCCATGAGCACCCGCGCTGGCAGACATGGCTAGTGTAAAGTCCCCTCCCTCCCCTGTATTTCTCTATCCATCACATTTAACACTCTGACAGTAACAGTCTATAATGTTTCTATTCTACAAAACCGCTCTGTCAACTCCAGGCTTCCAGAGCAGCAACTGAGGAAAATAAATAACATCAACGCCAGGCCCGACAGTATCACAGCTTGCTTTCTGCTGGGGGTTTAGTTTATTTTTTCTTTTTTCTTTTTTTTTCTTTTTTTTT
>WEKY01001340.1:457379-514052 GCA_013390045.1 Picathartes gymnocephalus
AAAAAAAAAAAAAAAAGAAACTATGAGGAAAGTGCTTATGAAGCACTAGAAAAGTTGTTAATGTTTCCTACCCCTCTCTCTTCTCTCAAACTTCCCCCTTTCCACCCTGGACCTCCAAACACTTCCACTCAACCCTGGATCTGCTCAGACATGCTGGCCTGGGGGAGAAAATCCAGCAAGCAAGAAGGCAGATGGATGTCAATGCTGGGAGAAAGAAGCACATAACACTGGGACCTCCAGCAGATCCATCTGCACCCCTCTCCCACCCCAAATCAGCCCAGCATCCCTGCACCAAGCCATGCCAGGACCTTTTCCAGGACAAGGGGAAAAAGGCAGCTCTGCACAGGGCACATAGCCCCCCAGCAGCCCCCTTCAAGCCCAACTCAGTTTCTGCAGCAAAAATGGGCCTGTGAGGATGCACAGGAAAGGGAGAGGGGCTGTGCTGAGGGTTTGGCAGGTGTGTAAGGAAACAGAGAAGAAAACAGAGTACAACAAGGTTTCACACTCAGGGGAGTCTTGCCTCCGCCTACACCCATGGGCAGCGTGTGGGTGAGCAGGGCATGGCCCCAGAGAGGGCTGAGGGTAACCCCACCTGCACCACCATCTCCATCACAGATGGACACTTCCAGAAGGCAATCCAACCCATCCTGCAGTCTCCAAAGCAAAGCAGAAAGGAAAGGATCATTTTCTGAACCCCTCCAGTGCTTCCTCCTGACCCAGGTTCCCCCCACTCCTTGGTTTCCTAACATATGTCCCCAGATAAACTGTGAAAGGGGCAACCCAAAAGCAAAGCAGAATGGCTACAGAGCAGGGAAACAATTAGAAAAACAAAACAAAACAAAAATAAAATAAAAATACGAGGAGAAAGGGTATTTAAAGACAGACAGGACTAGGGAAAAAGCAACAGCAGCACAGGGAAAGGGGAAGGGGGGAAATTCCTCTGGAAATCATTAATACTCCAGGAACCTTCAGGACTAAACCTGAATACAGACACTTAAGCTCTCAGCTCTGCCATTAACGCTAGGGCCTAAATTATTGATCTTTTGCCTTTATCAGCATAACAGTCACGTCCCGGTATCAAGATCTAACTACACTGCGGTCCCTGTGCTGCAGCCACTGAAATAATTAGGAGAAATTCTCATTAAAGGAGAGTGAAAGGTTCAGAGATGGAGACAGAGAAAAGGGTCTGGGAGGGTGTTTAATGTCTTCCACGGGGTCGAGAGAGCGCTCTGATCAAATCCCCATGCGAGGCCGGGGGATGACAGCTTATCAAAAGGAGAAGTCCAAAGCCTTGCCACACCAGCATCCAACACAAACTGGCCACAGGGCTAGTGGAGGGAGGTGGGGGCAAAAGGCATGAAAAATAAATTTAAAAAATAGAATTAATAATGGAAGGGCTGCTGCGGGCTTGGACGGAGTCTGAAAAACGCAGCCTGGGGTAAGAGAAGGGGTGTAGGGAGGGGAGGTGAGGAGGAAGGAGCTCAGCGTCGTCCCCCAGGCACATGGCCAGGGCTGTCCCTGTTTTACTCTGGACTGCACTGCTCAGGATCCAAAAGGAAACTGGAAAGCAAAAAGGGAGAGCAGCAACACCAAAGCAACATTGCGTGCGCAGCCCAGATGATGGAGGGAAGAAGCCAGGAGGACGGAGCGAAGAAGCCCAGCCTGGTGGTGGCACTGGCTCCAGTCCAAAAAGCATGGTGGAAAATAATAGAAAAATAAAAAAATAAATGTCCGAAAAAAAAAAAAAAGGGGGAAAATGCACTCCCACCAGTTTGAAATACCAGAAAATGTTTCACAAAGCCCAGCACAGAAAAACAATCCAGGTTGGCGGGCAGCAGAAAGAAGTCACTGGAGATTTTGGCATGACTGGAGAGGGGGTGATGGGAAGATAAGGGGAGTGATGGAAGAGAGGGGGGAGAAGGACAGGGATGAATGTAGAAAGCCTGTCCCCTCCCCCCACACACACAAAGTTTCCCTATATTTAATGTCAACGCGCTGTAATTTAAAAGAAAAATTCCATTTCACTCGGCTAATCAGAACGGTTAGAGAGACCATTACCACAAACACTGGGAACATCTGAAATTGATTATTTTTTACTTCGTGCAGTTAATGAAATCCTCCAGCGAGCGCGGCGGAGGGGTCCGCGCCGGCGCCGGGGGCAGGAGGGGGCTGCCCGGCCAGCACCGCTGACCTTTGTGCCCAGGGCAGCGGGGGAGCGGCGCGGGGCCGGGCTGGGCTCTCTGCCCACCATTTTGTGAAGGCTGGAGATATTTAGCATGGGCGGCACATCCCGTAAGGAGCACCACATCATTAAATGTCTTGGGCTGGTGCGGCGGGGAAGAGAAATGCGGGATGTCACTGCCTGATAGGGAGAAGACTCGGAGGTTATTTATTAGCGGACACTTACCACAAACTGCATTTTCTCCATTTGCATTCGATGTGCTGCAGCTGGCTTAGCGCCGGGAAAAGGTGGGCAGGACGGAGGGAGCAGCACCCCTGCCCTTCCCTGCTCTCCCCTGCTGCTCCCCACCCACCTCAAGCCCTCAAGAGCCACCCTGCTCCTTCGCCAGTCCCACCAGAGACACCTGTCTATCTGCCTGGCGTGGCAGCCAACTTTCCCAAAGAAGCCACGAGGCTTCCCATTGATGCTCTCCGTCACCATGGTTCAAGCAACCAAGTTGCAGGGTCCAGCCAAGGTCCCCAGAGCTCTCCAGTGACCCTCTAGCCACTGATCCTTTCTGCAAGACCATCCAGAGCAAAATACCAAGCAGCCCACTGGACACCAGGACACCCAGCCCATTGCAGCTGGGTAAAAAATCCCTTCTGGAAGCATCATGAGGGCATCCCAATGCATCTCTGCCTCGGTTGTGGACACATGCAGGGGGCCACTCTCCCCTCCACCCTGTGGCCACAGCCTCTCTCCCACCTCCGAAAAGTGGCCGAGTGTAATTACGCAGAAAGCTCCTCTGGAGCTATATCAATAAGACAGACGTCTGTTGTATCATTCTCTCTCAGTAAGGCATTTCTTCTCCCCAATTGCTCATATAGAATCATAGCCTAATAGCATGCTATTAACATAATTGCCAACACAACTAGTGTTCCGTGTCTCACAGCCATTTGCTTATTTTGCCATAAAGAATATCAAAAAACAGCCCGAGAAGCCGCAGCCCGGCCCTGCGGCCGAGGGGACCGGCCATCGGCGTTGCCGGCGGTACCGGGGCCCGGCCAGGAGCGGTGTGGCTCCGGTGGCCGGCCCCCGCTGCGGACCGCGGCACCGGCGGCGAGCTCCGACCGGGCTCCCGAGCAGACGCGTGCGAAGATCTAAACGGATTCTGCCAGGCGAAATGAAATTCCCATTATTTTTAATTAATCCTTAATTAAAATATATTACTCCGCAGATTCCGCAAATCTCTCTTAATATGCAAATGCGGCCCATTCAAGGATATTTACATATCATTAATTAAAACGGCACATTCTTTCAGTCTAACAAGCTGAGAGCCGTGTCTGTTGCCACACTGGCAAGAAAGCTGGGCCTGGCACTGCCAAATTCATCCATGAGAAAGATGTTCAGTGTCATGGCAGGGGTGTGAAAGCATGGGACAGGGCTGGGGAAAGGAGACAGATCCCAAGGAGGAGACAGGTTCGGGAAATCCCAATCTGCAGCAGAAGAACACCCCTGAGCCTGGCTGGAGTGGGTGGATGGGAATGCACATCAGCACCACAACAACCAGGGAGGAAGGTGGTGCTTCAGCAGAGCCAGGGGGATGGTCCAGGCTCTGATCACAGCATCAGAGCTCATCCACACACCATGTTTGCAGTCAGTCAGTTCTCCATGGCCTTCACTGCCAGCGGCTGTGCTGTCCTACCAAGATTTGTCACAAGGGCGTACTTCTGCTCTTCCCTGTCTGCCTCAACTTCTGAGCATGGAGATCTCCCTGCTTCCAAACTACGGGATACATCACCTGCAACAGTCAAGTTCCCAGCTCCAAATTCCCCCTGGACTGAGAAAGACAACCCACCCCATCAGAAAGGTCAGACCCTGCAGGCCAAGCCGATGCTACAGCCTTTCAACAGGCTGAAAGCACAGAGATGACGATGAGCTGGCTTGAGGGAAGAAGGGCCTTCTGGTCCACCAGTCATCTCCTCCATGGCTCTCCAAGAGCAGTCTGTGCCTCCTTCCCCAAGGTGTAAGCGACAGGTTCTTTGGGCAGCATCACCAACACGGACACAGCACCTGCAGCTCCCACGCCAACAGCCCGTCCAGCAGTGCTGCAGACTCTGAAACGCACGTGAATCCAACCAGAGTGTGAGACAGCCAAGAGGGTCATTGCTGCTCCAGCACGGGTCTCAGAGCTGCAGAGAATGCTGTGTTTTAATACTCTGGAGAGGCTCATCCGGTCACTGAGTCAGGCACAAATCCAGCCTTCCAAAGGGCCATCAGTTTTGCACACACAGCTCCCTGTGACTGCCAACAGACCTGTGTCTAAGTCTCCCAGAGGCTCGTGTCAACACAAATGTCAAGCACCCAAAACCCAGGCAGCAGCTCCATCCCAGGAGAGGAAAGCCACCAACAGCCAAACAGTGCCTGTGTCTTCATGGCTGCACTGGTACCTGAAAGGAAACGCTGGCCAAATCTTCACAGTGGTGTACCAGGAGACACGTCTGCCCTCACAACCTGGACCTACTGCTCCCAGAAACCTGGAGGTTTTCAGCCTTCAGGACTGACTTCTGTGAGAATGACTGCCCCACTCATAATCTCACTACTGTCACTACCTTCTGCTAGGAAGAGCAGACAGCAGAAATTCAGCCAGCAGCTCCTCACATGGGACTGACAGATAATTCTCAACAACAACTAATAAGCCGCTGTCCTTCTCCAGTGCTTTTCATCAGAGGACTTCAAAGTGCTTGACTCAACTTGTCTCCACTGCACTTTGGTAAGCAAACCCATACCAACCCCTCTGCCTAGATGGGGAAACTGAGGCACAGTGCAGGGGGACCTGTCCCCAGCCACACAAGAAGGTTTACACACAGAGCAAAACAAAAGCCAGCCAGCTGGGTGAGGCGATTTGTGCTGAGCATTGCCAAACTCATTGCTGCTCCCTGCTGGGATTTGGAAGAGATACCAGCAAAGGGGTACTTCACGCTGCCTCTGTCCTTTTTTGGTCCTTCCCTGGCAGCTGCCAGCAGGCTTTGGCACAGCTGGGTCCACCTTCAGCCTGGCCTGGCACAGCCACCCTGAGATCCCCACATCACACAGGTTCTTGCCCTGCAACACCTCCATGCTTTCCCAGAGAATGATGCTGTTCAGATCACAGGAGCCTTCACTCTCCCAGGTCTTCAGAGAGGAGACAGTCACACCATTACCAGCCAGCTGAGAGGACACGATATGAACTACTCAAATCAAGATGACTTGGCTGCATTTCAGGGCCTCCTGAGGGCAGGAAAAGCAGCAATACCTCCATGTATGAGGTTGATATTCACGCTGAGCCCAGTTTAGGCCACACTTACCCTTTTGGCTGCACAGTAGAAAGGGGTACGTTCATTCTATCTATGGCTGAGGCTTTAACCAGGTGGAGTGCTTGCTTTTATTACCTCTTGCCTTTTCTCAGGACAGTGCAGGGAAAACATTTCTGCTTCATCTCAGACCGCCCCTTCTGCAAGTTTTCACATCACGTAACTCCTCCTTCAGATCTTCAGTGCCATACCAATCCAGGGAGCTCACCAAGGGCCATGCTAACTAAACATGGCATCTAGCAAGCCAGGTGCTGCCAGAGAGGCTTATCTGGCCTCCACAGCATCTTTGGTCCAAATCCTTCTCAAGCAGGCACAAGGAGAATCTGAGCTGGGCTTGAAAGATCCATTCAGCTCCTGCACCAACCTGCTGAAGAGGTGACCAGTGCACCAGGAGCCACAGACCAATCCATCCTAGAACGCCTTCCTCAATGGCAGGCAGCTTTGGAGAACCTTCCACTGACCCCCAAGCACCACGTGGTGGCCTCAAGAGCTGTCCAGGTCACTGGCTTTCACCTGCTTTCCAAAACAGCCTCAAAGCTCCCCAAACCACCCCCCCAGTCTGGAGCACCCGGACACTGCGAGGACAACACACCAAGAGGTGCCAAATGGTTGATGGATTACGCCAATTAATACTCCACCAGCATCTCCTGTGACAGAGAGGTGTTTGAACCTTGGTGGTCTTGGCCCAGGGCCAGCCGAGGTGATTAAATCGTGCCTCCCTCCGCTCTCCCTTTGCAGTTCCAATTGCACGTGAAATTGTTCCTCACCTCCAGGCACACCCAGCTGCGCCCTGGACACCAGCACAGGGTTAAAAGCCACTGTCACAAGCCACAGCTCCAGCCCGTGGGTCCTGAGCCCATCAGTTCAAACAGCCCCCTGTCCAGCATGCTGTGAGTACAAAGAGACAGACACTTCTGCCTTCTCCCCACTCTGTCTTCTTCCTTTCATTCCTTTCACCCAAAATCTGCTGCTGTAGGCAGTGGAGCAGGTCTGGGGTCCCTCCTCTGTTCCCCAGGCTGGGGGAGCAAGATCCAGGTTCCCAGCCAGGCAGCCAGCTTGAGGGGACACCAGAACAGTCACAGTGGAGAGGGCTGTCCCTCCCTGTCCCCTGCTGACACATGCTCCACCACGGCACTAATCCCATATTAATATGCTCCCCACAGCTGAAGCAGCCGACATAATGAAAAAGCCCATCCACCAGGAGATAACTATATTACAAAACTATTTTAAATCAATGAGAGCCAAGATGGATGGGGCAGGGTGGGTGCTGGGGACAGGCTGCCATCACTCCAGGTGTCCTCCATGGTCCAGCCATCTCCAAAGGGCTGGACTCCCTGGTTAGGGAGGGCAGGGATTCCCCAAGCTTTCTGTGCCAGGGGCTAGGCAAACCAGGGATGAGTAATACTGAAGAAAAGTGAAACACGGCCCAGCAGAGCACGGCCTCAGAGACTGCCAGTGTGGCTTTTAGTACCCCTACTCTCACGGCAGACAGCAGCTCACTTCAAATTCACCAGCTCTCAGAGAGAGGGGATGGCAGCTTTCATTTAAAACCACTGGTAAAACTCATCCCAGCTTGAGGGCACAACCCAGGAGGTGGAGCAGGAGCTGAGAAACAGCCACTTGGGTTTTAAAACAGCACTCTGACACTCACTGCTGTCTCCTATGTAGACAAGACAGAGCAGGAGCTGAGAAGTGATCGAATGGTTTGGGGTGGAAGGGACTTTAAAGATCATCTCATTCCAAGCCTCTGCCAAGGGCAGGGACACATTCCACTAGACCAGGTTGCCCCAAGCTAAGATGTACTCAGCAGAGAGGGCCATCCCTCCTCCCACCACCACGGAAGAGGGCTCAGGACCAAGGACAAAGTCACCACCTCTGGTGTGACGACACATCCACTCTCTAAGAGAAACCCCAAGTGCAAGGGAAGCAGCTCAAAAGGAAAAACAGCTGGAAAAGGGGAAACCCTGGAATCAAAGGAACCCCTACAACACACACCCCCTCCCTCCCCTCCTTTTGCGCCTTGTTCTCTCTCTCTCCTTTCCCCGGCCAGGTTTAATTTGACACCTTGAGCTTTGGTAACGAGGTGGGGAGAGAGGAGCCACAGCGGAATTCATTAGGCTGAGCACTGCAGGGCCCGCTCTCGGCGCGCTAATGACATCGGAGGATAGGGAAACGAGACAGCCGCCACGCAGGATGAAATAAACATGAGCACTGTCAGCGCTGACAGCAAAAGGGACAAAATAAGGCAGGTAGAGACCTTTCCCCAGCGCGCAATGCAAAGCGACAGCTTCCAAAGCCCCCTGCCCGCGGATCCCCTCTGCCCTCAGCTTGGGAAAGGGGAGGGTGCCTGGGAAGGGGATGGAAAAGAAAAGCAGCAATTAAACCACCCTTCCCACGATTAAACCACCCTTTCCCAGGCAGTGGCACCTCCTCCCAGCTGGCCTGCAGGATCCCAAGGGTGCAGTTGGTCCCTGGGGGGGGGTTCTGGGGATGCTGTCTGTGCCTGGGCTACACTTCCCCCTCCTCCAAACAGCACAGGGAAGCGGGGAGCAGGATGAGACAAGTATTGCACAACCCCCCCAGGCTCATCACAGCAGCAGCCGAGGGGGAGAGGAGCAAGCTCCACTGCATCATGGGGTTGGTGTCCTGGTTACAGGAATCCATGGCTCTGGGCACAGCTTCTGCCGACACTCACTGTCCTCTGATCCTGGCAATATGCAGGCAGCCAGCAACACCTTACCTTGCTCACTTGCAAACCCTTATCCCATTGCAAACCCACTCAGGTGCATCATTCCTACCGAGACTGTAATGTTTGAGGGGCAATATGCAAGTTGCAAAGGGCAGGAAAGCTGCAGCATCTAGAAGAAGGATCTCTCTCTAGTTCAGGGCCCAGCACAGCTCCTCTCGGTACACCTTCGTTCCACTCAACACTTCTCCAGCCCATCAGCCAGCACAACAGGCAGGTCAGCCTTTCCTGCAATACCCCTGATGCTCTGCAAGGTGAAATACTTCTTAGCCCAAGAGGAACACAAGCGTTTCCTTTCCTCCAAAACACTGACCTGCCCCATCCCTCTGTACTTCCCATGAACACTGACACACAGCACAAGAACTTGATGCCCGGCAGATCACCTGGGTTGACAGATGCTCTGTTCCCATCAGGAATCTGAATTTTCTGCTTGGGTTTGGGGGCAAGTTTTTCTGGCTGGGCAAAGTTTCCAGAAGGGTCTTTTACAGCATTTTCACTCCACTGCTTTTAGTGCTCGCAGTTGTTGGCTCTGCTCCCAGGACACAGCAGCATGCAGGAGGGAAGGGCACATGAGGGAAAAAAGGCAAAATTCTGGAAAACAAGAGCACTGAGTACTACTCCTGTACTGGCTGTTGGCCTGTACCCAATCTGAAGAAGTCACATGTACACACCTGACTCAGTTTCCCCATCTATTAAAACATCCAAATCCTCATCTGTCCTTCTTCTCCTCCTATTCTACACCAAAAATGGCACTCACCAACATATGCACTGCTAGATTTGCTGCATCTTTGCCACCCTGATTTTCACCCCAGCAAAGAACCCCCCATGTTGATGGGAATACAAGACCCATCATATGGTTTAAATGACCCAGGGCTGTTTCCCAAGTCCACTTAAAGGCCAGGAACACTTCCAGGCTCAGCCACTCAGCCACTGCTCCACCCTCTGCTTTTATTCCCTCCCCTCAGTTCCCCCAAGCATTCCTTGAAAGCGAATGGTAATTGAGTTTGTAAGTCCCTATTCATCAAGGAAATTAATTCCTTATGCATAATTCATTTCTTTTGTCAACTTTTTTTTTTCCCCCCAAATGCTCCCGAAAGCATCAGGAGTGGAAGCAGCAATAGGAGAATGGGAACACAAGAGGCTGAGGAGGGGAAGGAACAGCCTTGCTTAGAGCTGACCAGCACATCACTCCAGTTCCCAAGGTGTCCCCTGAGATGTCTGAGGAGGAGGGAGGCCACCACAAAGTCTGAACTACCAACAAGCAGTGAGTAGGCTGGTGGGATAAAGACCTTGTGAACTGAAAGTCTTTGCCTGTACTTGGAGGTAGCCAGGCTGAGGATGCTTTCAGTGCAGTTGAGCAGCATCCTGAGTAACAACTGAGAGCCTGAAGAATAGTCCAAGACTGGCATGGAGTAGGGAAACCAGGATGCTCAGAAGACCAAAGCTGGAGGGAACTCTGACAGTGTGAAATCAGTGCTCTGGTCCTTGCCTCAGTGGGGGTGGCAGCTCTGCTCAGGCCTTCTGGCCTCTCACAGCAGGTTATGCCGGCCTTGTGATGTTCTGGATGGACATGTCCCTTCTCCAGGTCCAGAGCCAGCTCTCCAGCCTTCAGCACACGTCTGGTCTGCAGGGAGGCATCTGCCCGTCTGGGTTATTTATGGAGGACAGCTCTGGAGCAGTGTCAGAGCCCTGCTGACTGCAGAAGCATTGCACATAGCTTTACCTTCTTGCAAGCTCAAATCTGGAAGGAGGCCTGGAGGTAGCATCACACCCTGCCAGCTCCTGAAAGCACAACCTAGGAAGATAAACCCAGCTGCAAAAGGAGAAGTTGGCTGGAGATGAGCCATGCCTGCACTCAGAGAGGACTATGAACCCTCAGCTCCTCCCAGGGTCAGGATGGGCCCATGCCACCAGCAGCATCAGATTATTTCTCTGCAGCATGGCAGGAATGGAGCAGCACTCCCTGCTCACCTTGCTCCTTCCCAAGGTGAGGAGATCCTGGCTCGCTCCAGCACTGGCACAGCCCAGCACAGACACACCACTGCTGAAACTCAGGCTGGAAGTGCTGGGGCCATGTCCATGGCCGTAGTCCCAGAGGGATTGGGCACAGCAGCAGCTTGGCTTACAGGGCTCAGTTTACCACTGACCTATCAACATTTACACACACAGGGCCAGCAAACCACCCCCAGATACCTGACCAAAAAAGACCATGGCACTTGGCCCGTGCTGCTAATCCCCAAACTTGAGGAGAAGTTCACACACAGCGCTCACACCCACGTACCACCACTTCCCACCCGGCAAGCTGGGAAACCCCATATAAATAAAGCTTAATTGCTGCTACTCCGACACAGCATGCGCAGGCGAAACGCGTGGTAGCCGAACAAACAGCAAAGCCCTGGGATTTCCTGACTCCCCCGCAGACCATACCCACCAGTTAATGTTCAGCTGAAGCCAACAGCACCATTGCCTGCCTTACCTGCACACCTGGTACCGCTCATGAACGAATGTCTCCCTCTGCTAAGGAGGGGAAGGCATTTTTACAGTGAAGCTGAATTTGTTGACCACTTCTGTGCTCCTGACTCTCCGTGGCACTAAAGACAAGGAAGAAATTCAGCCATGTGCTGAGGTGCCACTGCCATCTCTGACTCTCCAGGGTGGGGACACAGCCCTGGCTGCATCCCACCCCAGTCCATGGAGCAAAAAGCAGTGGATCGTGCTGTTCCCAGCACTACATTTGGACAGTAAGTAACACCACCTTGTCACGGGGGTACAGAGAGCATTTGCAACGCCCCATTTAACTGCACTGTACTCCTATCCACAGGCTTCATCAGCATATTTCAGCAGCGCCTTGATGGATGAAGATAGATGGGAGAACATCATCCTTGGTGAAATCACTGTTTTATCAAGGTTAAACCATCCTCACGCTGCACCACCTCCCTTTGTTGCTTCATTTCCAATCACAGAATTAGCGGCAGACATAACGCATGTTTGCACGGACCTTGTTTCTCGCACCCCAGCTCAGCTCTTCCTTCTGCAGGATGGAGAGGGAGAGGAAGCACGGGGAGACCTCTCCTACCTTCATACTAAGCTTGCCCAGCTCTGTGGGCTCAATGAAAGCCAAAATCTCTACAGATTCCATGAAGTTGCCTCTGCAGCATGGAACTACATCTTCCATCACCAGTCTCCAACAGCTCCCACCAGAGCCAAAGGACCACCAGCCCCTCTCTCTTCACCATATCTGCTGTCAGGTTTCTGTGGAATGAGTGCTAAAGCCGTGGCAAGCAGAGGATGAGGAAGGAAAGCAGGAGGCAGGTAGGCTTTTGGTACAGCCAGATGGTCTCATGGTGAAGGTACCAGCGGGAATGGGATGCAGAAGGGCAGCAGCACAACAAGTGATCTTTTTCCATTGTAAGCCTAGTTGGATGCATGTTGGAAAGTCTGGGCAATTTGAGGAAAAGGGCACAGCAGCCCGGGAGGGAGGGGAAAGGCTTTTATCTCCAGGTCAGAAGTTCAACCCCAGCCCAGGTCAGCAGCGACAGAAAGCTGTTGCCTTCTGACACCTCTCCAGCAGCCAGCTGGGCAGCGTGATGGATGTCCCTGCAGCTCCCAGCCCTCCACACACCCACCTGGCAGGCTGGGCACATCTCCTTGCAGCTCCTCCCAAGAGCTGACCCCTCCACACTCAGGGGACATGGCCTGCAGCAGCTGTGCTGGGCCACCAGGCAGAGTCAGCTCCCCTCCATACCCCAAGCACATTTCGGAGCACTGTCAAACCCTCTCCACAGACCCCTCTGCCAAGGAAGGCTCATCCCCCTACTCTGCTTTACCAAAAAGGAGAAATGTGTGGCCTTCAGCGATGTCCCCCATGGATCACACCATTTTTCCAAGATCACACAAGGTATGCTTGCTGTGGAGAAGACCTCATGCAGGGCCAAGCCCCCTATGCATCTTACACAAAATCATCCAATGTGGAGCCCTTAAGACATGTGCCTGTCCTGCTGGAAACCCTAGATCACAAGCTCCTGAATCACTTAGACTCATTCTGGAGACCTTTCGGGGCTGAGTCATCCCTGCGTGGAGGCCCCAGCAGAGGACAGCACCTGTTACCCCTGCGGCCCCGAGCCAGGCACTCACTGGAGGAACATGATCCCAGTGGCTCGGGAATATATAAAGACAGACAACCAAGGTGGGCAGCACGCAGCATTTTAACAGTCCACAGGACCCCTCTCTGTAGCCCTGGGCTTCCAAATACCTTTTAAAAAATCTGTACCCCCTTTATAGCACTGTTTGACTCTGCAGGGCGCTGTTAAGTTACAAGAATATCTCTGGGCCCAGGGCCAGCTGCCGTGTTGTGTGGTCCCCATTAAACACAGATGGGTCGGACTGCCTCCTGCAGGGAGACCTGCTCCAGCAGTGGCTTTGCATCCCCGTCAGGAAAAAGTCAGCCTTGGCAACTAGGCTTTCTATCTAGACCATCACTCATGGCTTACATGTTGCACAGGCTCCCTTGGCACTTTTCAGCCAAGTCTCAGCAGTGTTTTGCACCAAGAGGTGAGTTAGCTTGCAAGATCATTTGCTTTACATTTGGGGAAACTGAGGCACGGGCAGCCCTGGCAGCCAGCTCAGCCTCATGAAATGCTGCACTGCCCAATTCAACTACTGCACAGTCACCCACCTTCCCCAGCTCCTCTCACACCTCCCGTGGACGAGGTCCAGACACAGCCAGCCCGTGGGGGATGCCAGCCCTCCCCTCCTCCAGCAGGATCTCTCCTTTGCTCTTTCAGCAGCAGGGAAAAGCATCCCTGACATGCAGCTGAGCAGCCAAGTGACCCTGGCAGGCAGTGACCTGGGAGAAGGTCACTTACTGAGCGAGCTGATGCCCTTGGGGAGGCCGTGGGCATGTGCGCACACACACAGACACCCACAAACTTTCCAGGCGAGGTGTCTGCTTTCACACCCCAGCTCCTTCAGGGCTGTTTCCCATGCCAGCACCATCCAGCAGGAGCAGGGCCAGCCTTGCCCTGACTCCCTGTCCCCCCTGCCAGCTCCTGCCATCCCAGTCCTAGTGCACGCAGCTCTCCAGTTTGCACATGCCATTACAGCAAGCCCGATGGAGAAGGAGTTCGGGATGAGATGCTCACAGCGAAGTTTCTTCCAAGCTCAGCGTGCAGAGCTTGGCTCACACTCCAAAGCACTGCAGTTTACAGCCCTTATAAAAACATTTATATAGAAGCTGCCTGTTCTATGCATATAAGGCCAGTGCCTTCAGACTTGGGCAGGCCCCAATGCCATATTCAGGCGCAGGGAACAGCCCAGCTTCCCAGTGAGCCTAGCACATCCAAAGCTGGACAGAAACCAGCCAGCATCACAGAAAGCCTCTCCAAGAGCTATATATGGATTCTGAGTCCAGTCTGGTTCACCCTGGGAGAACAGGGCAGGAGGGTTGTGCTGACCAGTGCTCTTGAGACACAGCTACTAGAAAACTAGAGATTGGGTTTACAGCAGTTAAAAGCAAAAGCAAAAAGTGGAGATTTCCTCCACTTCACTCCATTTCAAAGCAGCAAAGTAAATGAGAGCATGGATTAAAGAGATGCAGCTTATGCTAGATCCTCAAACAAAACAAAAGCAAGACTTCCTGCAGTATAAATATGTCACTAAACACCACAGCTCTCAGTAAGAGTACTGCAGCATCAGGCATTTGCAACAACCCAGATGTGGCTTAACACAAGACACCTAGCAAGGAAAAGAATCAGTACCTGAATCTTTCAGTTTTGCAACAATCACAATTCATGCACAGGAGACAGGATCAATTTCCTTTCACTCATTTCATACTGGTTGCCTCCAAATCTCCTTGGGTATCCCACTGAGGGCAGCACAAACAATCTCTCAGCTGATACTTCATACGCTACCACCAAGGAAATGCCCTATACCTCAGTTTCCCCAGGACCCAAACAAAGCACTCACTCCCCCTGGCCACTCTGGCCTGGCACAGAGCCATCCCCCCAACAAACTTGCCCCTTCTTGTTCCAGTTTGTTCCAGACCCATGCAGCTTTCATTAAGAACTCATGGACCACGCTCGCCTCAAACTTCTCCCCCAACCCTGACCTGGGCTGTTCTCTGTTACTGCACTGGCAGTACCTCAGCCACAGGACAATTGGGCATCTGTCCAAAGCAAAAACTTTCTGCAAAGCTTTGCTGTCTCCCAGGCACAGCCTCTTCTAAGACTCAGATGTGTGGATTTCGGTTCCTGGAGACAATAAAGAGAAATAAATCTGGTTGCTTTAGCTGCGGCACTGGAGGGGGAATGATTTTTTCCCAGCACTAATGGAGGTGCTTTTCCTTACATATATATCAGATGACATGATGTCAAGGCAGAACATTAAATTAACCAGCCTCTATTAATTACAGCTCTCCTATAGCTCTTCCCATCTTCCAAGTGCTTTACAAACAGCATTAATTCCTACACGTTATCTCCGTTCCAAAACCTCCCTGAGGAGCTGGCAAAGCCCCACGGCCTGGAGCAGCCTCGGAGCAAGCAGTCCCCCATGCAGGCTCATGGTCCCACCATCCAGGCTCCCACCGTGCCTTTGCTCCAGACCATTGTCTGGAGCTGGAGTGGGAGCCTGGATAATTTACAAGTCATCAAAAGGGCCAGGACTTGACAGAGAAGTCTGTCCCTGGCCCATCTCCCACGGGCTGGGGCTTGCTGCTGTCCTCCCATCCCTGAGGGCTGCTGGCACTCCAACTTCAGCATCTCTGCCTTGCCTCTCTCCCCAGCTGGAGAATTTCTCCCACCATTAAAATTAACGAGGTGGGTTTGCAGAGACGAGCCAGCTACAGAGCCCCCTCCTGCTCCTGGAGTTTGGGGTTGTTTTTAAATTAAGTTGCAGTCCTGTAAGTGCAAAGTTATACCAAGCATCATTTACTTTACTGCTCAGCAATGAGGAGCAGGGAGGGAAGCAGGGCACTCCCCTCCAGGCACACCGTAAAGTGCCCGGCGCTTGCAGATGCTGCCTGCAGTTCTCCTCTGCTCCGACCCAGCAGCACTCCCCATGCCAAGAGCTACAGCCTGGAAAATGGCACTTGTGCTAAAGTGCCCGCATTAATCAAATCTTCATTCACACCAGCAGAGAGAGAGGGAGAGAGAGAGAGAGGGAAAAAAGCAGGGAGATCCCACCAGCTCCCCGAGCCCAGCCTTGAGTCCAGCCAGGCTGGGAAGGAGCGCGCTCCAGTGCTTTGCCAGCCAGCAGCCTCTGCTCGATGCAACACAGGCCACGAGGGCAGGAAAGAGCAGCAGAAGCCTCTGTGTCACAGCCTACACAGACCTAAGTGTTCCCAGGAAAAAAAGAGAAATCGCAACTTTCCAAACTAGATTTAGCAACAGGGCATAAAGGACCTACAGCAGAAGAGGGGCATGGAAATCCCAGCCAGATCATCGAGCTCTGCTTTCACTTGGGAGACTGATAGCAACTTCCTAAATGGATCCCATCCCTCGCACTGCTGATCCATCATCCATAGCATGCCATGGAGCCAAGCTTAGCCATAGCAATCAAAGCATTACGTGCTGGACCCCCAGACAATGAACCCAAAAGAGCAACCTCCATAGACTTAGGGTTAACACAATCCAAATAAAGGGCAACCTCAGCATGTTATCCACAACTGGCAGGAGCAGAATGGATGGAAACCACATCAGCACCAACTTCATGATGTTGGGAGACTCAATACCATACTGGCCCCTCACACCCCAAACCAGCAGTGGAACATGTGGGGCAGACAGCCAGGGAGCGATTCTTTATCTACCACTGGAACAGGAGCATCCTGGATGGATATTTTAACCTGTTATTAGACATCCACCGAAAAGCTGAGTCTACCACCTTCCCAGATGGATTTACACTTGCACACAACCTGAAGAAGAGGTTACTAAGGAGAGCAGGATTGATTTTAGTCTTCTAATCACCTTGATTTTACTCTGCCCAGGAGCCTCACACATTCCCATCTAGGTGACTGTAAGACATAATCTTGTCCAAGCTTGCAGCTATGTGGCCCTGGAAAGAAGTCAAATATAGATCACCCAAACCCCAAATTAGTGCTCTATGAGACAAATCAGGGGAAAAACAGCATTGAACACCAAGTGCAGAAATGGGAAGGTAGAGGAGGGATTCCCCTCCTCCCATTTTAATAACCCAATGCTGCAACGACAGGAAGAGCTCTTCAAAATCACATTGAGCTGGGCACAGCAGCATCATGACCTTCACCGGTTTTCCGCTCATCGGAGAGGAAATGAATACAACATGCTCCAGTTTCTTCCATTCTTCTGCCTTTTTCTCTTCCCCACAGATCCTCCAGACAACCAGAGAAGACAAATGTAATGCTCAACAGCAAGGCCAGCTGGAGCATGACCCCACCAACATCTTGAGAAATCAGCCAGACTTTAGGTCAGACCTGCCCTTTCCCTGGTCCAAAGCGATGGTAGGAACCAGTACCTCGATGACCATGAATCTTCACAAAACCCTGCCACCCTACATGTGCCAGACACTCACGGCTTCAGCATCCCTGCACAGGAAATGGGAAGATGCCCTGTGGGTATGCTGCGACCTCATTCTCCCAACATCAACAGCTGGGTTCAATCCTCTTCCCCTCCACCCCATCAGGGGGTCTGTGGCACAGGGCATCGGTAAGAGCTTCTCCAGGCTTCAGGTACAAAGCAGCTTGGCAGCCCGCTCACAGAAAAAGAAGCATCCAGTGCTCAACTGCCTGTCCCCTCCAAAGCCATCACCTCCCAGCAACATGACAAGCCAGCCAACACAGCCACAGGTTTCCCTGAGCAGGGTGCACAACATCTCTGCTCAGCACTCAGAAGTGAGAAGAGGGAGGAGTGCCCACCTGAAGCCACTTTGCAATCGGCCTTGAAAAGTTCATGCAGAAACCTTCCCAAAGAGTCCAGCTATAGGAGACACTGGTCTCCACTGAATCAAGATCTGTTATGTTGTAATATAATAGATGTAAATTAAAACAGAAAATCTATCATGCCTCTAATGTAGCCTGATAGCTGAGCGTGTGGATCCGTACAAGCAGAAGCACAGAGACGAAGGGTGATATATGCCGAAGCTGGATGGAGGGTGAAAAGCGTGGCGAGACGAGCCGGAGAATGGCGCAGCCCGCTCTACGCTCCTCAGACCCAAGGGCAAGAGAGGAATAAATGTTGATTAGTGTTGATTTTGTCCGACGAACGCTTGTCGAGTGACAGTTGGACTAAGCTGCTCTGAAAGAGAAGCATTAATCTTGGTCTGGTTTAAGTAGAGTATATTAATTTGTGTCATTTTTACTAAGTCGTACTGAGAAAGGCTTCTTACTGCTTTGCATCTGACTGCTTTGGTGGTTTAGCCTACTTTATTTTTTTTTTTTCCTCCTTTTTTCCCCTCCTTCTCCCTTTTAAACAGATATGGCGGCAGCAGCAACATATTCAAATAGCTCAGCAGGAGAGCGGGGGACCAAACGCTTCGCTCCTGGATTAAGAAAATAAACTCCCAGGGTGTTGGCATAGCAACAGCATTTCAGATGAACTGCTATATATTCCGTGATTAATAAATTAACATTTTTTTCATATGGTTGTTTCTCCTTTTCTTTCCCTCCTTCCGATGGCAGGAACGGGGGGGCAGGCTGGGCAAGAAGAGGACAGGGGAGGCCAGATGATGTCCCAATGAGCTGCCCAAGCAGGGCGGCACGGTCTCCTTTCCTCTCCATGTGCCCGGTCACGCAGAAAAACAAAGCTTTTTACACCCTACAAAGGCATGGGAATACAAGAGGGACGTGATGCCGCACGTGTTGGGGCCATTGAGAAATGGGCCTTGGGTGGATGGGGATGGAAATGCAGCACAGCCAAGGGGCAGGGTGCTGAGACGAGGGTGGTTTCAACTCCCCTTTGAGGGCTGAACAGCCCATTCCAGCTCTCAGCAGGACCGAGGGCTTGACAAACAGGTTTATGCCCCTTGCTGGTGGATCAGCCTTTTTGCAGCCACTTTCTCCTCTCCACTGCCTGCCTTCCTTTTTTTCTTTTACTTACTTTCATGGAAAAGGGACTAGAGTGGGAAGCTAGCGAAAACACCATGAATTAAGAGCAAAAGACTGCGAAGTTCCCTAGAGCAAACTGCATGCACAGAGTTAATTTTCCATGGCTGGAGCAGGTAACAGGAACTCCTGCACGTTTCTCAAGCCTTTCTGAACACAACCAGGCAATCCCACTCTCGTAGGAACAAGAAACAAGAGCCTCCCTGAGGAGCACTGGTGAGTGATTGACTCAAATTCAAACACTTTCCTCCTCCTGCCAGCACTGGCAAAGTGACCGGTGCTGAGCCGTAGCTGCCTTTGGGCCCTTGCTGTGCTGCACTGATGCGAATCTGAACACGGGAGGCAGAAACCCAACACTTGAGGATTCATTCTAGCCCCCAGAATGAAAATGTCTGGGGATATGCTGAGCCAGAAGAGCCTTACCAGGACCTCAGGCTCCCATCCAGGGTAAAGGCGAGGGTGATCTATGCCATGTTTTCAAACACTCATCCCAAGCACTGCATGCCATGGGATCAACGGGATGACAAGATTTAGGTTTGGTCTATGTCCTGCTCCTACTGAACTCCAAAGGTTTGGGTTTTTAAAATAAACCTTACTGCAGTTTACCTTTTTTGCATCTGCAAACATGCCCTGAACATCTCCATGCTGCTCACAGCCTCTTTGGCACCGCAGCAAACCACCACCCAAAGCTGCTTTGCTTCAGGCACCAACCAAAGTTGAAATGCTTCCTCTTCTTACCAAACTCCAAAGTTTTGTTAAAGCATGAAATCATTTTGACTTGAGTTACATCCACCACAGGCTGCACGTGCACATAGGCACACACTCTGCACACCTCTGTTTGAGAATTAAGATCCTGAAGAAACATCAACATTTTTAAAAGCATTTGAGCTGTTCAAGACCCCAAGCCTGCTTTTCAAAGCTGGCTAGGAATGCAGTTTCTCAGTTTCTCCCAAGGGCAAGACTTGGGAAATCCAGGAACATTACCAAAGGGGTTTAAACACAAGCCAAATCCAGCATTCTGTGCTTCTGAGTGCAGCTGCAGGCACGTGGCAGAAAAACAAGATGAGTCCCAGCCAGCACAAATGGGTAAAGCTCCTCCCTCCACCACCAGCAGGAAGAGCCTGGTTTAAGCCCACTGTCAACCCCTCACAGTATTTTCCCCCCATCTCCTTTCCAGCACTGCCCCTCTGACCACACAAAGCTCCAGCACAAGTTGTGCCAGGTTCTTTCACGTTTTCTGTGCCACAGCAGGGTACAGCAAGGTGTTCACCCATGCCCTGAGGTCACCTCTGATTCAGGACACCTCCCTCTGCTGCCAGCAATCCTAAAGACATGGAAACCTTTAAAACTGGAGCCATGGGGGAGAGGGGAGCAAGCAGGGCCCAGCAGCACTTTCCTCCACTCACTGTCGCTGCTCGCCGGGCGAGCACTGCTCCGTGTTCTCCCCTTAACGTTATCTTACACTCCGAAGCACAAAGGACTACTTAGAAAAGCCTCGCAGGAGCAATGCTGTTTCTCAATGACTTTTCTTATGGATCCTGGAGGATAAGCCATATCAAAAGCATTTCCACAGCTGCATACAGAGAGCCAGGGTAACTTAAACCCTTTATTTAAGCGACTGCAGCCTCTAGCCCAGCACTGGTAGCTTTTAGGGTGAAGACAAAAGCAAGGAAAGGCCCATGGTGACATGGGATGCTTAGCACCGAACTTCAGAGGTGTCTCTGGCACATTCTTCATCTAGTCCTGTTTGAAAACACACATTGAGTTGTAACATGTTTATTAAACACACTAACCATCAGTCTGCAAATAAGGACTGAGTCCCATATCCCAAATATACCTTGGATTTGTCTACATATCTCAAGGTAGGAACATTCCTTATCCCTCCCAAGCGCCTCTCACGAGAGCTCACGTGGAGTCACTGCAGCATCTACACTCCCCAGACCTCCACTAATGCCTTCCATCTAACCCAAGACATTTTTAGAATAAATCAATCCACCAAAACACAGAGTCCAAGTGTCAGCCCTTTCACTCACGAGCAAAGGGCAAGACCCCATCAGGCGAAGTCCGCACAAACGTCACAGCTTATTTTCCCAGGGCTGAACTGAGGGAGCCAGCATGGGAAAGAGGTGCAGCTCCTGTTCTCCAAGGTGTATGGCCTGGGAGAGAGGCAACAGGGCACTGCTCGGCCATAAAGAACCAGTACCATGACTTAGATAGCTTTCCCAACAGCCTAAAAGGGCAGAGAAAATATCCTGTTGGCCCTACCTTGTTATCCAAATGCTGCCAGGCACAGAGGCTGCAACCCTCCAGTGAAAAGCTTTGCCCACTTTGGGTATTACATCACATTGGACCTTGAAATGATGAGTCCTTAAACTGCTCTGCTGGACCACATGGTTCTCAGCATCAAGCATGAGATCCCCTCTTGAAAATGTACAACCAGCCAAGAACGGGATGGGGAAGGGCTCAAAAAAATTTAATATCAATTTAAAAAAAAAAAAAAAGAGAGAGAGAGAAAAAATAAACCAACAGACCGTCCTCCTGGGATTTGTCCATGGTGATCTCCACCAGGTTATTCTGCTTCACTCCATCTTCCCAGTTTAAAATGAACCCTGCCAGGAATTGGGATCTTGACACAGAAGAGCAAGGATGTAGAACAGTGCCAACCACACAGCATGCTGCAAAATAGCTCCAGCCCCTCACAGCTTTTGCTCCCTACAGAATAATCCCCTGCAATTCTACTCAGACCCAGACTGTTTCTACCCCATTTTTCAATTCATCCCTTGTCCATCAGGAATTTCACTGCCCAGTTCCTAGTGCAGGGGTAGGTCTATGTTACTCATTCAGTAATTCCTCACCATCTGACACCCCATTAAACTCATCCAGAGAGAAGTAAAGCAGGATTTGCTCCTTGAACTTGGTAAGAGGGGGGCTTGTTTTTCTGGGAAAAAATTCTTCAACCATCCCCAAAAATCAGCAGGAGTCTGGGTTCAAACTCAGATGAAGAATCCCAAATAGTACCAACTACTGCATTGTGCTTGTTCAGCTCCATGAACGTGCACTCAGAGACTCTCCACAATGAGCAGCCAAGACCATGAGAGAGATTCCTGTAGAAGGTCTGCTGCTGCTGTTACTCTTTCATCTTCACAAAAGATCCCACGAAACTCTGGTGCTGTGCAAACAATTAGTACAAACAGGTAAAACATCATGCGTCCAGCGAGCTTCTACTCAACATCCTGCTGCTCGTTAATTGATTTTCTTGGTTTCTCTTGATCCAGGTGTTTCCTACCACATGCAAGCACCTAACATCTCCTCAGAGAGTGCATGGTGGTGGGTCTCCTGCTCTGCCACAGAAATTAACGAGGCTCCACCACAAAGGGAGAATTGCTCTCCATCAATTCCTAGCTCCAATTCCATACATCTGGAGTTCCTGAAACTCCCTTCATTTCACCAGTATCGTTGCATTAATAAGATGTCTGGAGACACACGCCATACCCGGTAAGGAAAGGGAACTAAGATCTCTCCTGCTCTATCAAGTGTGGCCTCTGCAGCCCAGAAAGCCCACTGCTACCCTTTTTGCCAAACCACACTGCAAGTAACACATCTAATTTGCTCTCTGCTGTGCTCCTTAGGTCTTTTGCAACACTACTGATTTCCAAGGGCTTTCCTCCCACTGAATCTTTCCGGTTTGGATCGTGAGGGTAGTTATTTTGCAATTCATTCCTCACACATTCATGAAGTGTTGCCGTTTGCCACTAAAAAGCCACTTGCTGGGCTCTCCCCCAAAGGCAGCTGCGTTGCAACGGTCGGGAGCTGATCATACACATTCCCATACCAGAAGGCAGGGAGAGGCACGGACTTGTGTTTATGTCTTTCCCACATGACCCGTGTGCCACAGGGACAGGTTTCTGCAAAGGAGAATTTGGGGATGGAGGGAAGGAAGCCACGGGAGCGAGTGGCAGCATGCGGCCGGCACCCAGCTCCCGATCAATAGGCCATCTGCAATACGAGATCAATCGCTTCCATTTTGCAAGGTGTTAAGTGTGACGGGGATTGAATTAAAGCCAAGAACGTAAGAGCAGCAATAAGTTATGCCTTTCTCCTTCCCCCCACTTTTTTTTTTTTGCCTTTCAAGAAACAAACCCATAAAATGGTACTTTTTCCCTTTCTTCTTCCCTGCCCCCTCCCTTTCCCCTTTAAGATTTTCAATTAGGTGAGTGGAAGGACGAATGGAGCAAATACATTTTGCTCGAGTTCTAAGTGCTTTTGAAACCCCCTGTCAAAGCATTTAGTAACGCAAGATTTAAGATGCCCAATTAATTTTTCCCCAACAAGGAGCCAAAAGTAGATGCAGGAGGAGGTTAAAAGCTAAGTGTTTAATTAATATTAAATTTATATGATTCTTTATCACCAAAAGCATTGTAAAATTGAAAAAGCAGTTAATTTTATGGTCACTGTGTATTCCTCTGCTTTGATCTTTGATCCGTGGAATGAAATTGCGGAGTGTAAAGATTCTCCTGCTTTATTATACCTGTCTCATGGCAGGAATGTTGGGTGAGGTGAGCTCATTAAACCCCAGCACACACTAGCAGGGTGGTAGCAGGGCACAGAACTCCCCCTGGCTGCCCAGGGGTGCAGAGTTTGCAGTGTCCCCCCAAAGGGAACTTTGTGCCATTTGGACGAGGACAGCATGGAACTCTGCTGTGCACCACTGCTGCCTCACTGCAGCTCCTGGCCTCCCCCGTGCCTATCTGCCAGCAAGACAAAGAGCTATTATGCAGAAAGGATTGCACTGGAAAGAAAAAAAGGGGGGGAATAATTTCTGCAGGGGTTTTTATGTGGTTTTTTTATATATTTTTAAATCCCGCTGGGAGCCTCATTATAATTTAGTTATTAGCAGGGGGAAAAGAAACCAAATAAGTAAAAGAAATTTAACATCTTTTTAAAAAATATATTTTAAAGGGAGGAGAAAAATCAACCGGATGAAAGTTCCCTGAGCTTCAAAGCAGTTGGAAATTCTCAATTCAAACGTTTCAAGCAGCCCCAGTGGCAGTGAGCTGCTCTGGGGTCAGATTCCCATCACAGATCTGTGTTCCTGGATGGAACAGGCAGTGTCCCCCAGACCAGACAGACATCTCAGATGGGAGCACGTCTCCACTCAGAGTAGGACCATGTGATCCCACTCCTCTCACCCAATCCTCAACCTGGAAACCCTCCGAAAGGACATGCACATCTTTCCCTGTCCCTTCAGTCTAGCACCTCCTTCCAGAGAGCGGCACAGTGCATATATTCACATAATAAGAAAGCGAGAGTTTTAATGGGAATTTAATCTTATTAAAGTCTTGATTTTAGGGCAGGTACATAACTCATACATGTGAAGAGGCACAAAGTAATGAAACGGTGCTGGTCTCAGGATACAGCTGGGAAAACTGGGAAGTCATTAAGGACAGACAAAAATTAGGCTTGGTATCATGAAACAAGATCTAATAATTGGCACTGTTTCATAAGCAATGGGAATTAACACCGTTAACCCTTTGCCCCCACTGCTGTCAGACAAGGACAGTCATCTCTTCCCCACAGCAGCAACAGAAGGTGCCGCAGGTCATGCAGCAGTGATGGAGCAGAGCCTGGAAGAGAAACCAGGTTTCACCTCTCCCATGGGAGGCAGGAAGGCAGCTCCTTTTCTGCTAAGCAGAAGAGATGCCTGACACACAAAGAAGCAGTCTGCACCCTCAGGAAGTCTGAAATGGGATGGGTAACAAGCACCCTGCTGTCGTGTCTACTCCCATCCATGACACGGGAAGCATGAGACACAGAGTTGTGTTTTTCAAAACCTCACTGAACAGGCCCCATAATCCAGTTCTCAGAGATGCCACCAAATCACACCCTCTAGCTGGCACTTCTTCAAGACTATATATATCCAGACCAGCTTTCCATAAGGTTCAAACTACCTTTGGTCCAGCCAAGACTGGACATCAGACTTCCAAACACTCAGCACTGGCCCTGAACCAGGCAACCGGCTTTCAAAGATTGCACAAAGCATATCAGCCAAAACCACCTGAGAAGTATCAACATTGGCCATGGAGAGGTTTCTACAGCCAGACTACTCTCTCCACTGCTCAGGGAAGAGAAACCAAGGAGCCCACCTCCTGCTAAGGTTCCCATCAAAGGTAGTGCTTTCAGGATCTGCTTGACCCAAGTCCTGCACAACTTGTGGGTCTCTCCCATGGACCAGCAGTCATGTACGCTCAAGCACAGGTGCGTACCTGTCTTGGGAAGAGCTGCCACTGAATGAGATGTTCAGGGGGCACACACAGCACATGAGATCTGCCTCCTAAATAGTGAAGAACCACAGCTCTGGCCGTCCTCAGCGCAGCCTCCCTGCGCAGACAGACCGACTGTATTTTATACGTATGCGTGCAGATATCGACAGATGGAGAGAGAAAATTACTGTGCCCATAAATTGAAGCTTTGGTCACGTCAGTTCAAGAAACAGAATAGAAAATTTAGAGCCAAGAAGCCAGCTTGTGTCAGTCAGGCTGACGAGCGCAGGCGCCAAAAAACACACCCCATAGCATGGGGAAGTGAGACGCAAGCACCCGCACGCACGCAGAGACCCCGCTCCTCTTCATCTATTCTCAGCAACTGTTTGTCTGAGGCCACATGCAACTGGATTTGTCAAGCCCCCTTTTAACAACTTCTTGTCACAGTCCATTACCAAATTGCATATAGTTATATATTCCACTAATTAGGCTTCTAAAATATCATTAACATGTCTCTTGATCATTAGCATAACGTATGAGGCGTCCTCGTTAGGCACGACTCGAGTTTGTTAATGCGGTAATGAAAGGCACGGGGCTGGTACTGCAGGAGCCGTGCAGAGATAGGAGGCTGGAAACATCAAAAGCATCAGTGCCAGGCTTAAAAAAAAAAAATAACAACAAGATCAGCAAGAAGCAGGGGTAGAAGCCAATTGCTGGGAAACCAGGATGATGTGGAAGGTGAAACAAGCATCTCCAGGCAGGCAGATACTTCACACACACTGCGTGTCTTTCACAGACTAAGATAACATTCCCATGATCTGGATACAGCACAGGTACAGGGGTGAGTCAAGATCACAGACCTGAAGCATTACCATCAGGATCTGGGTAAAATGGGAGCAATGGCCAGGGCCCACGGGAGCCCTGTGGCACAGATCTGCGGCCCCAGCAGAACCCTTCCTGTCTGGCTGACTCCAGGACACCCCTCCCACCTATTCAGGCCAGCCCTGCTCCATGCGAGGATAGCCTGCACCCAAAACCCAGTGCAAGACACACATTCCTCCCTCCTGAAACAAATATTAAGCTCTCCCTCTCCCCAGCCCCAAGATAAAACTGGTCTGAGGCAATGCCAAGCACTAGCCTCACCCCACCAGCTCAGACTGCCCTGAGCAACCACCTCAGCTAACCTGAGGATGGAGAACCACCACCCACCAGCATTACACAGCAGGAGATGAAGGGCACAACAGCCTGGGATGGTACAATAGCACAGCACCTTGGTCAAGAATGTAAAAGAAAGACCTGAGAGGTCCCCAGTACCCAAATGGGACTCCCAAACAGCAATATTTGCATAGGTGCTCCAACGCATCCAGGGGTAAAGATGTGAATTAATAGGCAAAGCTTTGACCAGGACAGATGCTTCCATGCCCAAGCCAGCTCATGTATCAGTGGTTACCACCATTGCTATAAATAAGCAGGGGCTTTTTTTTTTTTTTCCTTTGAGTGAATAACTCAATAAGTCACCGCATGAAAGATATTGTAAATAACTCCAGCAGAGTACAAGTCAGGGCTGCTTCCAATTAGCTTTCACTTACGCTCCCCCTGCCTGCACCAAGTTTGCGGAGTTTGTTCCCAACACGCCGCTTGCTTGCTGTCTGGGGAGAGGTGGGGAGCAAACCCTGCTGCAATGCAGGCCATTGCTCCTCCATGGCAGAAACGATCTTTTCATTAAAGCTGCGAAGACGCCGAGGCAAGTGAAAACAGCCCACATATGCATTTATCTTTGTCCAGATGTTAATGCAAAGGTGGGGGGGAGGAAACAACCAAGAGCTTTTCTTCAGCTGCTGAGAGCAAACAGCACCACCACCGCAGCAACAGCTTGGAAATGGGAAGCAGCACACAACTTTCATTAGAACAAAGACATAAAACAAACTCGGCAAAGGCGGCCTGGGGGCTTTTATGCACTCATCTGGAGAGAACCCCACAGATCCTAAGGAACGGGTAGAACACATCCTCGTGGGCAACACCACTGCCAAAACAACAGGGGGAAGATGGATGATTTTACAAGTCTTCTTCAAAAAATTCCTCTTCCATGAGATAAAGGCGGTGTTAAGACTCTTTCCAAGTTTTTACTCATTCATACGCACAACCTTTGCATCCCGCACATGCGCGCACCTTCACGCAGCAGCTGGTGTCGATATCAGAGGAGTATCACAGCCAGGAAACTATCACCAAAAAGATAAAATACAGGGCAGAGGAGTGCAGGATGGTAGCCTATAGGAACAGGAATCCTAGGGAAAGAGTTTAATTCCCCACTACTCCTGTCTGGGAATGATTCTGGGAAAGCCACAGGGTGTCTGTGCCTCATCTTTTGCCATCAGGAGAGTGTTAGAGGTGCCTGACCTGTGCTGGGACATGGAAGGGCACCAGGGAATCAAGACTTGCTCATCTCAGTTTCAGCCACATCTCCCTTCTTCAGTCACCACACAACTGGGTACCATCCACATCCAGACATTTTGCAAGGAAGACAGCAACACCCCAGAGAAGGACCAGGAGATCTCCCTAAACAAGGGGATGTATTTGTTCACTCCCAAGCAGACTCCCTGCCCTGCCACCCCAACCAGAACACTGCACTCGAATATGGACATTGGAAAGTATCCACTGTTTTGGGGAGAGGGGGTTATGGCAGCACAGCACAAACTGCTTTTGTTGGTTTCCTGCCTTTCAAGCCAAAAGCAACAATCACAAAAAAGAAAAACCACTAACATTTGATAGAGCTTTTCAATTTGAAAGAGGTCAGGAAAAAGTTCCAGGAAAGGGAAGAGAAACAACCTTCTTTAAAACCCTTTAAATGTGGTGAGAATTAGCTCTCACAGGTTACAGGTTTGTATTTTCTCCCTCTAGGTTTCCAATCACCTTTACCCCCCTCTCCCACGCTTCCAAATGGCGGCAGCACTCCACTAAAATGGTCAGGGTGGAACCTCTCCCCTCCCTGTGCAGGAGGGCACTGGGTTGACCTCTCCACATCTGGACGTGACTGCAACCTCCGGCTTTCAAGGGCAAACAACGGCAGAGCAGCGACTTTCCCGGAATCGTGGTCCTCTGACCTCCCTTCTCCGACCCACCCATCTCCTGTCCCTCTGCTGAACTCCATCCTAGCCACACTGGGGACATGGCACTGTCTCACAAAGGGTGCAGCTCCCCCAGACAGGCCTTGCCTTGAGAGCTCCCTCGGGCTCCAATCCAGGGGGTTTTTGCTCAGGAGATTGAAGAGGGGTCAAGGAGAAGAGGATCCAGACTATAAACTGGCCAGACGTAAAAACAACTAAAGCAAATATTCTCAACAGCAACAAATCCATTCAAATCCTACACCCATTTCACTTGCCATTCCCTGCAGAGTGCCTGTACCAGTATATCCTTTATGCAGGGGTTACAGACCCATGACCATCTCTGATGGAGCTCTGGAAAAACCATGGTGACTTTTCTTCCTTCTTGTGCTGCACCAAGTCCCCCAGATCCCATCAGGTTGTTGAGCAAAACACCGACACAGCCTCGGCCTTCCCCAGACAGTTCAGCACGAGGTGGTCCAGTGCTCTGCCCTTTCCAAGCCATGCATGGGCCAAACCAGATGGTCACTGCTACCACATCATGTTCCTAGACACGGGTGCCCACCTGCTCCCTCCCCTACGTGCACCAGTTTTCCCACAATTCACACATTTCTTCATAGGAGCTGCCTCTCCCAAAACACCAACAATCTTAACACGTTGCTGGAAGACTGCAGTGATGCTCCTGAGGAACAGGAGACCTCATCCCAACAGAGCCCACAGTCAACCACTGCACCCATTCAGGGAGGTTTTTGCTAACACCTTCCCACCCAGACCACAGCTGCTCCAGAGCTCCCCACATCTTGGGACCATCTCACCTGGAAAGAGCAAAGCTTAACTGATGCCCAAAATGCAAACCGTGACCAGGTCAGGCACCACACCAACAAGCAAAAATGCTCACACCAGTGGCATCATTTGCTCCCAGACAGAGCTCTTGTTCATAGGACAGAAACAGCTTTTCCCTTGCACATCCCCACAACCAATCCTACTTTTTCAGTGCCTCCAGCATCAAAGCTAGTGATTTTTTTCCCTCCTTGCTGGGTGAGCATGCAGACCCCATCTTCACCCCCAGAAATACTGGGGGGGATCATATTGATAACACCTCACACATGCAGCAGGACACAAGCCTCCCTGCTGCCTGCAATCAACTCTGCTTGTTTATTTTTATTTAAGCCAAACTTTAGCCAGGCTGGGCTGAAAGAAGGCTGGGAGGGGGACAAACCCTTAGAAAGCTGGGCTGTGTGTTGGTCTCCAAAGGGACTGAAACTGGGGATGGGAGGAGGGGCGAGCTCTCCTTTCCAAAGGAGCTTTCAATAGGAAACAGATGTTGAGGGCCCAGTGACCAAAAGCAGGGTCTGAAGCGGGCTTCCCTGGCTCCACGCTCCCAACAGAATCCGTTTTAATTAAAATATTTTAGCTCAGGCACGAGGCAAGGGGTAGAGGGAGTGGGAAAAAGTCTGGGGGTGATGTTCTTGTTACATCTGCACAGGCAGCAGCGTTTGTGGCAGGGCTAGAGGGGGTGTCGGGGTGCAGGGTTGGGTCAGACACCCCATCCCGTACCCCCAGCCCAGGCTCCCCTCCCTCCAGCAGGGCTTGACATAAATTCTGCTGACCTTGAGTGAAAAATTGCCTCGTTTTGGTACCGAAAAAATAACATTACATCATGTAGCTGTGTCAGGTTCTATCAATGCCCCCTTCCCGCCCACCCCCAAAGTGAGGGGGATGTAACCCAACACTATGAAAACACCAGCCCGGAGAAGAAAAGGGGCCTTTGTCATGGACCATCAGCTTCCCGCTCCTGCCTGAGGTGAAGAAAGATCTCCAAAAATGCTCGGCTGGGAGGTACAGACTCCAGACATGTCACCCCCCACAACCCCTCTGCTTCTCCATCCCCACCTTCAAAACTCCTGTTTCTCCCTTACTTACAAATTTGAGCCATTACCAGGATGCAAAAAAAAAAAAATAGGAAAAAAAAAGCAGTGGCAGGAAGCCTGAAAGCCCAACCACTGGATCACTACAGCCTGACTTTAAGGCAGGATGAGTCAATAGTTTCCTCCAGGTGAGGATCCATCCTGGCTTTCTTCCCAGGGTTACCGAATTCCCTCAAAGGAGGGGATGTGGAGCACAGGACATGCTGAAACCCAGCATGGAGAAACACAAGGAGTCTAGGATCTCAATGGTGAGAAGAGAACTTGACAGGGGTTCTGCCAAGCCATGGACACTCAAGCAAGCCCACACATCCCAAGGCAGAGAGAGTCTGCCCACCCCACAGGAAAAGGCATGAGTTGATGATGAGCAGGAAGGAAATCAGGGACCACAGGATCTAATAGCCAGCACAGCATTACGCTCCCTGAGACTGTGAGTTCAGCAGGGCCAGGCACAGGCTCTGGGGTTCTCCTGCAGCACTCAGGTGGATGGGAGGCAGGCTGTGCCACGCTGCAGCCAGGGAACAGGCCCTAATCTACTCCATTTACTGGGAGAGAAAAACTGCAGGAGCCTGAGGCAAACGGGAATGAAGGAGGTGCAAATGAAGCCTCCTGGATCACGCACACTGCAGGGTCGCAGGTTGCTTTTTGCCTTCCTTTGCTGGGATCGTGCTTTCCCCTGCAAGACAGGGACACAGGGACAATGCACCCCAGCCAAGTGAGCCTTGCCTAAACCCTGCTCGCTTGCAGGGCTCTGGCTTGCTGAGCAAACCCACGGCAGAGGAAAAGGAGCTGCCACTGCCTGTGGGCAGCATAGCACCAGGCCATGCACGGGTCGAGGGGAGAGGGAGGAGAACACCCAGCTTGCCCCAGGCCCTCGGCTCTCCAGTGTATTTTCTCATTAACGTGTAATACGGTTTTATTGTCTCAAACAATGTCTGTTTTCGATCAGTTCCTTTATCCCAGACACTGCCGTGCGCAGAGACCGAAGAGGCCAGATGGTTCATGTTGCAGGAGTCTTCCCGCTCTTCCCCACCCGCTCCCTAATTCCTTACAAATTCCTGGAATGCCTGCACCCCCGAAAACCAGCCCTGGGCAGAGGCAGGCATCAGCCCTGGGAGCAGGGGCTGGGGGCTCTCCTGGTCACCCCTCCTCACCACTGGCAGCTCCCCAGCACTAAACAGCAGCTCCCGGCTGTCCTCTTCTCCACGGGAGAAGCATTTTCCAACCAAACCCAGAGACCCGTGGGTCTCCTCTGCTGAGGGAGGGATGTGCAGACCCCAAAAGCCCCAGCCCAGCCCCAAAGAGCCAGCCAGCAGCAGAGCTGCAGCCAGCAGGGAGGACTCCTGCCCGTAATCCCCACCACGTGCCCAAGGCCACCGGGCTGCTGCCGTACCACTGTCAGCTCCAGCTTCCACCCACGCCTCCTAACGCTAATCCCCGTGCCAGCAGCTGGACACAGAGGTTCGCTGAGTCCTTCCCAAAATCCAGGGGCCTATCCTAGCCCCGGCCAAGCCTAAGGGAAGGCTCCTGCTGACTGTAAGGAGCTTCTCGCCGGTCCTGTGCTGGCTATCCACAGCTTGGCCGGTGTTTCCAGCCCACCCCAAAACACCCCTCAGAGGTCTGGCAAGGCTCATGGTCCTCCTGCCATCCTTCCAGCACCCTTGCAACCACATTCCTCAGAGAAGGAGGAGGGAAGCCCACCAGGCCCGGGAAGGAGCCCTGCCGAGCACAGCCCAGTGGGGGAAAAATAAGGGATGCTGAAAGCGATCATTCAGCCTGGAAGAAGGCCAGGAGACTGCTGTTCACACTTTGAGCACCAAAAGAGCACAGATCATCTCATCTGGGAAAAACCAGAGTCTGGTAGAAAAGATAGCACCTTCTCCAAGGCACTCAGGCACTACATGGCACAGCCACACCACAGGTCACGCATCCACTGCAGGATCCCACAGTCTCTCTGACCCTGCAGACCTTGTTCTGTCTCCAAGGAGCTACATGAGCTGCATTTTCACCCTGTTCCCACTCTGCAGGAGCCACTGTCCAGGGAAAGTTCCACCAAGGAATGACCAGAGGGGACTCGTAGCCTGCAGCTCTGTGGGGCTGGCAGCCACTCTCCAGGGTACGGCTGCCAAAACGTTGTGCGGGCTCCTCGGAGACCTGCCGAGCAGATGAGTATCTGCTCCCAACTCAACTGAATTTTCATGAGGATTACACAAGGCAGCCCTACTGCCAAGTTTCCACAGCTCTTTCAGAGAAGGGGTGCCAGAGCCCAAGAGACACCTCCAAAAATCTCACCACAGCATGGGGGACGCCTTCTTTTTTTTACCAGCACTTTTTTCCTTAAGCCACTCGGCTCATTTTAGCAAGCCCTGTGCCAAGGCTGTCTCCACCCAGAGAAATACCAGGGCACACAGTTAAGGTCCTGCCAAGTTCTGAGTGCTGAGGAAAAAACTAAGGGGGTGGGTGGTTTACAGCAGGTAGATTTATACCTGTATGATCATGCCATCTCCTCCAACATCCATCCTACACCTCATGAGCTCTGTGATGGAAGCTGTTACTGCCACATCATGGTTAGATGCTCAAGAAGCAAAGCAGCAGAAGCTCAAGGGGTCTGAGATACTTGGTTTCAACCCAAGAAGCCCATGTGCAGAAGAAATTGGCTATAGGCCAGAACTGAGGAGTCCATGGTATCCTCAGACCCCTGTCTGAAATAGCCAGGAGGGAGACAAGTAAAGGATGTGCCCTTGGAACAGTGGAACATGAGGGCTGGAAATAAGTGATGGCAAGAGGAATCCAAGAACTGCGGTGAGTTTTTGCACTCCACAGCAGAGAAAATATCACCTGCCACCTTCTGGCATTCCCAGTGCTCAACTTCGGCTCCATCCAGCAAGAAAAAACACAGCAGGAAAGAGCAAGCGAGCTGAAACCTGATCCCCTGAAAGGCCGGACTCGGTGTCTGGCTTTTTTTACCGGCTCGGCCGACCTGTACGTGCCAGCCTGGGAAGGCGTAATGGTTCCACCGACAGAACTTCATTAACTTTTTATACACTCGGCCGCTAATTTATAATCATTAGTGGACAAACAGCCAACAATTACCCAACCAGCACGTTAAGGAGAGAGGGAGAGAGCTTGAAGGAGCAGCGATGGAAACGTGCTCATGGTCGGGAGGGAGCTGGAGCCAGGATGGCGCATCCATGTCCCAGGGCTGGCATGTGGCAGGGCCAACCTCTACCCAAGATTTACTGGCAGTTCATTTCCTCAGCTGTAATTAAGGCATTGGGCAGCAGGAGACATAAAGGCACAAGTGAACACAAGGTGGGGGAAAAAACTCACAAGCCCTCTCATTTTCAAATAAATGGGAACAGGAAGAAGAGGAGCGTGCATACTCCACGTTTCCATTACTGGCACAGGCAAGGTGCCCTTTTGCAGAAGAATGTGAAACTGTACTCAGAAACAGCTCTAAATTAATCCTGATTTAATGAAATCTTCAAACATAGATCATGCAACCCCAGTGCCCTTCCACGCACCAGCTCCCCTCCTGCTGGAGCAGCTCTGTGTGGGAGGCAGGACATGGTGTTGCAATGTCCCTGCTGGCACCTGCAGGGAGCAACGCCCGCAAGTATCCAAATCCTGAGGATGCATCTATCTTGAGGATGGAGATGTAGAAGAGAGAAAAGGTTTCAAACACCTCTGGTGGTCTCGGTTTCCCTGAAGAAAACTCAAAACCATCTCCCTCAGTGCTCCCCTCCTGCCCAATACCCTGCCGGAAAACCCTCGCTGCACAAGGCGAGGCTGCAGGCGGGGGACAACAGGCAGGCTCCCTCCTCTGCAACAACCCGAGCTGCTTTAATCGATCCAAGAGCCGTAAGAGCTGCAGATACAGATGTCCCTACCGCACATGCAGGCCAGCAAGGGAGCACAGTGACCTGACCAGCATCACTCAACAGCACGGCATGCCCAGAAACCAAACCTACACCTCTTTTGGCTCCTGCACAAGGGCTGAGCCGCTCTCCTACCCCACACCAGGCAGCCCAGCCAGTCCTTTTTCAAGATGTAAGCTTCCTGTAGAACAGGTCTAATAAACGCTGCGTGTACCTTGCAGAGCCTCTCTGGCATCTCCGAGCAGCCAGCACAGCTCAGCACGGCTCGTGGAGAGGAAAGCTGCTTCCCAAAACTCCACGCGGCAGCGGGGAAAGAGCAGCAAAGAAATACCCTTAAGAAAGGCCAAGGAGTGGGTGGGTGGCTGCGAGTCGCCCAGCTCCCCTCGGAAGCCGGGGGAGGCTGCAGCCAGCGAGGCAGGCTGCGTGCAGGACCTGCCATGCCTTGCAAGCCGTGGCTTGCCACGCACGCCGAGGGCAGGTAGGCAGAGCCCCGAGCTCCGAGCACGCAATCCCGGGCGTGCTCGCAGCTGGAAGGATCCTTCACAGCCGCCCCCCCTCCTCCTGCTCCCCGCACAGGCACAGGCGTGCGGAAAGGCTCAAAAGCTGCTTTGGCTCGCAGCGGGACCTTTCCCCTTCCACCCTTGCGCCTGCAAAGAGAAAAGTGCAGATCTAACACATGCTGAGGCTTATCACATCAAGAGACCGAAGTGTTCAGGCCAGCAGAATGAATGCCTGCGAGATTAATGGGGACTAAAACCAAATTTCTCGTGTGACAAGCTTCCTTCCCTCTGCAGCAGCTTAATAACCATTCAGCACCCACGTAGAAAAAAAAATTCAAATCTCTCCACCTAGAAGTACAATTCAGGGGATCAAGCAGTAAAGATAATTTAGATGCAAATTTGGACCACTCATCCTGCCTTGGATCCACCACCTGAGTACAGCTGCAAGATCATAGTGCATTTTAAGAAAGCTCCTACCCGATCCAGTAAAAATCAGTGCATGTTGTTTAGATTATTTTCCTGTGGTTGTTCAATATCCACAGTGTCATGGATAAAACCCTCCAAGAAAGCCAGTGTAGGGGGCAGAAAACTACAATGAGAAGCTGTCACATAGTCCATGTGGGGTAACAACCACAGATGGAATGATGCGATATACAGAGGGAAGTGGAAATTGTTTCTGCATTCCTGCCTTTGACTAGCTTTCTAACAGAATTGCCCAAATACCTGTTCCTTCAGGACCTTTTTTTTAATAGCATCACTTGAGAGCTGGATTTGTCATTAAGGTATTTGTAATTTAAAACTGAAGTCAAATTTCAGAGAAATACTTCTAATAAAGAAGGCAAAGCCTTAATTTCAAATACATAAATGAGACATTTCCATCTTTTTTAATGCTTCTCAAAAGCAAAGCAGGAGATTCTTCTTTACTGAAACATGTTGGGAAATTGAGCTGCACAAATCTGTACAACATTCCTGTCAACCCAAATGCACATTAATATTTCTTTTCCTCCTTGAGACCTTTTCATTTGGAGGGGGGCAGGGAAAGACCTCATCCTGCCTTAGGACACGGAGATGCCAATGCCTCTCAAGCCCCAAACCAACAACTGGTCCATACCCCATCCCACAGGGATGCATCTTCAACAGGCAAGAGGAAGGAAGGAGCATCTCCCACCAGAACCAGGTCAGCAGCCAGTCTGGGGGTTCAGCAGCAGCTGCAGGATGCAGGCACCAAACCTTGCACAGGAATTAATCATTGCCCTTAGCAGCTCTCTGCCTCCTGCTGCCTTACCCACACCACCCAGGTCACAGGGAAGCAGATGGAAGGCAGGAATTCCTTACCATGGGGTAGCATGGGGCTGGGGGGAAGTGCTAGCAGCTAGGAACCCTTGCCACAGAGGGAATTAGAAGCAGCCACACTCCAAAGGCAATAGGGAAGCATTACTACAGCCACCTACTAACTCCAGGTAGGCTCACAAGCAATGGACCCCAATGTTTTTTGGGAGATACGTAGATATCTGGGCTCATCCAGCCTGGAGATGCCTGCACAGGGTGGGAGGTGAGCTCAGCAGCAGCCACAGTGTGTGGAGCAGGATCCTCACTACCCCAAGTGAGGAGGGCACAGCCTTTTAAAGTAAGGACATGGAGAGCTGGGCAAAGGGAGCCTGACAGCATCCTTTGCATCACTTAAAGGATCAGCAGCATCGAGCTGTTCTTGGAGAGCTCTCCTGGAGAGACCTTTGCACAGATCTGGGGCTGTTCCTCTTCCTGCACAGTCAGGAACACTCCTCTCTGGCTTTTGGCACTCCATTATCCAAAGACTCCAGCAAAGGAGGCAAGATCAGCAGCAGCACAACTTGACGTCTCCCTGCCAAGGGACCAGCTCCATCCACCTCTGGCTCGGAGCTGCTGGAAGGGGAAAAGGGGGATGTGGGGCTGGCAGAGAGCACTCCCCAGCTCCAACCAGCCCCACACAAACCTCATCCAAAGCCTTCCCTGGGGATGAGGGGCTGCACAGCCAGCACTGCTGTGTGCAACCCCCTTCCCCCCCCGCCCCTTTCCCCTGTCCCTCTCCCTAAACTCGCTCTCGGCCCCATCCTACTGAACAATCTCGCCGCGGGCTGCTTTTGTAAGCCTCCAGCCCCAAAAGAAAAATGATGGGTTTGAACTCTTAACCCCGCCCCAGAAAAAGGCTGGAATTAAAAGGGGTTTATGACTAAGTATGCAGATGGGAATACTGTAATAACAACAGGCAAAATGTTTGCCTAGCAGTTCTGGGCTGGTTTCGGAGGGAGGGAGGGAGGGAGGGAGGGAGAGAGAGTGGGACGGGGCGGCTTCTGGCCGGAGGATGACGGCAGGGAAAAAGAATTTGGCGGCTGGGAGGAAGGGAGGTTGCTGATAAATGCTGGGGCAGAGGCAAGGAGGGGGGCCAGGACCCGAGCACCGCATGGCTGGCACTTCAGGGAGGCTGGCTGAGCACTGCGGGACTCTGGCCGGCTGACAAAGGCTCTGCCGCCGAGGAGGAGAGCAGGGACGGGGACACGGCAGCAGAGCTCAGCTCGGGGCTGGCTCAGCACCTATCACACGCCTTGGGGGACACTGTCACACTCGCTGGGATGCAGAATAGGGAATCTATCAAGGTACACAGCAGTGCTCCCCCGCAATACCCCAAATCCTTTCTGATGGGGGTACTCATGCAGACGGGGGTACTTCGTCAGACTTCTGCCAAAGGGAGAGCCCACAACCTCGAACAAGTGTCTGGTTTTTACCAGCAGTGGGACTCCAGCTCTGCTGAAGAGGTGATAAAACCTCAGTGCCTAAGTCACCTGGGAGAGCATTTTCAGGATATCACCTTCCCCTTTTAGCAACAGGCTGCACCAAGGCCCCACAAGTAGGAAGCTCAGGCTAAGGGAGACCTAAACCTCAGCTGCCATCCTAGAGAAGTGCACCCCGCCACTGGCATAACCTCACTGCAAGAAGGGAGAGCACTGCTTCTCTAGCCTCCAATCCTGCACAAGCCTGCTCCCACTCCTCTGGCATCCAGGGACACCCAGGACTCTCCTCTCTGTGAAGGATCAGTCAAGTGAGGCCCCTCAATGGCCCCCTGTCACACAACAAGGAGTCCCTGGACATGGCTCACAAGACCCCAAAAATGCCTCCCTGCCACTCTACCAGGTCAGGCTGCCCCTCAGCACACACACAGAGGTTTGCTCCATAGTTCACTGGGGATGTGACTCCCTGATTATGCCAAACCAGTACCTTCCTGTTCTCCAGCCCTCCAAAAAGTGCCTGCAAACTTCACACAAGATGCAAACCACTTGCACAACATCGCACACAGCTTAGCAGCCACAGGCCAGAAAGCCACCAAACACCCAAATCTCACAACTCAGCAGGACCCACGGGACAGAAACACGTGTGGCACATGCAAACAAGCCACAAACCCACAGACCTCCCCAAGTCCCCAGAGGAGCCACAATATGGAACTATTTTGAGCGATGCTCCTGCCACAGGCATGAGAATCTTTCCCCCGTGCTCACTGGGCACAGCCCAGCCTGATGCAACAGCAGCGCTTTGCCAACCCAAGCACCTCACAGGGGTACAGCTTCGGATGGGAACATGCCCCAGCTGCTTCCCTGGGAAGGTAAAGCTGCGTGCAAAAAACCTCACAGCACGACCGGCAAGGCAGGAACTCCAGGAGACTCCACAGCTTGCAAGGCCAGGGATTTGCAAGCATCTCACACCCGCCTTTGCTCAACAGGGACCTCAGCATTTGCAGCATCAAAATGTGGGAATTTTGACTCGATTGTGGTCACATCCTACTAACCCACCCCATTTATCAGAGATAGGGAGTCTCTGAATACTAAAAACTCACTCATTGCTACAATCCTCCTCTAGGTCTGATTTGTTGCACTGATGAACAGAAAGGCAGCAGCCCTACAGAAACCAAGTAAGAGGCACGTAGACACACACACACACACCTTCTAAACGAGCAAGGAGGTCTTTCCTTTGACCTCTCAAGCAGAGCAAATGCCTCTGTAAAGACACTTAGGGACTGTCTGCGGGGTCAGGGAGATGGTCACTACTGATGGGAGCGAGCACTGCAGAGGGTGACAGGGCCAGCCAGGCTGCAGTCCCTGCTCACAGCAGCCTGTGGCCGACACGAGCTGCACAACTGCACAGCTCCCTTCACAGCCGCTGCTCTGCCACACCAGGAAGCACCCGGATCAGGTAATGGAGGGTGTAGGAGACTCGTGAGAGGATTCCTGTGAGTCAGCCAAGCTGGCCAGGGCCCAGATCAGCAAGCTCTGCAACATCAGCAAAACAAAAGAGGGCAAAAGCTGGACCACCCTGGCCCCTTCCTGCTGCCTCCAAGATGACCCTCACAAGTGTGGGCTTGAGGAGAGCAGCCAGAGGCATGTGGAATGGTGCAGCCAGGCTTGGGATGGACTCAACCTGCTATGCTTTTAGGGCAAGGATGTGGTCACCTCAGTTCCCTGGGGAACACAGTCCTGGGGCTTGCTGAGCAATTTTCTCCTCTGCCAACACAGGAGACAACATTAACCTTGCTCATTTAAGCCATGAGCAGTCTCTCTCCACATGCAAACTGAACTCAAGAGAACCTCCTCTCACCCACAGCTTTCAGGGGGCTTCCCAGGATTTAAGGACCAAATGTAAATAGTTCTTTCAAAGTAGTTTTCTGACAGCAGTGTTTCCCCTCCCTCCCAACGACATACTCTTGCCTCATACCATGGAGCTGGTTTATGCAAGGGACATTCACATCTCCCTGGCAGGAGGGTGGCCCCTGCACCAGCACATCTGCTGGATCACAGCACCTCTTGAGGAACAGCCCTGAACAAAGGGTCACCATACATTTTGTGGAGACCTCCTCTCCCTGGAGGCTCGAGAGTCTTACCCTCCAAAGCTCTGCCAGACTTGGGCTACAGCCAACTCAGCTTCCATAAAAGCCTCCACACAATCTCTGCCATTAGGTGCTTCCATTCTATCCTCATCTGGGACTTCCAGTTGTCATTATTTTTCATTAAAAACAAANATCCATGTGTTTATATATATATTAGAAAGGGAAAAACTAAAAAAAAAAAAAACCCAACAAAAAAACCCGGTGAACTGTGGGGAGGACATCTGGAAGAGGGATAAATACCCATCAGGAGTCATCCCAGTCCTGACAGCTAAATGAGTTAGACAAGTGTTAACGAACAAACAGGCTAAATTGCTCCTTTCCCTTCCTGACAGGCCAAAGCAAGTCTCCAGAGCACCCACAACACCAAGTCTGGTCCCTTCCCAGTGTCTGGCAGTAGTAAGAAGCCCACCCTGGGCAGCTGCCCAGCTACACCAGCCTGGACACACCACCCCAGCACAGGGAGGCCCCCAACACTAGATCCCAGTTCCTTGCCCCCCCTCAATGGGGTACCACCCACCACACAAAGGAGAACTCCAAAATCAGGGGAAATGAAGATCAAACCAGCCTTTAGGAACAGTCAGGGTGCAGCACCATGCAGCCCCTCGTCCCTAGGGCAAAGGAGTTCCAGCAGAGAGGTGATGCAGGCAGGCCAGCAGCCTCCATCCCTCTGATGCCTAATGGCCTGTAGCCCCTTCCTTCCCCTGCTCCCAACGGGAGGCACACCCAGTACTAAACACTGAGCCTAACTCCATCCGGTCCTCCTTCCCTACGTCTATTGTCGCTAAAAATTTATCCGGTTTCTGACAGAAAAAAAATAATATATATATATATAACACTGCACCTCCCCTCTGCCCTTCAAAGTAAAAGTAGCTCTGCTCTTTCCCCAGGGAGGGGGAGATGAGTTTAAACAGGAGTCCCCCCCTCTACCCAGCTCTGCTCCACTCCTCCTCCTCCAAGGACTTTTTCACACAGCCCTGTCCCGTCAGCCTGTCTGTGGCATTTGATTCCTGTCTGTCACTAAGTGATGAGGACAAAGGGTGAGGAGTCAGGAAAAGGTCTGAGCTACTTTGTTCATCGTCTGGATACGAACTTTGGATGAACTCCGTGGGGAAAGAGAAAAGCCGCATGGAGCGGGACGCACCGTGCACAGCGCTCTCTCTCCTCAAAAAAAAAAAAAAAGAAAAGGGAGGCTGGAACAAGGGGAAGGGGTGGGAGGGAAAGGGAGAGGAGAGCATTCCCCATCCCCATGGCGGCAGGCAGTCCTGAGAGCTCCCTGCTCCGAGGAGACAGAAGGATATTCAAACCGCCTTCCCAGGAGGCATGTCCAATAAAGCAGGATGCCAACGCAGCCTTTTCTCAAACAAATCTGTTAGCGGCGGGCCAGGGGCCAGCCACAAGGGCTTGCTTTTTAAAGCAACCAAATGGGAATTTCCTAATAAAATAAAATTTTTAAAAAAGCCCCACCGTGGCACGGGTAAAGGGAAGCTTGCTGGCAGCAACATGAAGTATTTTACACACGGACCTCTCTGGAAATATGGGAAGATGAAATACAGTGCAGGCCAGAGAGTTTTGGTATGCAGTCAGGGCACCAAAGCACCCATGAGCTCCCGTGGCAGCCACCCGGAGGAGCTGGGAGAGAACACTGCCTACAGCACAGTCACGTACCAGGGTGAAGGTTTACAGCCACGATTTCTGCTGCTTTGAGCAAGGGAGGAGGCTCAGGCTCTGTTGGGGCAGAAGTAATTTCCCTTGTGCCGACCTCTGGGACCTGGAAAAGCCACCACAGGGCACACTTGGCTCCTTTGCTTCACTCCACTTTTCAGAGCTAAGCCAAACCAGTTTGCAACTGGAAAGGCCTGTGGTAGTCCTGCAGACATTAAGTAAATCAGCCTCTCCTGGGCAGCAGAGCCACCACACACTTTCCCCTGAACAGCTCCTGCCCAGCGGCCAAGATGCCGGCCCTGGGATGGGACACAGCCTCCCCTCGAAGATTATCGATTGGCAGAGCTTTGGCACGAGGTGTGCCAAGCCAGGCAGGAAAATGACTGCAACTCTGCAGTGCTCACAGGGGACCTGCTGAGAGCTGGGGCTGAAGGGTGTCCCAGACAAACAACCCCACCAGGCTGCAGCAGCATCACCCACTGAACCCTGGAGGGGACCCTCGGGCTGGCTGGGAGCACCAGCTCTGCCACCTTGGAAGTCTCTGCCTGAGGCACAAGCAGTTGGGACTCTGAGGGACATCCTTGAGGCTGTTCACCACCAGCCTTCCCTGGAAATCCCAGCAGACTGGGTGAACTTACTCTCCAGGATGGGGAATCCTACGTAAGACAGAGACTATGCGGGTTACAAAACCCAAGAGGGCACTTGAAAGCAATATACTGCAAAATGCCGGAGATCACCTCGGATGCCTTGTCTCTCTACTAAACACCAGTAAATAGAAAAACAGCTCTGCACAAGAAAGCTCTACCTGGAAAACAAACTCAGCAGCCCAGCAGAAGGCACTTGTGAGATCTTCCCAGCCAGGCACACAACAGCAGGCAGGGTCCACATTCCCTTTCAGGGTGGGAGAAATCTCATCCCTTCCATGGTGCCCAGCACAGGGGAGCTGCAGAGATGGTCACAGCAACCACTAATCCCAGCTCCAGCCTGGCCTCTCTGTTTGGGAAGGTAATAACTCACCACTAGAACCAGAAAGCGGAACAGATCAAAGGCTCGGCTTCACTGACTCACAGTTACGCACGGCCCCAGCATTCCCAAGATCCACCTGCTCTGCACCAAGACAATGACCAGGGAAAAAAGAAAGAAAAAGGGAAAGGCAGCACATTTCTTCAGGGAACCAACCCATCTGTGCAGGCTGGGAAAGCAGGGTCCTCCCTTGCAGCTACCACCACATCCCAGAGTAGCACGTGTGAGGAGGTCACTCAAGCATCTCAGAGGCATTGCCCAAGACCTCTGATGGAGAAACTTTGATCTCCTCCGAGCACAGCCCATCCCCTGGGACTGCCTCTAAAGCACACAGCAGAGCGTGCCAGGGCACATCGACTCCACTGAGAAAACTCAGCCCATTTGGAAGAGTTTGTTCCCCTGCTTGCTTCAGAAAGTCCAAAAAAGTTCATCTGGCGGTGGGAGGGACCTGCAGCCAGCAGCTCAGCCAAGGTAGCCTGTCTTAAGGCAACAAGCTCCCACCAGTGTCAACCAGACAGAAGGAGGGGAAAAAAAAGGACAGGATGTTGACTGGATTGGCCAGCAATCCTATTTGGAGAAAGTGGGAGCTTGGGAAGGAGATGCTGGTGCTGCTGAATCCAGGGCTGTTTTGAGAACAGCAAGGAAGAGGAAACAGAGGGCAAAAGTGGGGGCTGGGGAAGAGAAGGTAAAAAAAAACAAATCTGCTTTATTATTGCTTGAAACTCAAGGAGACTGATTAAAGCAAACATCCCCCCTTTCCCTTCCAAAGGGTTGTCTCGTCTGCTTCCTAAATCTGATTCCCATTTGTCTCTATACGGTTCTCATTTGTTCTTCATTTAGGTCTCCTCCATGCTCCGTGCTGACTCTTAGGAGCCCTCAAGACCGGCTTCCCTCAGGAACCTGCAAGGGCAGTCACTGACCAGGGTCAGACCCAGCACCAGTGCCTGTGAACAAGGAGGAGATGCAGCAAGAGGAAGGCAGCAGGATATGACTGCACACAATAGGCAAGAGGCCAAGGAAATCCTTGGAAAGAGCTACCCAATGGTGCTAATTGGGCACCTGGGTGCCTCTGGGGTAGCATTCCCAAAGGGTGAAGCAAAAGAATTAAAAAAAAAAAAAAAAAAAAAAGAGCAAATGGAACCAGGAAGAGGGGATGCAGCACAAGCACAGACCCACCTGCCCCATCATTTCCCTCTCTATTAGCAGACGACTTTCTGATGAAACAGGAGCTTAAAAATTACCCTCATGGAGCTCCTCTCAAACACAAACCACAGGGACCTCTCCTAATTGTGCAGCTCCTTTCCCAATCCCAGCTCAGGATGATGCAGCAGGTCCATCGGCTGCCCTTGCCTGCAGCAGCAGCGTGCTCTGCCAGCCGTGCCCGCTGCTCCCAACGGGGCCTTGGAGCACTTTGCCACCATGGGCCTCACCTTCTGTCCTGGCCCCTGGCTCTCAGACCCCTGGACATGCTGCCTTTGTTGAAGGACGCCTGCAAGGCCTAACCAAACATGGCACAAAAAGGGAAATAAAAATCTGTCCTTCTACCCATGTGGACTTTGCCATTGCCTCAAGACACACAGAAAGACCAGGGACTTCCCCTACCACCACCCTCTGCTGTGTCTCACCTCCTTCCATATTACTTGTCAATTTTGCATGGTAAACAATTCCAGTCTGTCCTTGGGATAGTCTCCCTGAGTCTCCAGCCATGCCATTGTGCTGCTGCACATCCTACCCTCCAGAGCCCACAAGTGAGGATCCCATGACTTTTTAGACCTGGATGCAGAAGAGCTATTCCTAAGGAAAACTCCCATCCTGGGCTGTGCACCTGCCAGATGTGCACTGCAATCCTATCCAAAAGGAAACATAGCCCCCTCCAGCACAATAAAAACCAACCAGGCACCTGCTGCCCACCCAGTCCATCCAGAGGAAGCCTAGCAGGGTCTGAGCTCCTGACCAGCTCTGCATCCACCCAACATCAGAGCAGGCCTAGATGGCTGCACAGGTATTGACATTACACAATGCCATTTTCCCCCTTCCCGCTTGCTGCCTCTGGAGAGGACACAGTACCAGCAGCTGCTCTCCCTGCTCCCTCCTGCCCATAAGGAAAGCAGAGACCCCTGACCTTCTCCAACACATCCCCCCAGTCCCTCCACAGCTTAAGCAGCCCAGGTGTGCAAATGTTACCCAATGCCCTCTCCAGGCAGAAAGTAAATTCCAGCAAACGGGGGAAATGCCAGCCGCAGTCAGACACCAGGATGTGCAAATAGCAGCCAGGGACCTTCGGGAGAGGAACAGCCCAGGCCCAGGCACTCCTACCTATAATCCTTCTCAGGATGCCTCCTCCAGCAGCTCCTGTGGCAGAGGAAGGATGCTAATTTGACTATTTGAGGGAGTGAAAAGGAATAAACGTTTGCTCTTGTGCTAAATGACCTTTTCAGCCACATGGGGACAGAATTGCACCGGGGCTTTGGAGTGAGCTACAGCGGGCGCTGCTCCCTCCCTGCTCCCACACTGGATGCTTTGTGCCTCCAGATGCATGTAAGGGGTCCATGCCTCCCAGCCACCTCTGTCCACCCAGCAACAGAGCCAAGAAACAGCCCCTTTGGAAAAATCTGCATGAAGTAGGGAAGAAGAAGCGGTCTGCTACGAGCTCGCTGAGCAAAGCGCTTCAGACTGTTTCATTTCACATCGCCAAAAGCGTAAATCAGGGAATTGCTCCTCGGGTTCTTCTCCATTAGCAAAGTACATTGCAGGTCCCTTCCCACCGCCGATACCGATCGACACTTCACATCTGCTGACCAGATCTAACAGCCAGGATTTTCCAGGGGAATAATACATTCAGTGAAAACACCACTCCTGCCACCTGCTCCCCCCAAACATGCAACTGCTCCGGGAGCAGCTCCTCGCTCTCTGCAGGCACATGCACAGCACTACGCTGCAGCCAGAAGCCTCACGAATTTGTATCAGAAATAAATAGGTGACCCCTTCAAAGCAAGGGTCATAAACCCTTCAAAACACACCTCCAACCAGTGGAGCATGTCCCACGGCCTGTAACTTCCCTAAACATGAACGAGCACTCTTCTGGAAAGCACCAGCTCCACACAAAACCTACCGGCAGGGCCCGTGTCCTGTGCTATCAAGTCAGGATTGACAGCCACAACTCTTTCCAGCTAATTCCTTTCACCCTGTGAACTGCAATCTCTAGCCTTTTGTCTAGAGATTTGCAAATTCATCACGTTATCACAGAATTTGAAATAATATTTTTGCAATTTATTGCAATCAATCATATTACTGAAAATTCTTGCAATATTATTGCGATGAATCATATTACAGTAATAATTTTGCATCTAAGCATGCTCCTCCCAAACAAAAAAAATACTAACCTAAAGCACTTGCCACCTTTTAAAATTAGAGACTTAGGAGTTAAAACCCAAATTTACAGCTGAAAGCCAGACACCAATCCATGCAGAGGCTCCAGGTATTGTATCATTCCTGATGTTTCCCCAGAGAATCACTGCACAGGGGGAAAAAAAAAAAAAAAAAAGGATATGTGTAAACAAGCAAAGGTACACCCACCAGCAGCTTGGGTTTTGAAACATTAATGTTGAAATTAGAAAGGCACATTTAGTAGAGTTATGGGCAGATTCACTTTCAGTTTGGCTCCAGCCTTGTAAATATCAAATGTCAAAAGGAAACAACTGCACTGAGTTAAGGGAGAAAAATCCCCATGCTGTGGAGACATATCCAGGATCGGGACCACTGGAGTTGGGAAAGAAGCAGCAACCAGCAAGGAACACTTCACAACTGGAAGGGTATTTTTGCTGGGTAACCTGCCACTGCTAATTCTGCTAATCGACATCACTCTGGAATTTGAAAATGTTATCCAACCAGGAGAGAAACTTGCTTTTCCTCTTCTGGTAACGAGGATGGGCAGACCAGCCTGGTTGTGTGAAACCACAAATGGGACGTGGAAACGATGAACTGAGTTTCCAGGCTTGAACTCGGGTGAGAAACAAAAATCCAGGCACCAGCATTTAAACAGGCTGATTCCACTTGCAAAGGCAGCTCTGCTCGTTTTTCAGCAAGGCTGAAGTAAAATGGCAAAGTTATCATTTTAGATTAGAGCAGCTCCTCACAACACTGGCTCTTCCGAGGGTTTTCCATTTATCAGTAGATTTAGGGGAAAAAAAGGGCGGGGGGGCTGGAAAGAGCCCATCAGCTTAGGGCAAGCAAAAAAGCTATTTTGGGTAAGGCTTCTCCTATAAATAAAAGGCTGCGAAGGGAGGGGACAGTGACAATGTACGGCTCACTCAAGGTGTCACAGGGGATTTCTATTATCTGTGATGGCGACCTCCCCAAAACACAGAGCACCACCAGCAGCACTCTGCTCCTCGGCAGGCACGGCTTCCCTGGCAGCCAAACCCTCTGCTGGGCTGCCCATTCTCTGACTGCCTTGCCTTCCCCACCAGGAAAAGGAGCCAAGAGAAGTAGCTTTCTGTTCCAGCTCAAAAAAAAAGAAAAAAAATATATACACACACACACATACAGGGGCACAGCTCACAAATGCAAGGCCAAGAGATATTATTATTCCTTTTTTTTTTTTTTTTCCTACTTGACACAGTTGCAAATCAATAATTCCAGGCCATGCGATTCCCAGCACTGGGAGAAAGCATCACCTGAGTCCCTCCTGAGCCCGGCCTGACAACACACACTAATGTATTCAGCCCACAGCCTCCTCAGGTCCCAGCCTTCTGTAATTTATCCCCATAGCACCCACCACCCTGGATTATTTAAGTCCCTGGGGGATGCAACACCTCCGAGGCAGTTTTGAGCACAAGCTGCCGACCACCCAGCCCACAAAACCATCAGTTCTGGTTTCCAAGGGGGTTCCCAGCAGATGCTCCCCAAAGGTGACATGGATGTCATGGAAAACCCCCAATATCCATGCCTCTGGAGCACACTGGGAAGGTGGCACCTGCAAAGCAGCACCTACAAGCAGCCAGCACACCCAACAACCCGGGGTGCTCACACAGCCCAGGCTCTGGAAGAGGGTACAGGGTTGGGCTGCCACGTGTGACCCCAGGCTGGCAGCCCAGGAGCCAGGCAGTGCTCACAAACAGCTTCTCCCACCACGGGGAACGCTCCAACCAGATCAGGACCCGATGGATGTTTGGGGAAAGCAAAGGATGCAGATTGAGGTTGGTTTATTAGATTACAGACAGCCCCATGCAAATAGGGCCATATTGATCTGCTCTGCAAACACCTGGCTGGGAATACGAGCAGCCCCTGAGTATACAGAAGCTGCTGGAGATTATTAACCAGATCCACTGCTGTGAATCACATTACCTCCTTCCAAACCCTGACCCAGCACAGAGTCCCCCTGCGCTCGGTGCTGTACAGGGCGCATCCTTGCGGCACGAGGGAGCATCATTTCTCCCTGCATGGCACCCAAATGCCTGAAGACTCAGCCCAAACGTGTGGAGCCTGGCAGGGGCATCCTGCTCTGGGGGCTGTGGAGGCAGTTTTGTGCAGCCCACTTACCCCACAGCAAAACACATCACCAAGAGAAACTCACTAGGGAAACTGCCATGGGAATGCAAAGCAGGAAGAAAAAAAAAAATTACAAATAATAAAGGTGGAAAATAGATAATACCACATCTTCAGGGGAAAACTCACCCCCTGCTCCTATTGGGTTCCTCATATTTTGCATCAACTGCAAACCACCCCTGTAATGCACAGGGCAAAGGCTCTCCTGCCTCCTGAAGTACCCCAACTCCAAGCACAGGAAGGAAAAAAAGGTAGTAGTAAAATGCTTCCCAGCATATTTCCAAGAGATCATGAAACCCTCTGCAGAGCTTCATTAGCAGAGAAAGCAGCAGTTCCAGGATTAAAGGAGGAAGTGGGGAATAAGGTACCGAACCAAAGGCAGAGGAGGAATCCTGTCTTCCTCCCTTCTCCCTGCCAAAATCCACAGCTCTGATTCAGCAGAAGGACCAGCAGCAGCACAGCCTACTATATCTCACTGCAAACAAACCCATTTATGTTTAAACCACCACCCTACTCCCCTCAAGGATTGCTGTATGCAGTAATTTCCTTGTGACGGGGAAGAAAAAAAAAACAAACCATGATGAAATTGTCTCAGAGTTTCTCTGTGTTTTGTTTACAACTGCTGCCCTCAAACCCAGGGCCGGCATGAGTCCTGCTAACAGGAATAAATCTCGCATTTGAGAGCATTTAGAAAAGCTCTGCTTGCAGACACTCAGCGCTCCAAGGGGGAAATCCCTCTGCAAGTCTCAAATAAGGGAACTTGAACCATTTTTCCCAGGAGAAATTTAGGCCTGAAAGATCTTTCGAGTTGCTCATTTGGAGCTACAAAGCCTCATAAGATCTCTTTCCCCAGACTCACCCACAAACTGACTGCTGCCAGGATCATGCAGAAGCCAGGGTAGATGGACTGGAGAGACACCCGTGGCAGCAGGGAAGACACCCAACATTCATGGAAGAGAATGCTCTGCTAGCTGCTGTTTATGCCCACATCTGGTTAATACAGGTATTTTTCCAGCATGCATTAACAGTGAACACAGATTTGTTCTCCTCCATGCCTTGTCTGGTGCTGTCACCAGGAATTACCCAAACAGTGGACTGCTGGCACTGCACCTTCCAGGAGCCCCCCTTCCCTGGACCCAAAGCTACCCAAAACCTGGGGAGGCCAGAGCAAGCAAAGGCTTGGAAACTCGGGAGCATGGGGATCAAGGGGTGGAAGACTGGCTCATCCATCTTCCAGGAGAAAACAGACGGGGCTGGGAGCAGTGGGACACAGTAGACCCTTCCTGCTCTGCTGCAATCACAACAAAGTTTGCTCAGCATCAGGCACTCACAGAAAATCAAACAGGTTTGCTCCTGTACACCCCAAATTGTCAGGAGTGCCTCAGGAGCAGGAACGCTGTGCAAGAGCCAGGCCTGGTTTCTCTGCTTTGATGGCAGGGCTGAGGGGGAGGAGGTGGGAAGAAGAGCCCACTGGCAGCCCTGTTCTTCCCACCTCCTCCCCTGGAGGATTGCACGAGGCCAATTTTGATTAAACTAATTAAGCCTGTTCCATTCAAAGAGCTCCAACCACATGCTAGCAGGGGAGAAGAAAATAGGAAATTACAAGGAAAAAAGAGAAGTCTCCCCGCAAGCATGCTCCTCCAAAGCCATCCATCCCCAGCAGATCCCTGATGGACACCACCATACTGACAAGACAAAAAGCCCAGAAAACGGACTTGTTTTAGAGACAGCTCCAGCCCTGGAGACCCTGCTCCTTCCAGGACCTACTGGGACATGTCTCACTTCCCAGCAGGATGACTGGTTTCCATTCCCTCCTAGCCAGTCCCAGAGTTAACCACTCCACCACTTGTGTTAATTCAGTCCTCCACCAAGACAAGGTCTACCAAACCACCCCTATCTTCCAGTCCCTTACACACTCCCTCCCTTCCTTCCCCTTGAAGACATCAGGTTTCTGGAAGCAATTTAATTGTGAGTTACAGCGAGGCTTCCTCAGGCAGTGTGGATGGGACTGGAGGCCCTGCTCTCCCAAAATGTTTCACTTCTCCCCTAAGGCAGCCACACCAGGGACCCTGCAGACTCTGCCTGGCACAGAGAGAGAGAGAAGCATCACTTTTGCCTTCAAAGCCTCTCAACTGGACGGAAAAAAAAATACTAATAAACAAATATCAAAGCAAAGGCTTCCTCCCCTTTGAAGGGCAGGAGGGAGAGCAGCCGGGTGAGGGCTGGACCTGCCGAAAGCTGAGCGGGGACCGGATCCTGCAGGGCTAGAGCATGAGCACTTTCCTGATGAGCTTTCTTTCGCAGCAGAATGATGCCTTAGGTGCAAGAACTGCATTGAAATTCAAATCGGGGTGTTGAACTCTCTCCTGCGCCTTGGGAAACCTCCTCGGTGGAAGCGCAGGATAAGGAGGAGGGCAGGGTTTGATACCCTGGGGAAGGGCTGCGGGGAAGGAAAGCAAGCTGCCCCATCCTGCTGGGAGAAACGAGCCAAGGGGTGCTGGGCTTGCCAGTGTACTCCTCTTAAAGCTCTGCCCCATACCCCAAAAACCCCAGCACTGCACGCACACCTTCCCCTCTTTTCCCCATGCTGCTCCTGCTGGGGTTTTACTTGGGGCGTGGGGACGAGAAGGAAGGGAGGGAGGGAGAAAGAAAAAGAAATCCCATATCATAATTGCTATATTAAAGAGAAATAGCAGGCAAGAATAATAAGAGAGGTGTCAGAAGTGAAATACAGTAACAGACATTAAAAAAAAAAAAAAAGACTACAGTTCTGCAATGGGGGTGTTAATTGAACACAGAGCTGGAGAGAACAAAGGGGTGTTAAGGAAGAGAAGAAGGGGAAAAATCCTACCTCCTCCAAAGATCTGATTTGAGTTAAGTTTGGTGAAGATAATGCACAGGGAAAGGTAGCTAAGAGGCACCTTATATAGCTATTATGTTCTAAAATTAAGGAAAAAAAAAAAAGACAACAAACCCATTATTCAACAACAATTGCACGGCTAACCGGTACTGTCTATAAATATTCCACTTTGTAAATCCCTCCATTGGCACTATCTACATTTTTCTTTTAATCCTGAGTTCCTTCAACACATGAAAGAGAGGAGGGTGAGAAAATAAAAATCGTGGGATTTCAAATGCAAAGTCAGGGTCTTTTTAAGAAGTAGAATTTGCCCGATGCCCTCACCTCCCCCAAATGAGTGGAGAAAGTGAAACGATGGGAAAAGCTCTTAAGGAGGAGGAATCAGATTAAATGGTCATATATCCTGTGCTCAGCCTCTCCCCGCCGGTCCCCACTGAACGAGATGGGAGTTGAGAAAGGCTCACAGCTGAAATAGATGCTGCTGCATTTTGACAGCAGATATTTTCCAGTTTGCCATCCAAGGACCCCACGTCTGCGTACGCCTTGCCTGATTCTTCTGCTTAGCTATTCTGCTCATGCAGAGAACAGCTTAAAAAAAAAAAACCATACCAAGAGAGAGGGAAAAAAAACAAGGGAAAAAAAAAACCAAACCAGCCATAAAGACAGAGCCCCTACCCCTGCCTTCAAACTTTTTTATAAATCAGCAATGCAATTTCCGATTTCAATCCCTATTGATGGAGGAATCAATTGTATTTAGGACAACAATGCCTCCCATTTCCATCATTATTATTCCAAAAAGCCAGCCAGCCAGCCATTTGAAGGCAGTCCTGCCCCTTCCCTCGCAACAAAGCGACCAACAGCAAGTGTGAAAACACACCAAATGAACGCCGACAACTTCGATGTATATTTAAGTGGCAATTATTTTTCCTCCCCTGCATACTCCTGCCTGGATCAGACCTCTCAACTTTCATTACTTTTAAACAGACATCACCCCAAAAGCAGCAATCCCCAGGTTTGCAGACAAAAGGTAACCCGCTGAGCCTTTTTTTTTACCACTCTAATTTTTACAAGCGATAATAAATACTTTAAAATAACTAAAGAGCCCAAACGCAAAAGGCAACTCTTTGGCCAGTAGAGATGACCTATTTTTCTAAGAACTTTATGGACACTTTGGGTTTGCTCAAGACAAGGTTCACGCTATGAAATAGTAGCCATAATGTTGCAAGAGATGGTGGTAAAGTCTCTGTTAAGGCTCTGGAGTCACTTAAATCAGGCAGCGGGGTAACCGAACGCACATTTCTGCACATCATAACGCCGGGGGGAAGATGTATGCACGCACTTTCAAACACCCACCAGTGACCACAAACAATCACCAGGATTTCAAACGCCACACATGCAAAAATCTGGGAAGCTACATGGAAAAGCGGGAAGCGAGAAGTTGGCTCAACTTTCACGCTGCTGCCCGCAAGGAAGGGGTGAGCAAACAGACGCAGGCAGTACCGTCGGCCCCAGAAAAAACACGGCAAACTTCCTCCTAGCATTGGGCCCACAAAGGAATAATTAAAAAAAAAATAATAAAAATAAACTGAAACCATCTGGCTGTTTGCTTTCTTATGAAGTGTGACTTTTGGGGATGCAGATGGGGACAGAGGGGAGGAGGTCTTTGAATTTGTAAAGTGAAAGAATTCACCACAAACATATCCAAGGGTAGATAAACAACGCTCCAAAAGCCATCTCGAGTCAACCTCTTTGGAGACCTCCACAGCACAGCGCCGTAGCCAAGTAAGCCAGGCACAATGGCAACAAATAGCATTTATAAAAATGTAAAACAGCCCCAGTTCACACCTGAATATCCTTATTTCCAGCAGCATGCTTCACCCTATACCACCTCTTTCCATTTGCCTTAGCAGACAGGAATTATCTCACCTCATCACTGTGCGTATGCACAGTTGGCTCATCCCTTCCCAGCATCCCTGAGCTCACCTAGCTTTTCCCACCAAGTTTGGTCCTAGCAGAGTCCCCATTCCCTAACTTTGTGACTGCACCGATAGCGAAGCTGAACTGGGCTTAAACATCTACCCTGCCAAAAAGTGTCCCTGCACAGGCAACGTTTACAGCATCAAACAAACATGGAGAAGGGACAGACGAACGTTCCTCGGCTCACACAAAATTAGAGAAAGCGAGAAGAGGGAAAGGAACTCGGTGGCTCCTCTTTTTCGTGGAGCCACGCGGGGGAACGCTATAAAATCCCAAACACTTCTCTCTACGTAGTCTCTCTCATGTTATAGGACAAGAAGAGTTTGGAGGCTCCCATCCTGAACCCAGTGCTGGTTATTATGGGAAGTCTGTAGGAAAGGACTCCTCGGGAAGGTCAGAGGCGGCCCTGCAGCCGTGAGGACTCCGGAGAGCCGAATGCCATCGGTAGGTGCTTTGTCTGGGCTACACACTGCACAAACAACGCTTAACAAAGGGCCCTCTTAGTCATTTTATATATATTGCAAGAGTCAAGTAATTGTATTTTCAATCAGCTGCTCATGCTGGGAGGTTTTTTATATATATATTTAAGAATGGGGAAAAAAAGAAAAAGACCCAGTTCAGGTTTCTGAAAGCTGTTCCCCTTTTATGTGTAACTATCAATGTATATCAACTGGGTGTGCAATCATATTTATTGTCACTTTCATTCATGTCATGCCCTTGCTTATATGGCTTAGATATGAATTATTGACTGTTTCAGTTCTTGTTGTAAAGAGGGGGGAAGGGGGGAAAAAGTCAAGTACTTTGCAGCGTGCTAAAACAAGGCAGCTACACCTGCACGGGAAAGCCCACAGATCAACTGTGGTCAGCTTGCAAAGCCAACAGGAGAGATGAACCACCCCTCGAATTTCCATCATTCCCCCCACATTTTTTTTTTAACATTTAAGACAAAAAAAAAAAAAAAAAAAAAAAAAAAAAAAAAAAAAAAAAAGAAGATTCCAACAAATACATAAATAAGTGGTGCATGTTGCTAAATGTCCTTCCCTGAGCATCTGTTGTTTAAGATCACCCTTGATTGATGACTGCTATTTTTTAATTGTTGCTTTTAAAATTTAAATGCCCCCCTGGGATGTGTTATAAGTGTGTTAGTACATGGCAGGAGGTCTGGAAAGTGGGAAACAGCAGAACCAATGCTCTCATGCCATTAGCTTCTAAAGAAGCCTGAGAACACCCCATGCCATAAAACAACAGTACCCTAAAGTAACTAACAATCTAATATATTGCTTTCACTAAAGGCAACTGACAACTCGCTCTTACATGAGCTAGTCTGGATGATTGGCAGACAAGAGCATTTTAACCCTTTCTTTTAAAAAAGGTAAGAAACCTTTGTGTTTACCTGAATATCAACGGTAACAAAACTGCACAAATTCATTTTGTTGGGATTATTTCCCACAAACCCACTCTGCAGTCAGATTTTATTTTGTTTTTTAAACAGTGCCATGTCTTAAAGAAGAAACTAGAGAAGACAGAAATTGCAAGGAGGTTGATGTTTTTTTCTCCCCAGAAAAAGCAATAAATAAAGAAAGGCTATACAATAGAAATTAAACCACGATATTTTCTCTTTTAGACACAAACCACATCATGCAAATCCACTGCCAGAAGCATTAAATAAATACCAACAAGTCACTTCTCCCCACTTAAATGCTGCTGCATGGGGGGGGGGGAGCACAAACTTGGTAGAATAAAATCCCCAAAGACCAAAAAGAAAAACAATACAGAACCAAGAGCATTGATTTCCTACCTGTTTTTTCTTTGATTTCACACAAGACATTAAAAAGCGCTGGCTTCATCCTGTGGCAGTTTAAAGCATGTTTCCTGGAGAGAAAAGAAAAGAGGGGAGGGTGAGCTCAGGATGTCACCACGAGGAACAACTTTCCAAATTCATGCTGGCTGGCATGGGGAAGGCAGGTTTGAGCCCCCAGTGCTGCAAAGAGCCACCAACCCAACGCAGGGGAGATGAATGTCACCAGTTTAGGAATGGTTTGAAAATCGCCTTAACCGCCGAGCGGCTCCACGGCCGGCGCAATGCTCCACGGCAAAGCCGGCAGCTTTTGGGAGCCAAGCTCAGATCCGCAGCCTTGCTCAACACGGACACAGCACTGGGCTCTCCCTGTCCCCCACCTCCAATACCACACCAGGCCGTGTGCTTTATTAGGCTCATCCTGTTAGGCAGAGGGGAAATAAACTCCTCCTTGCCCCAGAGCTGGAAACATCCTCTGCTTAGAGCTGTCAACGCAGGGAATTTCGGCGCCCAACTTGGAGCACAGAAAGACGTACGGAGAGAGAATCCCATTCCTCTGCCTCCATGTTACTTACATCCAGCTTATCTGCAGGTGTTAAAATTTAATTCTTTACAATTGGGACAGTAAACACATTAAAAAAAAAAAAAAAATCACAGCCGGCTGCTTCTGGGAAGGGGAGAGAATGCTATTCAACGCTGCTCCTTTCGGCTGCTGTTATTCCAGAGCTGACCGTTCTCCTGTGGGTTCTGAGGAGAGACTTTGGGGAGGGGGCGTTTTAATTGGCTGGTTTTAAAACCCACCATGCGCCCGCCGAGGGAAAGAAACAGCGTGATTTAATTTTTTTTTCTCTTGAGCCACAGGGTGGTTTAGCCAAGGGTTCAGTTGCTTCACACAGGGCTGTTGATATCAGGCACCGGTTACAGGGATTTCTGTTTACCAACCGAAATTACACGCGAAAGACGATGTGAACATCTGGCAAACATTCACACTACTCACCCCACCACCCACAACATGTTAAAAAGATTTATATATCTGATGAAGCCTCTCAAAGGTATATACCCTTGCAGAACCACAGCGTTTCCCTTATCAGCACACCCAGATGGGCGCAGACATTTGGGTATACGCAAATCACGTACATATGCTGTAAGGGCCCTCTTACAAATAATGCTGGCACTTTGCATCTTCCCAAAACTCAATTAAAAAAAAAAAAAAGAAGGAAAAAACAAACAAACAAAAAAAAAAGAGGCAGCAAAACAACCGTGCAATAGTAGGACGGAAGGAGGAAATGCAAAGCCAAATATTATTGATAAATACAGCGTGTTTGCCAGCTCAGAATTAAAAATAATAATGATTAAAAAAAAAAAAAAAGTACTGTGAGGAAGCAGCTGAAATAGACCAGCAAGGCAAGCCCATAAAGCCTTCTCCTGGCTCTGTTCTGCTTTGGTTTTATTGATTTGATTAACTACACTAAATTATCCAGGCAGGAACACACACGATTCCTGCAACTTTCCAAAGGAAGAGCCCCTCACTGCCCCGGGTCTGGCCGGGGAGAAAGTGAATGATTTCCTCCTCCTCCCAGCTAGTCTGCCCCTGCAAGAACATAAGAAAATGAGTAAGATCAACCCTGCAACCAGCCTTTTTGGTAAGTGGGAGCTCTATAGAAGCTGTGGAGGTAGGGAGGATGGAAGCTGAGGTTTGGGGGGTATATCCTTCTGCAAGTTCTTAAGCGAGTTTTGGGGCCGTGCGGTGCGTTTTTCCAGGAACAATGTATTCCAGCAATCTGCTTCAACTCGGGGCATAAATATCAGAAGAAAGGACAACACACCAAGCAGCTTTGCAGCCCAGAAGAAATATCAAGTGTAACCCAGGCAATTCAGGGCAACTTTTTTGTTCTAATTCCTTCATTTGAGTTTTTTTTTCTCTCCCCTCCCTTAACTTTTGGTGGTGCCTTTGAAGGTGCGCATTAGGTTTGCGCTCCCCGGCTATTCAGATACCGGCTCTTACAGGCTTATTTTTCCTTTTTAAATACATCTGCAATTAAGAAGGCGAAAAAAAAATGCAAAGCTTCTCTGAGCATCTTCAAAGCGCAGAAATGCGCTGAAAAATAACACCACTACAGGGGCCTAAGAAAGAACATTATTAGCAGCCCTAAAAGCGGGGCAGCACTTCGTGGCTCTTTCGGAGGAGCCCGGAGCGGAGCCCCAACCACCACAGCCCTCCGCAGTTAAACCCAAACCCCAAAAAGGCTGGGAAAAGGCAGGCCCAGTTTGTGGATGGAGGAAGAGGCTGCGGGCGCGGCGACCCCTCGAAACCGCCGCGAAGTTGGGAGGTGGGAGAAAGATGGGGAATAATAAAGGGGGGGCTCCCCTTTCTTTTCCCCTCCCTCCCTCCCACATTTCTTCGCAGCAGGAGCAGCAGAACCCCCGTCCCCCGATACGCCCGCGGCCGGGCGCGCTCCCCCCGCCGGACAACAAAGGCCGGGCCGGGGCGCGGGGGAAACTTCCCGGCACCTGCCCCCCTCCCGCTCCCCGCCGCTCTCACCTGGCCTGCGCCTCGTCCAAACTCTGGTCCGTGATGGTCATGATCTGCTGTAAGATGTCTCCGATGTCCTGCTTCCTGCCTGCTTCCCCCTCCGCCCCGCCTGGTCCATCCTGCATGTGCTGGGACAGGCCCGGGTGCCCCGGCATCCCCACCCCGCTGTGCGTGTGCATCAGCCGCGGCTGGTCATCCATCGCCGGCCGCCGGCCCCGCTCCGCCGCCGCCTCCTGCCCTGGCTGCCGGGAGCGGCGCGGCTGGGCTGGCCGCCTGGCTCCTCGCTTTCTTTTCTTGCTCGCTTTCTTCTTCTTCTTTCCTCCCCCCCCTTCCTCCTCCTCCTCCTCCTCCCCCCCAGCCTCTTCCTC
>WEKY01001340.1:514645-528327 GCA_013390045.1 Picathartes gymnocephalus
CTTAAAGCGACCGAGCCCGGCCGAGCGCTGCGCCGCAGGGGGAAGGGGCGGCCCGGGCCGGGGATGCGGGGCCCCCACCGGCCCTCACACCCCGCCCGGGCCCCGGCCCGCGCTCCCCGCCCCTCCGAGCGGTGCCTCAGCCTTTCCGCTTCCCCTCGGGAGCGCCGCGGCCCCGCAGAGGCTGCTGCTCAGGCTCCCCTCTGCCCGCCACCTACCCTCAGCCATTCTGCGTCCCCTCAGCCTTCTCCTTGTCTCTTCAGCCTTCTCCATCTCCTCACAGCCTCTCCTTCATCTCTCTTCAGCATTTTCCATCTCCTCTCAGCGTCTCCTCCCTTATCTCCCCTCAGCTAGCCATCCCACCTCCCCTTAGCCTTCCTCTCCTCCTGTCGGCCTTCCCCATCCCCTCGGCCCCCTGATGCCGCCCGGGCAGCCTCTGTGGCACCCCACTGCCCTCAGCCATCCAGCTGGCTCTGACTCCCCACGCTGTCCCCAAATGTCCCAGGAACGAGCAGGGCTCCCCCGCCACTGTAGCTCCCAGGGAGATGCTTTCATCTCAGCCACCAGCGTGTCTTCATGGTCCTGGTTTTTTCACTAAACCTTGGACCAGATGACCCGCTGTGGTTTCTTCCAATTTAGGACTTATTCTGTGATTTTTTCCTTTCTCTGCCCTGGTGCAGAACCTCCCCAAGCACATCACACAGGCCAGAGGTGCCACATCCCACACTTGATGGCCCCTCAACTGCCCCAACAGCACAGGAACACCTAGCAGAAATTCCAAGGAAACCAAGACCACCATTCCAACCTACATGTCACAGCACTCTGGACAGGAGGGACTTCCCTGGCATCTGAGACTGTCCTGTGCCTGGAAAGATCTCTGTAGGCATCATCTGGTCAGCAGGCATGGCCCTGGCACTCGGCTGGCCTGCAAATTTGTATTTAAAAATGAATAAGTAAAACAGTTACAGTGATTCAAGAATTTCTTGCATGGCAAATGGCTTCATCAGATTGTCCCTTCCTCAGATCCAAGGACGCCAGCTCCAGGCATCTTATAACACAAGGGGTGATGTGTCTAATCCCAGCTCCTGACTTCAGCTCTGGCTGGGGAAAGACCCATCAGGTTCTTTGGACAGAAGAAAATATATTAGGCAATTGTTTTGCTTCCACTCTTCCTTTTTAATGAAACACTTTCCAGTGTTTTAAGCAAAACACGACTTTTCATTTTGAAATTTCCTTTCGAACCATTAAAATGTTTTAAAGCGGTTGAAGGCGCAGTGAGATGTTTTGATTTTTGTCGCTCTGAAATGTTTCACTCAACACGTTCTTCATGTGTCTTGATTTGCCAAAATTTTTCAAAGGTTTCTGCTTTCTCGCCCAAGACATCTCTGTATAGTTTTTACTTTTCTGAAAAGGGAAAAAAAAATAAGAGAGAAAAAATATTATCATCTCCATGGCTCCACAGGAAGCAGAACTGTATCCAAGAAACGAAGAGCCAAGGGACTCCTCTCCAAAGGTCCAAACTTTCAGACACTTAGTCATCCCTTCACTTGCTTGCTCACATATCAAGTCTAGACATTTGCTGTCTCAAACCCTGGCAGGGACTCTCCCACCCCCACAGGTCAACCCAGGGTCTTTTGAGTTTGATTTTGAGCAGCTCCAAGGACAGGCAGCGCAGCAGAGCTGAGCGTGCACAGCGGGAAAGGGAGCACAATGACAGGGGCATTGGGATGCAGTGCCCTGCTGACCCTCCTGACTCTTGTTTTGAAGATCCTTCCCTATTTTCCAAGTCACAGTGGGATGCCTCAGCACATCAGGCTGGAGAGAGCAGGAGCCAGGAGACCCTCCAAGCTGCTCTAAGGGAAGTGTCCCAGCACAGGACCTTGGAGGATCTATGTGCCAGTGCAGAAATGGCCAGGATTCTGCCTCTGCTGTCTGTTGGAGTCTGTAAAATCCTTCCTGTCAGAGATAACTAATCCTGGGGCCTTTACAACACCTCTCCTGAAAAGCACATTTCATTCCTCTGTCTCCTCCTGCCTTCCAAGTGCATAAGACTGCAATAGGTATTACCGAAAATATTCCCCATGGGAGCCGACACTGGACTCCCTTAAAACCCAAACACCATCACCCCTCCTTCCCCAAGACACAAGTGAGCACTATGCTCTATTATCTCTACACCCACTAAATCTTTCTGAAATAAAGAATAAACATTTCCACCACACATAGTGTAAGTGTATGTGCCAAGCTGCCTCGCTTCCTCTCCTCTGTGGTTATTATAAAGTGGTTTTGTTTCAATGGCGTAGCAGATGGACAGCGTCCAAGTCTGGCGTCCCCACTCCCCCCCGAGTACATTGAACGCTATCTTTGGTTTATCACAGATTCCTGCAGAAAATGTTTATGGGAGCCTCTTGTTTAAAATCTTGGCCACGTCACAGCGTAATTCCTATTATTTATTAAATGAAAATCAAGCTGTTGTTAATCCACCATTACTGTGGCAAAGTGGAGCCCTTGGAAGTGAAGGCCAAACGCACTCTCTGTTCCCCGAGCGCAAGGGAAGCATCCCACTGTCACCATCGCTCAACACTCACGAAGCCACCAGGATGAGAAGCGGTTTCCTGGCCTGGGTCTCCTTAGACATTTCCTTTTTGCTGAAGAGAGACTCCTTTGCTTTGCTGCCCCAAACCTGACCTTCCAGAGCCAGCCAGTGCACAGATGATACCTCACACCATCAGAGGGGTTCTACCAAAGACACCACTTTGGCCATGCCCTTCTTTGTTCATCATGACCAAATTAATTTTCCTCCCTCTTCTGCACTTTTTCTCTAACAGAATATTTTTCATGGAAAACCCAAAGCCCTTTCTATTTCCCACAATCCCTGTAACACAATGAGCTCCATATAGATGGTCTTCTCTACATTGAAGTGTGGCAGTGTTTACATTCCTAACTGGTTTTCAGAGGAAATTCTCCTGGAAATTTTCCTGGAAATGTCTTGTTGCTTTGAACTGATTGTTTATTTGTCAATTTAGTCATTAACCTTCTTCCTTACTCCTCTGGCTTTTGATAAGACAGAAAATGTCAAAGGGATGGGAAATAGTCTCAGAATGATTTCCCCTGGTGAAGGATCCCAGTCCCCAGAAGCAAAAGGAGTTTTCTCATCAATTTGAGCAGAGACACAGCTTCACTTCAGGTGCCAGGTTAAATCAGCCTTCAGGTTCTCGCAGGGTTTGTGTGTTAGACTTTAGGTCTTCTGGAGGGATCTCAACCTGGGCATCTCAAAGCCCTTTCAAAATGAGCTAAATACCACTGATCCCAGTAAATATGGGAAGAACCAGAAAAATATTCCCACTCATTCCATTCCCAGTGTCACCTTCAACCCCTGCATCACACCAACTCTGGTCATGATCTGTTCTATTAAGAAATACATGTCTTAATTAATACATTGTTTATTAATATTGCCTATTCATGAAATTACTATAAATAACCTGGCCACAGGCAAAATCCTTCAACCACAAGAGAGGGGAACAAATTCTGTTCATGCAAAAATTTGAGGTATCTAAATTGTTTGTTACTTATTCAAATGCAAGTAACAAAATTCCTACCACCAGAAGTTTACCAAAAAGAAAAACGTCTTTTCCCAATAGCTGACATAAACATGTAAGTGCTACCAAACATATTTACATGTTTGAAATAGATGGTATAATTACAATGAGTTATAGCCAATATTCAGACTTTCCCTGGTTTAAATGCTACCTCCTGATACAGCACAGCACATCCTTTAATTGTAATCACGTGCTCTTTCTTAGACACTGCTGCAATTTTTTTCCACAAAAACGTCTATAATTGAAAAGAAAATGGCATTGTTTAAAATAAATTGTCTACCCTCCTGGAAATAAACAGGTGACTTCCCTTACAGAATGTCCTATTTCTGGGACTTCTATATCAGAGCAAGCCATCTGCAAAATCATTTTGGACATTTTTCCAGACCCCAAACTTGAATTTCAGCAAGGAAATGCAGTTTTTCAAGACAGAAAAAAAAAAAAATCCAAGAAGGATTTTGAAAACAAGTCAGGTAAAAGCTATCAGTGGAAATAGCAACAAAAGCAGTCATAGAGTCCTCCAATAAAAGCGGGTCCATTCCAGACTCAACAAAAAAGGTCTTTTACCCTCTCTCAACCAGTACTGATGTTCCTCAAAGGTTACAAATAGCTGTTAAATTCACTTTTATCTAGAGAGTCTCACATTTGTGCAATGCTTAAAAAAAGAGAAAAAGCCACATTAGAGGTACAAACACATGATTGTACTCCACAGCTTCTCCGTGAGCTCTCACAAGTCAAGGCTCCTAATGACACCTCGAGACCTCTTCACCACCATCAGGATGGGCTCTCTTTTGTAGGAAGCCCGTTTTCAGATGATTTACAGGGAAGATTTATCCCCAGCCTTCATGTACAGACAGGGATATGGAAAGCCAAGGGAAAGAAGGGCCTTTCCTCTGGGAACCACCAGCAAGAGCCGAAGTTCTCACTCCAAGGTCTCATGGAACACCTGCCTTGGTCGCCATGTCTGTGAAAGAAATCCCTGCTGCCTCATGTGAACTGGAACTAACCAGAATGACGTTCTTTGCATCTCAGATGCAGACTCGTGGTTTTTGGAACGTTTTCCACCACACCATCTCCCTCCAAATGGTCTTTATGGAGTTCATCTGCAGTCAGAAGTTGGTTTTCCTCTCCTGAGTTTTCCGTGGATTTCCCAGATTAAAAAAGGCTGCCCTTGAAGAGGCTCAGCCACAGGTTTCTGACATCACCTTCATAAAAGGGGTGGGGGGGGCAGGGCGGGGGTTTAAGGCTCTCCCCAAAGACAGCTCTCAGCAGCCCTGAGCTGAGGGATAGAGCCAACACCGTCGGCCCCTCTGCAGCACTACAGATGCTGAGAAGTGTCCTCCCATGCAAAGGTCTGCCAAGGAGCCCCTTGCTGCTCCCTGAGTCAGGGCCCTACTATCCCATGCTCCTCCCAAGCTGGCCATCACCACAAAGCACTGAGCAAAGAGGTCACAGTGAGACATGCAGGTCTCCATGGTGGTAAGCAAGCCAACAGCTCCAATTTGCTGAAATGCTTTTTGATAAAACACCCCCGCCCCTGCTTGGCTTGTTCACAGATTCCTTCAGTCTCTCTCCTGGGGGGCTGACCCATTGTTCCTGCAGGCTTTCCTATTATCAGCTGTCCCATCCTTTTTGCACAACTGCTGTAGTTGGACATTAGCCTTTCATTTCATTTTCATTTGGCTTCTTCCCCAACTTCCCATATTTGAGCGTTTTGTTTATTATCAGTCTGGTCCCTTCTGTACTCTGCTCAGCTCCATTCTATTAATTGGTTTGAGTATGGACCCAGCATTCCTTAAAGGAGAGTCACCTCCCCTCACACACCAGAACTGCCACTCATTCCACACCATCCCCAGACTCCCAGAGCAGGAGCGACACCTCCTCTCCAAAAGGTGCTGCTGTCCTTGGACTGAATGGGTCTGAGACAGTGATCAATATAATCACTGATATATGATTGTGTCCCATATTGGTTTTTCACAGCCCAGGAAACACGTCCCCTGGCAGGCCCTGAAGGTTGTAGGACAGATAGGCTTCAAACCAGACATCCATTTTCACTATTGCTTTTACCAACAGCTTTCCCTGTAATATCCCTGTATTGCACGCCGCCTTGGGAAGCACCCACTTTCGAATACCCAGAAGCCTAAAACTAGGATGTTCACTTTAATTCCTATGAATTGAAAATATTTGGATTCTAGCATGGGTCAGATGAACCAAAGCTGCTTGCACTACCCTTGTCAATGACCTTGTCTTTCCAGAACACAAGTCACCACTACTTCCCTGTGGCTTCCAGGTCATAAAGAGGTGTCAAAACCACTCGCTTCTCACTTGTGACTACGGAGGCAATGCTGCAGAGAGAATAACCACAAATCACAGCAGCAGCTCTCCTGTCCCCAGACCCAACCCAAGTTCAGCAAGGACTTTTCTTTGCTTGGTCGACTGGGCAGAAAACCTGCAAAGCTTAATTTCTTACCACGCTTTCCCAGGAGGAAAAAATCTCACCTCGAATTGCTGTCAAGTCGCATATCGTATCTCATCCCAAAAAGACTTAGGCAGGTTAAGCCCAGAAGAAAGAGAAACTATCAAAGGCTGCTTGTTTGATGAAGGCACATGTACACTCCAGCAGCACCTGGTTACTGTGGGACATGTGGAGCTGGAAGCTGGGCTGGGGGAGCAGCTTGCCCTTCCGCTGTTCTCCAGAGGGGAAGCTCAGAAAGGGACAGGTTGTCACCACCTCTGAAGCAGAGCAAAGCCTGCAGAGCAAACACTGTTCACATCTTGCAGTGAGCCCAAAGCCACCTACACTCACATTCCAGGGGTGGCACAGCAGCCCCACCAGCTCAGCACCTGCTGGGCAAGGAAAGACACAGCCCTGAGGATGGAAAGGCAAGTTCACTGGGATTGGGGCTTTGGAAGGAGGCCCTGTTGAACCAAAGGAGGTAGAGCTGTTGGACACTGCTCTAGAATGAGCCTTCAGCCTCCCACACTGGGCTATTTAGCAGCAGCTTCAACCTTTGCAGCCTCCATGTAGTGAATACAAAAATCAAGGTGTTCAAGGGATGGAGGCAGAGGGCTAGAAAAACAATGGTGGCGTGGTTCTGGCAATGGGACAGACAAAAGGACACATAAAATCAAAAAGGTACTGGCAACTCTAACATGCTGCTTTTTCCCCAGTCTCATACTGGGGAAGGTCTTCAAAGGATGTAAATTAATAAATCTCATTTGAAGCAGTCCTGATTTAAGTCACAGTAAAGACCTGGCTTTCTAATTTTTACAAGTCCCAGTTTAACTCACAGGAGACCTGGATTTCAAGGTCCAGGCTGAGAAGACCCCAGTTGCTGACATTTGCTTTGGCCTCAAATAGAAGGGCTGAAACTCCTCCTGTGTTCTAGGCTGTCCAGCCCCCTCTCCCAGCCAAGTGTTCTTTCCCTGATGGGATAGTCTGGGTGTGGAGCAATACATGAATCAGGACAGAGAGAATGACAATGACAGAGTCCTAGGAGGAGCAGAGAGGAGAAGAGTCATCCCAGGTCCCCAGTGTTCCCAGGGAACAGGCGGTATCAGGCTTCCAGTAGCTGGATGGGAATGGGGTGCGAGGAGAGAAATGGGAGCAGTGTTCTGGAAGATGCAACCTGCCATGAACAGAGGGGAAAGGGAGGAGAGGCAAAGGTCATCAGTCCCTCTCACAAGTGACATGCCTGACCTGTGACCATCCCAGGAGTGGGCAGCAGATGAAAAAGCAGCAAAGGGCCATGTGCTCACCCAAATGCCCTGTGCTTTCTCCCCAGGCATGCAGGGCAGTGTTTGGCATGTTAAACCCCTCCTAGGCCAGGCCTTTTACTGCAAAGCCCTGAGCTCAGCCCAGGTCTGCTGAATTCCAGTTGAGCCCATCTCCCTTCCCAGCCTGCTCAGTGCTTGGGGCTGGAAATGCAAACCATCCTACCAAGACATGCTCTCAACACCCAGCCCTTTCTATTCCCACTTCTTCCTCCCATTCAGCTGAGATAGAGCCAGGCTGAGAAGAGTCAGACTCCCCACATGAACACCAAAGCTCAGTGTAAAGCAGTGAGAGCAGTTCCTAGGGCTTGGGCTGCAGAGTGGGGAAATGCCAGGCACGTCTCCTGACACCTCAGCAGCCTGCCAGTCTTGTGACCTGAAATCAGGGCTGTCAGGGAGTGCTCAGAGCTAATAGCAGTGGTTATTTGCATTCCAGCCAAGGGGCTGCCTCGGAAGCTTTAGGCAGCCACTGTTCCAGATAACAAGAAAGGGAACTTCTTGCACACAGGCACTGGACACATCTGGCCAGCTGCTGCTCCTGGGCAGTGCTGTGTGGGTGAAGACAGGGAGCAAAGGCAAAGCTCTGTGAGAGAGAGGAGTTCTTTAAGCTGCACAAAACACTTGCATCAAAGGTAAATATTATTATTTCCAATTTTTTTTCGTTGGAAACCAGAGCAGATGAGGGAGAATTTGTAATATGGAATCAGGGGTGCCCCTTAAAGCAAGAAATCAATGCATCTAATCCTCAGCTGATGTAGGACTGGATGGATCCTTCATAGGGGTGGAAGAATGGTCTTGGCTTTGTGTTAGCATTGCAGCAGAAGAAAACTGTAATGGGACACAGGAATCCTTTCATGATGGACTAAAGGAAAAAAAAAAAAAAATCAGATTTCTGAATCTTCCCATTGGACAACTGTTTCTGCAGGAGCATCTCTTCTCACTTGCTCAAACACCCTTCCTGTGGCCGAGGGGTGGTGACGGTGCTTGTTGCACACACAAATCCCACACAGGCTCTTCCCGTCCTGTTTCAGGCAGTGCTTCTCGGGCTGTATCAAGTGCAAAGTGAAATCACCTGAAGAGTGTCGCTTTAAAAGCCACGGAAGTGCAGAGAGCAGCACCAGCAGCAGTCAATAGCAATTTCCACCGCAGGGTCGATACCATCTGATGGCTGTGTAGCTGTAAAGATTGTTTCACACACATATCAGGAGGTGGGCAGGGGCAGGAAAAGTGGAATTGGTTTTAATGATTGCAGGATTCAAAGTAGTCCTGGCTCCCTCTCCCGCTTCTTTCACAAGAAATACACGCACAAAGAGTCAGAAATCAAATTTCCAGCCCTGTCAGTTCCTATCACACCAACTCCCCAGCTTGGACTCCTTCCCAGTTTGCCAGGGAAGCTTCTTCTAATCCACTGAGGAGAGCATTACTGGGAGAAGGAGCTGCAGTCTGTGTCCAAACTTCCCTGCAGCCTCAGGTCATTAGCTCCTCTGCTTTGGACATGGAGCTACAGCAGAAGCGCAGCGCTCAGGTTCAGACCCAAAGGGTTTCCAGATGAGGGTAATTTGCACTATTTTACCTCCCCAGACAAGATCAGCATCTCATTTTGTCAGATGCTGGGTGGGCAGGGAATATTGGGCGAGCACAAACAACTAAACACACACAAAGAGGGAGGGTACCCACTCTGCAGAGAAAACGTGTGAATGGCTCTAGCCTAAAAATAATAGCCCATTGTGTTTCTGCTGCCTCATAAAGTGCTTTTCAGCCGCTGACTCCGGGGGCAACACATGAACGATCGTGTCTTGGTCAATGGTAAGAGCTCTGCTGTGGGAGGAAGGAGGGCGGTTCTATGGCCTGCGGTTCCCAAGGCTGGCCCCGCGGTCCCGGCTCTGTTCCTCGTCTCTTTTAAATGTGCTCAAACACCAGTCACTGCTTCTGTTCGCCTTGTGCTGTCCATCTGTCTGTCTGTCTGTCTCCTGCCTGAGGCACGGACTCTTTCTTACAGGGTTTCACTGGCTGGAGCTCTGATCTCTGCTAGGATAACCTCTCCAATGCTTCTGCAGTAAATGAAAGTCAGGACTGTGTTTGTTTTACAGAAAATAATGAACACAAGTTTGATCACTTGTTTTCTAATTCATTCATTCACTGGCCTCTAAACACAAACTTCTCCCTTGCCATCACATAAATAAGCAAGATAATTTTCCAAGGAGCTGAGCCCTACCTTAGCACCCCTTAGCACCTGAATACCAGGACAGGAGCAGAGCTGGGCATCTTCAAGCATTTCTCTCTGAAAACTGGGGCAAAGCAGTCTGTCCACGGCTCAGCAAGGTGTACCAGATGGACAGAACCTATCTCCTCTCTGCCCCTCGGATCATCTCATAAAACACAAGTCACTGCCTGTCCTACATGCCCACCCTGGAACATTTTATTGACACCCTCATTTAGGCCTCATGTGATAAATTTGAAGCAAGTACAATAACCACAGACCTGTGCTACAAATGGGGCTTTCCTTTACCTTGTAGGAAACATGAACCTGTACGGGTGGAACATATGGACACACACATCCTTCCTTCTTTTTTTTCCAGGCCCTAAGACATCAACCCTTATTTGCTGCAGCTTTTTGTTTCATTCAGTAAATAGTCAAGCATTTCAGGGCCTGACCATCACCTTGCTTCTTTTATGGAAGGGATAACACAACAAAATCAATAGGGGGTTGGAGAATGCTCCCAAACTCCCAGTCTTCAGAGTCCTTTTAGAAGCAGAAATGACAGATAACAGTACCCAAATTCTGAAGTTTGGTAATGGTGGATGAAGTAGATCTTCACTGCAAGGACTGGAAAAATTTAAGAGGGGCAGGCTGCAATTAGGAGGACTTACTTTAAATCAACAGAAAACCAGCTTGGTTCAGCCACCAAAGCTACTACGGCTCTGGATCCAGCTTCACAAATTTCTTTCTTGTGAAGAAGTATAAAGAGAGGAATGAATTTAGGGGAAACACATAATTTCAATATTTTCAGACAGGCCATCTTGCTGTTCCAGTGTGAAACAGTTCTGGTTTATGCCAGGAGTTCCAGGAGACGTGGGGAGGGTGACAAACACGGTGGAACACAAAGAAAGCTGAATCCATGGGATTACTGAAGCACGTTAGCTCAGCTGAGAGAGGCTGACACAATGCACTGGACCTCTGACCCTCGAAGGAAGCCAGAAAATAAACTCCATCTCTCTCCATGTGCGTGACACTGATGGTGAGGCCACTTGTGCCCTTCAGCCTGCCCAGCAACACAGAAGAAACTGCAGATGATGAAGATCTCGAAATTCAGACCTGTCAAGGCCATATAGGCCACCCACATTAACTAAACCTACCCTGATACAGTGCAGATAGAAGAGCTGTGGGAATTCCAGGTCAGTAGGAATTTCATCCTGCAGGAACCACACAGGATGGAAGGAGACACCCCCGAGCCCCATGGTGTCTCCTCAGCAAGTCTGCATCTTTGCAAATTAGTCATCAAGCCAGCATCTACCACCTCTTCTACTCACAATAAACAAAAACAACACAGAACTCCTGATGCCTTTAAAAAAAAAAAAGCTTCAAATTATTATTACTTTTGTCTTTTAGGCTGTGTTTTCAGGTTTAAAGAAAAAAAAAAAAAAAAGGAAAGTCCTTGTAATGGTGCAAGTCCAGAGGCTGGAACTTTAAATAAAATCCTACGCACTGGGAGATGCTCAAGGCGGTGGCACAGCTTCTGCTCTGCCTGTGCTCAACCCTGTAAAAGACTGAAAGGGCTCTCTCTGCTCAGCAGTCAAAGAAAATCTTCGTCGTGACTTGATCCCAGATACCCACAGAGTGAAAATAGCTGAGATTGGCATGTTCATTAGGCTCACAGGTAAAAGGCACAGTAAGCAGCAAAACCCAAAATAAATAGTGAGACTTGACAACACTGAGCGATGGGAAATAAAAGACAATTTTGAGCAGGGAGGATAGTTAATCAGGAGGTCCAGTTACCGAGGAAAATGGCAAATTCATCATCAGTCAGAGGTTGTGCATGGGGACTGGATGTCTTCCAAAAAGCAACGCTTTGGTTGAGGAACAAGTTTTTGTGTTCAAGAGCATCCCTCAGGAGAGAACACCACCCTCCATCGCAGCCTCCGTGGGTGGCTGGCCGGAGCTGCCAGGCCAGCGGGCAAGGGGCTGTGGTCACTGCCCAGCCTCTCCCCCCAGCCTGGCTCCCCCAGGCTGGTTTAGGGGCCCAGCCAAGTCCTGAAAGCCTGCACTGACCATGGCCCTTCTCCAGACACCCTGCCTGGGCCAGGCTCCGAGTCACAGCCTCGGTCACGCTCAGCCCCAGCGTGGGGCTCCTGGCCACTGTGGCAAAGCTGTGCTGGTGACCCTGCTCCAGGGCCTGCCCATCACAGCCAAAAAGCAGGATAATTATCTTTTTCTTCACTCCTTTTTGTCCCTGCATTTGCTCCTTCTTTCCTGTAGCTGCCAAGCAAACCCCAGGCCAAAATACACGCTCTGGTTTCCATTTACCCTTTCAGGCAGTTTCCTTGATGCCCAAGATGCTGATTTGAACTGACCTCTCTCTCAGTGCCACCTTACCACCAGCTTGGCTCCCCAGCCCTCCTTGGAAGCAGACACAAAAATCCAAGGGCAAAGCAAAGCGGCCTTGGCATCCCTGATGTGCTCCTGCACACCCTGATCTCCCAACCATCACCTGGGAGAAAAGCAAAATTGGATCAGTCTCTGACTTCCAGCTTTGACCGAAGACAGCAAAATGCCAGTTAGTAAATCCCAGCAGCACAGTCCCTGCTTGGAGGTGACTCCCCACATCCCAAAGGGCAGAGGTGTGCTCTCTCCCCTCCTCCTGCACCAGTCAGTATGGCCAATTCAAACAGGTTTCTGCAGAAAGCAGGTGCCTGCAGCTCGTGCTGCTTCCATGACCCTTGTAAATCCAGTCTCTTGAGTGAATGGCTTGTTTGGAGAGAGCCCTCCGTTTGTTTGTCTGGGCTCTAGTGATAATAGCTCTAATTTATCTCTGAGCTGGGCAGGCATGTCTAATGTGTTTGAGTATTTAGAAGCATTACAGAGGTTTCATTTGGTCAATTGTTTCTTGAAATCCTTTTCCCACACACAAAGGTGGAACTGCTCCACCACAGGAGCCTGCACTGCCAGCCTGGAAAGGGCTCCCCTGCATCCAAGGGAGAGGAGGCACAGGGAACACAGAATCACCGAATATCCTGGGTTGGGAGGCACCCACAAGGATCATTGACTCCAACTCCTGGCCATGCACAGGACCATCCCTAAGAGTGTTGTCCAAACATTTCTTGAGCTTTGTCAGGCTTGGTGCTGTGACCACTTCCCTGGGGAGCCTGTTCCAGTGCCCAACCACTCTGTGGGTGAAAAACCTTTAGGTAATACTGAACTTAAACCTCCCCTGGCACAACCTCAGGCCATTTCCTCAGGTCCTGTCACTGGTCACCCCAGAGAAGAGATCTGTGTCTGCCCCTCCTCTTCCCCTCACAAGGAAGTTGTAGACTGTGATAAGGGCTCCCTTTAGCCTCCTCCAGCTGAACAGACCAAGTGCCCTCAGCCACTCCTCATACGGCTTCCCCTCAAGGCCCTTCACCATCTTCAGTTCCCTCCTCTGCATGCTCTCTAACAGATCAATATCTTTCATATATTTTGGCACTGATTATTCAAGGTGAGGCCAGGCCCGTGCAGAGCAGAGCAGGACAAATCCCTCCCTGGCCCAGCCTGCAATGCTGTGTTTGATGCCCCCCTGGCCCTCCTGGCTGCCAGGGCACTGCTGACTCACATTCAAATTCCCCAATCAACCAGGACCCCCAGGTCCTTCTCTGCAGAACTCCTTTCCAGCCTCTCACTCCTCAGTATGTCCATACATCCAGGGTTGTCCCATCCCAGGTGCAGAATCCAGCATTTTCTCAGAAATTAAAGACCAAGCAGACAACCTTTGAAAGGGATGATGCCAAGTCTGGAACGTGGCACCACATCTCCTCCTGCTTAGACCTGTTTGCTTTATCATCTCTCTCGTGTAGTCACGCTCCATCTCAGCTCAGACTGAACAGGGTTATCTTGGTGTTTGCAGTGGGCAATACACTCAGCTGACCAACACATTGTACCTAACCTTAAATTAGGTACTGTCTGCCCAGAGAGGTGGTGGAGTCACTGTCCCTGGGCATTTTTAAAACCAAACTGGACATGGCCGTCAGTGCCATGGTTTAGTTGATGAGAAGGCGTTAGGTCATAGGTTGGACTTGATGATCTCAAAAGGTCTTTTCCAACCTAGTTCATTCTGAAAAAAA
>WEKY01001340.1:531235-541641 GCA_013390045.1 Picathartes gymnocephalus
GTGAAATCCAGGTGGGACAACCATTCACACAAGGCTTTGAGCCTGGAACAATGTTTTATAGGGAAAGTGTGTTCACACATCATCAGGACTACAAAGGAAAAAAGATGAGGTAGGGGAGAGATCAGCGAAGGAAGACACATCTGAAATCAAGAAATACAGGAGCAAAATGAAAGTTGGCAGGACTCAGGCAGAGTTAAACCTTGAAGGGGAGACAGAAACACAGCAAAAAGGGTTTTGAAAAGGAGAACAAGAGAAAGTACGGCTGCTCCGCACCCACAGTGGAGGTCTGTGTTAGTTTGAACATGGCAACAAGAATAAATCAATGTTTGGTGCCTGGCAAGGGCAAGGACAAGGGCAAAATGAAGAAATAGCAACAATCCTCACCCATGTGATGGTCCAGGGCAGAGGAAGGCAGACATTCCTCATAGTCCATCACTTTGGGAGCCAGCAGCCAAGGTAGGAGCTGTAGCACCTTCGCTCAGCTCTGCAGAGGTCAAGGGGCTGCAAAGCCTCAAAACAGGTGTGAAGCTGAGGTCATGTGGGTCTCAGAGCTCAGGACATGGAAAACGAGCCAAAACACAACACTGTTCTTGCAAATTTGTATCTCAGTAGGCCAAACCCTGAACCAGAAAAAGCAGAAGGGTCAGACCTCAGCTAATGGTGCCCCATGGGACACATCCCGTTGGAGTGGGAGGTTGGGAGCACGGGATGAGGGGCCAGGAAGCAGAGAGGGGCAGAGGAAGGTTAAGCTGAGAGACTGCAGAAGTGTCCTGCTGGCTGTGGGCACAAAGAGCCACCTCCAGCCCAGCAGCTGCCAAACACCATTCCACCTCCCCATCCCTGAGCCAGGGAGCCTGCAGGAGCAGGAATTTCCAGCCTCAGGGCAGAGGGGCCTTTGATGCAGCCCAGTATGTATAATGTATATATAAACATAACACTCCATACATGGAGGCTCTTCCACTGATGAAGTAGGCCGTGATTTTGTGAAGGGCATGTGCAAGCAAATTCAAGCTAAAGGAAAGAAAGGCCCTTTTCATACTGGATTTAAAATGTCTAGACAGACCCTTTCTGGTGTAACTGGACCTACATCCACTGATCACGATACACCTGATAAAACTTCCCAGGTAGACAGAGACTAAGAACTACTTTGGCAGAAACTGCAGCAGGAGCCATTTCAAAAGTCTTTAATCCTGAGAATTACTTATGCTACGTAATGAAGTCTGCATTATGGCTGTTCATTACACGGATCCTGAGCACTAGAAAGGGAGGATTTTCTTTGGCATCAGGACAGGAATCCCCGGCATAGGCGAGGCTGGCCCTCAGCGTGAGGTCATATCTCCCTCTAGCTGCTGGTCCCGGGGACTCTGCAGCCTTTGACCACCCAAAGCTTGCACAGACTCTGACCTCTCCTGTGAGCTGGCACTGCCAGTGATGCACATCTTGGGGTCACTTCCTGCTGGCTGCAGTGCTCCTCCAAGGAGTCCAAAACAGCTCTTCTTTTGGAGAGAACCTGCTGCAAAAGGGAGGTGGAGAGGCCAGGAGTAAAAGCCACAAAGTCAGTGGCTTCTTCAAAATAAACCAGTGTACACTGGTCAAGGTGGTGTGCAGAGCCCAGAACCCTCTGCAGGGGAGACATCCTACACCAAGATACTCATGGCTCATCACAGAATGGTTTGGATGGGAAGGGACCTTAAATATAATTTATTCCAAGCCTCTGCTGTTGGCAGGGACACCTTTCACCACCCAACCTGGCCTTCAACACTTCCAGGGTCATCCACAGCTTCTCTGGCCAACCTGTTCCAGTACTGCACCATCCTCAGACTAAAGAATTTATTCCCAATATCTAATGTCTACCCCGCTCTCTGTCAGTTTGAAGCCATCACCACTTTTCCTATCAACTGCAGCCCCTTGTCAAAAGTCCCTCCAGTTCTTTTTCCAGGCCCCCTTCAAGTACCGAAATCTGGTGGAAGTGATTCCTCCTGGCAGGCGCCGACCAGATGATCAACAACAACAACACACCACAAAAACAACAAAGAAAAACTTTCCTTGTCTGCAACTTATTTTCTTCAAATACATCTGGACATGTAAGTTCTCCAGAAGTGTGAACAGGCTGGGAGGAGCAAGAAACAGAGAGCAGCAGGAAAAAGTCAACATTTCAACAACTAGAAAGGGTCCTGCTCGAGCACTCACAACTCATGACGCTCTAAAAAAAACACTCCTCAGGCGCAGCAGGAACTTTATCAGCTCTTCACAGCACAAACACAATTTCCAGCTCCAATCACTTTCCTAAGCCAAACCCACAGGAGAACTAAAATGAGACTTTATCAGGCAGCCGAGCTCACCCTGGGGCTCCTTATCATCCCTCTGGTCGGGCTGCTGGTGCAGGAGCTGGCTGTCATGCTATTTCCAGCACTGCTCGTAGCAGAGAGGCACCGTGGGACAAATGGGACTTCCAGCCACCTTCCAGCAGGGCTGAGGAACGTCTCAGACCTTGCTGAATTCACTTTGCTTCTCCCAGGATCTAAAAGCAAATTGCGTCCACGTGGCAAGGCAGCAGCCACAGCTCTGCTCTTCCTCTCAAGCGAATCCTGGCTCTCCAGATCCCTTCTGCAAGGTCTGTAGAGCTCCAAGAGAGACTTTTCACGTCACCTGAAGGTCCCTTTATGTTGCCCACAGGATATGGAGGGGCTCCAGGCTGAGGCCAACCCTAGAGCACATCTGTGACAGACCCTGGCAAGAACAGCCACACTCACACGTGCACAAACACACACAGGCACTGTCCACCTTGCAAAGTTTCCCCTGGATTTTTGTTACCATGTCATCTATTAATTACCTAATTACATCTCCTAATTATGGGATTCCTCCAGTATTTATACTCATTACATAAATGGCGGCAATTACGCTAATTAGGTTAATGATACAGGATAACAGTCTACAAATTGCTTTAAAGGGACACTCTCAAGGCACATAGGCCAAGGATGCTCCCTGGCAGGTCAGCTGGTGGGTGGCATTCAGACACGGCTCCTTCACCCTGAGGAGATGCTGCTGCCCCTGCTGCTGCCTCCTCACCTGGCCTCTACCTGAGCACTGGGGCCTCACGCTGCCTGGACAGGGAGTGGCTGCAAAGAGAGCTACCAGGGAGCTGAGGAATCCGGGAATGGTAGGTCTGTGCTGGAAGGTGTCCTCAAGATCATCTAGTCCAACACCCCTGCTGTGGGCAGGGACACCTTCCACCAGACCAGGTTTCTCCAAGCCCTGTCCAACCTGGCCTTGAACAATTCCAGGCATGGGGCAGCCACTCTGGGAAAGCTGTGCCAGACCCTCACCACCCTCAAAGTCAAGAATTCCTTGCTAATATCCAATGCCTCACGGAAAACTGTGGTCCACTACTTCAGCTTTCCTTTCTCTAGCTGGAAAGCGGGAGGAAGGGTTGCAAATATTTCTTCTCTGGCTGTGTGGAGACCTGGCAAGAAGAAGGCAGAGCACCCGTGTCCTTCCAGGCTCCCCTGCACTACTTCTGAACACACCCCAAGTCCTTGAGCCCTGCCCAGCTGGAAGCGACCCAGTTTCTTGCTTCTAGGCATTTCCAAAACGGGAGGTTTGCAGAGAGGAAATCCAGCTCCTCTGCTCCAGCGGGATTCCCTGGAGCTCCGGCAGCACTCTGCAAAGACAACTATGTCCTTGGGGTGAAAGGCGAGCCGCGGGAGGCTGCAAGGAACCTATTTTGCTCAGCGCCCTACTTACCCAGATTTGCTGGAGCCTGAGCAGCTCGTGACAAGGTCCTCGCCCCTCCATCTCACCCAAAAGGATCCTAAAAAGCAGTGCCAAGCTCCATTACCCTCCGGAGCGGCCCGGAGCACAGGAAGAAAACTTTTCTCGCTTGGATTCAAACACGGCCACTTCTCCTGTGGAACACGGGAGCCTTTTGCAGCACTTTGGAGCGTGATGAATGGCCCTTTGTCCTGCAGCCACTACAGAAAGAGAACGTAATTACCCAAACTGGAATTCGGCCAGCATGCAATTTTATGCCGAATGAATTTTTTTTCTTCCCCCCCTCCTTAAAGTGTTTGCAAATCCCCCTTTAAAGGTAAAATCCCAGCATAAAACCCAGCGCTTGCTTGGAAATTGGCCCAATTCCATTATAAGTCAAGTGAACGACTCCATTTTGCACCTTTAAGGCCACGGAGCGCTCTACGTTGCGCCAGAGATTTCATTATGGGCGAGGCTGAGGAATGCTGATTTCTGCTACTGAACTGCTGTCCTAGCCCTAAACTATACGCCTGTGTCAGCTGCCCAAAGACACGTGTAACCAGGTCCATTTTCTGAAAGATATACAGCTGTGTCCAGCTTTATAGCCTGCTCCAGCAGGACATGGCTGGCACTTCCAGTGGAGCAGGCTGACCGGTCTCCACTCTAACAGGCGGGGTCTATGGCTCCGGCGGGAGCCTTGCAGGAGCGTATATCGATTGTAAATAACGTCTCAATATCCTATAGTAGCTCATAAATCAAAAAGGGGTTGAAATACCTTTTCTCCCAGGGACTTGTTTTGTTTTTTTTTTTCCTCTCCTTTTGAAGGAGTCTATTTCTTGTTTAGCAGTTTCCTTTTGAGAGTTACCCCGCCGACCTTTTATCGCGGGTGCCAGGTTTGAACGGAGGTTGGCGATTCCTGCTTGGCCTTCCCCAGGGAGGTGCAGCAGCTCTGAGGTGAGTCCAGGCCCCATGAGAAAACTGCCACCTGTCCAAATGGCCCAGGTGAGTCCAGGCCCAACCCCATGGCCCAGGTGGTGCTCCCTGCGTGCCTTGGTGGGCAAGCAAAGCCCCACAGCAGCCACGTCTCCCAAGGTCACAGCCGACGGCTTGGGAAGAGTCTCCCACCAAGCAGCATTGGGAACACTCACTGTGGAATTGGGCATCTCGTAGTGGCTCCAGGACACTGAGATCCTTCCTGTTGGGTATGGACCAACACCTTCTTCCGCTTCTGTGCTGCGTGTTTGACTGCTACCAACGCAGAAAAAGAAAAAACAAGCTTTGAGTCAGTGAAGGCATCAGTTTTCTCCTCTTCCACAGGACAGATCCCTGTGAGATCTTCTCCATAAGAGATCCCACCAAAAGCCTAACCAGCACCCCAAACCTCCCCTTTCCTCTTTTTGGGAGTAAAACCCAACCCTACATGTGCCTCCAAACCTCAGGTGCTGGCACAGCAACGCAGCAAGAGGAATGACCTCAGGGTTTTGTTCTGCTGGATGTGCCACAGCCCTCAGCCCAGAGCTCAGCCCCACATGTTGTCATCGACACAGGACAAGGGACAGAAGCACCCTGCACCTGTCAGCTCCTCAGCAGTCACGACTTGCAGAGCCATTTGCAATGGCTCAGGGCAGAGACACCTCTTGTTTGTCACATCTCTGTCGGGCTCTGCCACAGTTCCTCAAATCGCTGCAGAAATCTGGGGGAGAAAAGTAAAGAAAAAAGCTCCTCTAGGTAGCTTTTAGGGGTACTGAGCAGAGGAAACTGAATACCTGGCAGAAGGACAGAAAAAACCCCAATGATTTGCTATCTAGGAAGTCCTTTGAAACAATCCAAGCTGAGCTGATGCCATGTTGCACTTGGGGACACCTCCAGTCCCTCTCCCAGCACCTTTTGTGTGCCACCAGCATCCTGCAGGGATGGGGACAGGCCACCCCGAGGTCCACAGGCAGAAGGACACGGGCTGCTGCTCCTTCTCCAGCACTGCCTTGGCAGGACTGGGGTAATATTGATTTCTCCAAGTCCAAGAAATATTTGAGCTTGACTGGCAATAAAACCTAGCCCAGAGGAAGGTGCGACGGGATCTCTTGGGACTGAAACAAGAGCTACAATCTTTAAAGAAGCCAAGAGGGAATAAAAGGGAAGGAAGGGTGGGAGGGGAAGAGCATTTACCTGCACAAAAGCAAGAACATTGAAAATAACCCACTCGGCTCCACTTTGCACGGGAGGCTTTGGAGAAGGGGGTGGGAGGCGAGGTGGGAAATTAGCAGGAGCTTAAGAAAATATATATGTAAAAATTAAAAAAATAAAATAAAACTGTTTCAGCATTGACTAATAATTTCCGGGCTCTGTGCAGATGTCATTAATGACCCTTTTTATTCATGCAGGAGTTCCCAAAGAGGAGCATAATGTTCCATTAGTAATAATTGAGAAAGTCTCCTGTCGGGATTATGTCAAAACCTAGAGATGCTGCTGCTGCCAAAACATTTTGGTGACAAACGTGTGAAGCGTTTGACAGAAGGTGCCACAGCAGGTTGAGGAGGCTTCAGGAGGGGAATCCTAGGAGGAGAGAAGAGGTGGGAGACAGCAGCAGGGTGGGAGCTGAGCACCAAATCAGGGAACACAGCTCAAGGGACGAGCCACCTCCTGCAACAGCTTTGGGGTCATGGTGGCCCCTCAGAGATGCTGCTGAGGACTGGTCAGGATTTCAGCTGACCCAGCTCCTTCCCCACCCCCAGATTTTGCAACACATCTGTAACATACACCCTGCCATGGCTCAGTGCTGCTGGACACTTTTGTCCAGGCTGTTCCCAGCCATAGGGGACAGGCAGGGGTGCTGTGACACCCTGAATGTTTCTTGGTGCTTATCATAGCCCAGCAAGGGCTGGGGACCGCTCCAGCCACTGGCACAAAGAGCAAACCTGGGACAGAGCTGCTGAGCAGCTCACCCAGTGTTTGCCATTTGAAGAAGATGGAGAAAATTTTGTGTCGTTTCCTCCCTCCCTCTTCAACCCACAGCAAAACTGGACAATGCCCACACTAGTAAAATTTATGCAAATAGGAAAATACATTTCTTCTGCTAAATCTTTCCCATTTAGAACAGGGATATCTCTTTTTTCACCCAGCAGATGCAGAGCTCTGCATGACCACAGCTGGTGTCTGAGCACCAGCATTACCCTGCTGCTGCACAGTCACTGCTAGAAAACACGGGGAGAGAGAGAGGTTTTCCAGGCTCAGTCTTCTTCTGAGAAAGAAAAGTTAGTGCCTTGCAAGAACCAAAATCACCTGTTCCCTCCTCTGTCCTTACTCCCCCCTGCCAAGCCCCTCCTGGGACTGGAGCCCTCAGCATTACCCACCCTGCACAGAGCACTTCCAAACCAGAAACCATCTCCACACAGGTGGGCTCCACAACATCCTCAGGCTTGACAGACACAAGTCATGGGGACTGGGAGGGGGCCACGCTTAGGAACAGAGCATCAGCCAGGTATGGGGAGGGGTCCATGGGCGTGAGAGGGGAGTGGGGATAATCTGGGCAGATGGGCAATGCAGGGAAAGCTGGGAAAGCCACCCTGGCTCTCCATCCCCAGCCAGAGAGGGTTTGTCCCCCTTGAGCATGCTGCTCCTGCCATGGGGAAGAACCCATGGTTCAAACAACATGACCCACAAATCCAGGCAGGTCACTTTGCCCAGTCAGAGGGTTGGAAAAAGAGAATTAAATTCAAGCGCTGTCTTGGCTGCAGCAATGCAGCTGGTGAAGCCCAAGCCAGAGCACCTCAAAGTCAGCATTACACAGAGCCAAAGGCAGAAAAAGAGTTTGTCACCACCATATTATTTGCCCCTTTTAGAGCAGAGAGATATTTGGAGCCAAGACATTGGTTCAGGCAGCATGTAAAGCCATGAAATTTAGATTTGGATCCAGAGCTGGAGTCTAAAAGCCATCCCAGTTTGCAGGAGCTGGTTCAGGCATGTTTCTCATCCCCAGAGCACAGCAGAAGGGCCTCTCCTCCCTGGGGCAGGAGCAGAGCAGCTGGTACTCTTCAGCCCAGTTAACAGCCGAGATCTGGCCACCGCAGCCGAGGGCTGCTCCAGATTTGTTTCCTGGTGGTTTGTTCATTGAGAGGCTGCCAAAGTGTTAGCAAAGAGACATGCACACTGGCCAGATCCTTCCCAGCCCAGCCCTGCCTTGCACCAGGAAAAAATCTGCTGCAAGCTGGAGCAAAGACCTTGCCCAAGGAGAGCCCCGCGCTCGGCACTCTGCTCCAACCAACCTTAGAGTACAGAGCCAGGGCACATCCCAAATGGCTCCAGTTAGGACAACTCCCTTAGGGACAAGCCCCCAAACAGCACAGAGCCTGCCCACAGGCCTGGATGAGCAGTGCCATCTCCCCTGACACCTGTGGGAAAGCTGCTGCTCCACCACGGTGTCCGTGCGGAGCGGGAGGCGGCGGTGCCGTGGAAAAGAGCATGAAGGCTGATTGCTGTAATTGAGCCCAGCAGGGGAATTTCGGGCTGTGGGAATGCACAGAACAGCCCAGCCTGCAGGAACAGGGGTGGAGAATATCCGAGCTGTGCCTTTGGAGGGCTAATGATGATGGGTTTTTGCTAGGACTGAAGCTGGCGTGGATGAGAGCTCCCACAGAGCGCGGAGTCAGCCAAATGAAGCGCCGCTCGTCCCTTGGAGAAATCCAGTCTGGAAGAGTTAGGCACAGGATGCTGCCAGCCTGGGTGCAGGCTGTGTGGAGAAGGAAGGCAAGGAACTCTGTGTCCTTGCTGCATTCCTGCTGAGGATTCAGCTAACCCTGCTCCTCAGGTGGCAAGAGACCAAACAGTGATGGCGAAGTGGTTCAGATGATGCTCAGGCGTCTCTCCTCCCATCTCAGAGTCACAGGGCAGGGCTCACGTGGAATTTACAGTGGGAAGAGGGAAAATACATCACCCTGCATGTACAAGCACAAATACAGACATCCATATGTAGAGAAACTGCACCGCAGTCAACGATTTTTTTACCATTTGGCCCCTTTTTTTAGGTTCTGCCAGGCTTATAAATTTCCTTCCCTGTGTATGTGCATAAGCTTACTCCAACATATGATCAGATACGTGCTGACCATTTCCTGACCGTCCTGTAAAGGATTTTAAATCCTGAGCAAATGTGAGATGCAGGTCCCATCTCAGAAATCTGAGGTCTGGAAGATGAGCATGGCTGCACTGCTTTCATGCCTAGCTTGGAAAATTATTGCTAGAAGATTTAACATGACTGGAAATAAGTTTGTTCTAAACTGATTCTTTGTAGCCAAATCCAGAGAGAAAAAGCACAAGGTACTGGTGCTGGTACTTGTGGTTAATTGCTGCCTTTTCTTCTGCGTCTACTTAGTTTGAAATATTAAATGCAGAAGAAACCATCTATTTTTTCCTCCATAGCCTGTCAGTAGAGGAAGTGAAATATGGGGGAGTTTCCCCCCTCCCCTTTTTTTTTTTTTAATAAACAAGGAGTATAAACTGTTTTATAGTAACTAGATAAAATTACACAGTATTTTACTCCGTGGAGAAAAATATGGATCTGTGCCTGGCAGTATTTCTCCCATCTTTCTCCCTGGCTGTACGTTAAGATGACGACTCCCCATAACTCAGCTCTGCAGAGTTGTCAAGGACATCTCTGAGCCCAGACATTCTCTGGTCTGTCCTGCCACCTCCAGGGCCACAGACCACCCACCACAGCGGGTGACAAGCATTTTTATGAGAGTTCTGGGGTTCAAGGCCCCTCCCTTAACACCCCAAGAACTTGGGCAAGATTTGGAGGGGCAGTCACAGATTTATTTCACATCCTGCAGTGGCCCACAGTCAGCTTTTACTCTTCAGAGGAGCTCTGGTGCTGTCACATCATCTCTGGGAGAAGGAGAACAGACCAGGAAACCACCACACTGATTTTTCTCTCCAGAACCAGCAAACTTATAAACTGATTCTTTTCTCCAAAGGACCTCAACACCAACTGTTTTGCTCCAGCTTGCTGAGCCTCAGCTCTGCACTGCAAAGTGCTCTCTGGCAGATCTCCTGCCCCTGGCAAACTCCAAATCTTCCACAAAGGCAGGGAATTTTTGATTTCACAGCTGCAGCGTTTTTCCCTTTGACCCTGAACTTACTCTAAGGACGTGCCAATATTTCAGAATCAAAATGTCTTTTTAGCACTTTATGCCCATTCTGACGGCGACTCCGAAACTTCGGCTTTGCTGAGTAGAAGCATTTTCCAAACCTTTGTATGGGGTTAAAATCCAACATTTCCCATCACAGCCTAGCAAACAGCTGCACTAACAGAGATCACAGGAGCACCCGAGGTGCAAAATTTGGTGTACTCCACATGAGTCTGTTAAGTTTTGGCTGAACAGGGACACCAAAATGTGCAAATGGTCTTTGCTTTCCCCAGCAGGCACCAAACCCCAGTTTCCTTTACGGGCAGAGATACAGAAACATTTTCCTAACACAATAAGGCAGATTTCCATCACATGATGCAAATTTTCATTCAGAGCTGAGCACATCCACCCCTTTACACAGCCCCTGGTACCCACGCTGATATCATTTCTGGTGGCACCAGAGCATCCTATTGCTTCAGATGAAAATGCAAGGGTGTTGTGATATTTTTTTTAACCATATGCCACAGATAAAAAAAA
>WEKY01001340.1:541695-638296 GCA_013390045.1 Picathartes gymnocephalus
AAAAAAAAAAAAAAAAAAAGAGAGAGAGGATATAATCTAAAAGTTTCACCGTCTGGAAGTGCAGGGCTGACCCATGGGATTCTGGAGTAGGAGGTGGCGTGGAGCTGGAGCAACGCTGCTGCAGCATCACCCGTAGAGGGAGCTTCCTCGGGGAGCCGGGCAGGGCTGACACCTTTTCATCAAAAGTGTTGAGTTCTAAAAAAAAAAAAAATTCCCAGACAATATAAAGTATTGATTTTTTTAAAGTTCTTGTGGTTTGGGGGTTGGTCTTTGGGTTTTTTGGGTTTTTTTTCCTGTCACTCACAGCAAAATAGGTGGCTCTGGGTTAAACCTATTGAAAATGGATGTTTTGTGGGGGTGCAGGGGGTGGGAGGGAATGGGGAAAGAAATGCCTTGCCTAGCACTGGGTGTTTGGTTTTTAGTTGGATTGAATTAAGCAGATGGTCGTTTTTCCATTGCATTTTGTTATAACGAAGGGGGGGAAGAGCACTAATATTTTAACGAAAATAAGATTCTGCAGCCTGTGAGCCAGTGCTCACATGCTAAACAGCTTTTCAGACCTACTGGATACCACTCTGAGTTTGAAATGTGAAGCCCCACGGCTGTTTTTCTACACATTTTAACTTTAATTTCCTTGCAAGCAGGCTCCAAAACTCCAGTTACTTCTCCGTGATTTCCTCTCCTACCCTTTGGGCACAGCCACAGGATTCCCACAGCTTCCGAGGCGGCGGAGGAATGTCCTTTTAATTCACTCTGCGGACGGCCCAGTTAGCATCCCAGTAAATGATTTACCTCGGGGAACACTTGGATGCCGGGACTGGGCAGCCAGCTGCCAAGGCAGCCGGCGCTGGCCCCGCGTCCCTGCCGGCACCGGAGAGCCGGGGAAAGGGAAAGCATTTCCTCGCTCAGGTGGCCGGGCAGCACAATTAGGCAGGGAAAATTACAGATTATCCCTGTTTTATAGCTGCCCGGTAGAGGGGAGGGGGAGAAACACAATAAAAAACACGGTCAGATCGTTTGTTCTGCTGTTCAAACTTCTGGACAAGGCGAGAGATAAGCACAGCTCCACCCTCTCCCCCAGCTGCATTCGATCTGTTGGGCTTTGAAATTAAATATTCTCCCTGCAACAGGCGGAGTGGCTGCATCCTGCTGGAAGCTGCTCCTCCAGGCTCTCCCACAACGTGGGGTTTGGGGCTCTCTCCACCCAGCACGTTGAGAATGAAAAGCCTGGGAAGTGGCTGGCACCCCTCTGGTTCCAGGTGTGCCACGAGCAAAGGGATGGTCTCACACCAGCTCCTTTCCTGCCTGCGAGGAGAGGCCTTTGTTTGCTTGGGCAAGGGGGCAGGAAAACACCAGGGGACCAGGCCAAGGCTGTGCAGGAGATCAGAGACCCAGCAGGGACGCAGCCCAGATGCCAACATGGCCCATCACAAAGCTGCCACCTTCTGATCCCTCTCTCTGTTCTCTCCCTCCAAAATGCTCCTGGGCTGTCGCTTTCCAAAAGGAAAAATTCCCTCCCAGATCTGGATTTATGGAGGCACTGCAGTGTCTCCATCAGTTCTGGTGGACCTGTGCTTGACAAGGGCACAGTGGGAAAGGGCAGAATTCCATCCCTTCTCCTTGTACCACATCGGTTTGAGTAAATGTCAGAGCTCCCCCTGGCCCAGGCTTTTGCAGCTCTAATGTAAGGCACCTGCTGAATATTTCTTCATGCTCTGCACATTTTTCACCTTTTTTTTCCCCCAGTCCTTCCTCAAGTGGGACACTTGAGCCACTTTCCTTGTCCTGTTGCTAGCTGACCATTCTCACCTGCTCTTGTCTCCCTACAGAATCCTCTTTCTCTGCCAGCCAGCCTCCCCCTCCATGTACTTCAGTCCATCATCTCATTTTGCTCACCTACATGGAAGCAGCACCTACTCACCTGCACCTGCCATTATGTCTAAAAGCCCCACACCAACACTGCTCCAGTCCTCGAGTCACACCTTTTTTTTTTTCCCCAGACCCTTTCTCCCATTTATTTATTTTACCTCTTAGTCTGGTTTTTCAGCTAAGCTAGGCTTGTGTCAGCTGGAAACAACTGCAGCCCCATTCCACCAGCCTGGGGCACAGATGAAAACATGGAGCATCACCAGATACCGGAGTTGCCCTGTGCACACTTGTTCAACAAATCCTTCCAGTGCAAGTCTGAGTTTGAAATTCTGGCCACTTTTTCAGCCTCTAGAAGATGAGAAAGTTATGAGACCACCCTGCCAACAGCATCTGGCAAACCCAGGATGCTCAGCTTCTGCTGTTTGTCTTCTCTCCTGAGAGCTACTACTCAGAATCACAGAATGGTTTGGGTCAGAGGGGACGTGAAAGGTCACTTCATTCCAAACCCCTGTCATGGACAGGGACACCTTCCACTAAACCAGGTTACTCAGAACCCCATCCAGCCTGGCCTTGAACACTTCCAGGGATGGGGCATCCACAACTTCTCTGGACAAAGGCGAGGAGATCCTACTGGGCTCACCCAATTTCCCTCAAAGCCGCTGGTGTTACCTGTTCTCATAGCCTTGTTTTCTCCTAGGTTTTTACAAGTTTGACTACAGGCCCCACTACTTTTCTAGGAATTGCAGTTAGACTCAAATCTTCATAATTATCCCTTTCCTACTTCTCTCCCTTTTTAAAGCTAAGTGTATTTTTCCTTAGTACTTAATTAGGATCACAGCCGACCTTCCTGGGGGAGAACAAATGTGATGCTGCTTGTCTGGCATCATCTGCTGAGTGCTTTCCCTGTCCCCAAATACCAGACCAACACCTCTGTGGTCCTCCAGCAACTGCTGAGGTACTGCTAGTGCAGCCTCTCGTTACACTTGATGTCCCCTGCTAATTGCATCTCACCATGTGCCTTGGCTTCTCTGATCTTGTCTCTGCATGTGCATGCTGCACTTCTGCACTTGATCTTCTTGGCCTGACCTACTTTTCATCTCCCCCAGGTTTCTTTCTCAGATCTGAGCTCTTTTCCTGTGCTCCCTTTCTCCTGCAACACCGTGGTCTGAACTGTGCCTGTAAGAAGTGGTGGCCGGCTTTCCTCTCAGTAGCAGCTTTTCCCCCCTCACCATCAGCTTCCCTGGGGGCCTTACCTGAGTGTGGCCAGCCAGTTCTGGAGTCCAGGAACCTCTAGATAGATCCAGTGCCCTCCTTCCTCCCTCCTGACCCTCCACACCAGTGCAGTCATTTCCCAGCACCTCCAACAGGGCACTTTCCACATCCCTAGCCAACTTCTACTGCAGGAGTAACCATCAGAAAGAGGCTCTTCCCTGTTCTCCCACCCTTGGTGGTGGAGGTGGGTCACCCACACATCTCCAAGACTCTTCTTTCCCCAGGAGCAGGTACCCCACGGTAACCCAACTGCTCTCTAAAACCTCCTTTATTTGCTGTTCTTGAGACCCACCAGTGTTTTCCTTTTAACCACCAGCTGGAGACCTTCAGGAACTCTAATCCCACCATTTCCTGCCCTTCCATGCAAACACTTGCACCCTTGACATGGAAAACCCCTTCTCCCCAATGCCCCTTGCCTGCATCCCTTTAGTGCCTCGATTCCAGAAACAACTTCTCCCTCTAATTGAATCCCGTGCCTTTGTTGCAGCCCCAAGCCCCCAGCTGCCCCCTCCACTCCTCTCCCATTCATCATCCATTCAGCTCCTGGGCACAACAGCCTCCTCTGCTCTTTCTTGGCCCTCCTTTGATCTCCCTTTGAATAGGAGAGGTCAAGCTACACGACCACGGTTTCTTTTCTCCGTCCCCACAGCCCGTGGCTCCGCTGGGGGTGCCTGGCCCGCTGGACAGTGCTTCCAGCAGCGGGTCAGGGCTCCTGCTCCCCAGCCAGGCTGCCTCTGTGGGGGAGCACCCAGCCCTGGCCATCCCCATCCCTAATGGGGCCCCGACCCTCAGCACTTTCTCTCTGCTTCAGCAGCACAATCCAAAGCCCGTTGAAGTCTGGAGAAAGGCTCCCATCAGCTTCAGCCGGCTCCCAGTCGGGGTCGTGAACCCCAAAGGATGGGATTTTCTTCACTGAGGCTGCAGGATCAAGTCCTGCTGGGTCCTCTAAAGCAGCTCCAGGCTGTGTGTCCAGGCTGGGAGTTCTACTCTGCTCTGTCTTTGTCCCACAGAAGAAATCCTTGCTAACCCCGCTGGCAGCCATGAGGGCAGTGTCTCAGCCAAGAGGCAGGAAAGAGGGAAAGGAGAATTACCTTGGTTTAAATCCTCTCAGCTGCTCACACCACCTTCCGAGACAGGATCCTGATAGCACTCAGAGCTGAATCCCCTGCCTGAAGTGTATGAGGTTTAATTACTGCAGCTTTGTTAAATCAGCCCAGCTAAGCCCCTGTGTAATTGCTTTCTTCTGGGCCCAGCAGTGGTTTATTTGAGGACAGCTCAGGCTGATTTTCAGACTACTTGAAGCTGCTCCTGTGCTGTTTATATCCCCCCGTTTCAATCAGTTTCAACACCCACCTCCTGAGAAAGCACCTTGAAAGAGGTCAGCTCTCAGCCTTTGCTCTGGTTTGTTCTGGGACAAGTCAAAATGCTTCTTTTTTTGCTTTAAATACATGAAGCTCTGTGGCACCCACTGCTGTAGGTGTGCCCTGGAGAGCACGTGGTACCATCCAGCCCAGGGAGGCTGCGTAACACATCCCAAAAAAGCTAAATGCCACCTGCTGACGTGACCAGGGCTCTTGGCCATGCACCTTGGGGAGCCACATCCCCAATCCCGCTGTGCTTCCCACCGCCCTCGTCTGGTTGGAGAGAAACCCGGGACACGTGGCATCCCGGTGATCCTTCCCTGCATCCCTGCATCCCTGCATCCCTGCATCCCTGCATCCCGCTGGTTGCCACGGTTACGGGCGAGCCGGTGCGTTCGGCAGGGCGGGAGGGGGCGGCGGACAGGACCTGTAGTGCCGGGGCTGTCAAGGAAATGGCCTTTTTTTGGGAGAGGGAGGAGCATCCCCCGCCCCGCTCCTCGGCAGCCCCGCGGAGCCGAGCCGCTGCCGGCGCCTTGGAAATTTGCATGGAGCTGACAAGATGACAAGGTGCAAATACGCCAGGCTGCTCGGGAGTAATTTTTACAGCAGCTCTGCCTTGTGCACGTTTTTATTGCAAAGAGGGTAATCGGGCCTCTTCATTATTGAAAACATATTTACTACCCCTCGGCCGCTCTCTCCCATTTTTGCCAGCCCCTTCCTTCCCCCCTTAAGTACCCTGTCCTCCACGAGATATGATCTCATAAATTTACAGTGTACTTGCTGTCTGCAAAGTGGATGTTCAGTTTCATTTTTATTGGACTTTATGATACGGGCGGATTGCATTTTATTTGCTGCACCGCTACCAGAAGGCCTGGAACAGTCGGGAAGTGCTGGTTGCAACAGGGATTTGGCCTGGGAAAAGGGCTGTGGGATGGGCTCTGCAGAGCATGGATGAGCTGCCAGCGTGGGATATTGTGTCTGCAAGCAGAAAGGCTGCAGGAGAATGTAGAATCACAGAATTACTGAATGGTTTGGGTTGCAAGGAACCTTTAAAGGTCATCTAGTCCAACCCCCCTGCCATGGGCTGGGACACCTCCGAGCAGAGCTGGCAGTGCTTTGGCAGAGGGCTGCCTTCCTCTTGTGCTGCAGGAAACGCTGCTCCATCCACCCCGTGGTCCTCCCAGCTCCTCCTGGGAGACCTGGAATCGATGCAGGAGTGTGTCTCTCCCCAGCAGTCAGCGGGATTGACAAGGGATGCACAGCAGGAGCACAGCAGCAGCTTCTTGTCACTCACCACCCTTTTTGTGGCTGGCACCCCTTCCAAAAATGCCTTTCCCAAGGCTTATCCAAACCCACCTGTCCAGCACTGCCCTGAGTGTGACACTAATGGACCTAAACAAAATTGCCTGAAGCCACAGGGAGCAGCAGAGATGTGCATGACACCAGGGACACTGGAATCTATGGAAACAACTCCTGCAGCCAGAATTACCCCACTGTCACTGAGAGCAGAGCATAACCTCATCCCCTCGACTTCAAACCCCTTGGAGTTAATCCTGTTTGCTGCCTGGCACTCAGGCAAAACCTCCCTGCCACCGAGGGAGCCCTGGCTGGATCCTGCCCCACAGGCAGGGGCAGAGAGAAGCCGCTGCTCCCACAGGGATCAGCTCTGGACTGACTGCCAGGCCAGCCCTGCTGTCAGGGCTGCTGTGATCAATCCCTGGTTCATTATTAAAACTCTGTCTTGCTGGTGCACAGGGAATTTGTTATCACTCAGCGAGCCACGGGCCCTCAGCATCGGGTGGGTGCGCTGGCACCACATCTCTCCACAGAGCCACCTCCTTCTCCAGGGAAAAGGGCTCTGCAGCCCCTTCAGCAGCTGCCCAACAGCTTTGTATCCACCTCACCTTAGTGCAGCATGGGGGAAATAATCAACTTGTGTCATTTCAATCCAAAAAAAGGGAAGAATGTTGTTTTTTTCCCTCTTTTCCAAGGTAAGAGTGAGAGGCCAAGCAAAGCACCGCAAAGCAACATAAATGATTTAGCACCCAACGATTTTGCCAGGGAAACGCTAAAGACGGAGTCTAATCCTTTCATCTAACCCTGGTCCTTCTAAAAGCTTTAAGCTAGGAGTTGACTCAGCATGTCAGTGCCAAAAAGATCCATTGACCTCGAGTTCAGTGCTGAGAAATTGAGAAATGTTCTTTTTAATGTCTATTCAATAAATACAGCATCACCCTCTCCGTGGGCTAAGCAATCCACTTCAAATCCATTACGGGCACGTTCTCACAGACTGACAAGTTGTCCTGAGACAATAGTGGCTGCCAGATGAGGTTAACCCTTGCTGAGGGGGTGTAAATCTTTGTAGCCACAAGCCTTTTGCTCTCACAAGTCCTTGAGAAGAGGGGAGGGGGGTACCTGAATTGATGAGGAGCAGCTGCTGCGGGAGCTCCTTGCTGGACCAAGGTGATCTGCATCAGTAAAAAGTATGCCCAGTCAACACAGCAGCCATCGGAACATCTTGATGGGAAGGAAGGGAACGCTGCTGCCCTTTGCTCCCTGGTGGCCTGGTGATGTTGCCAGGCATTCCTGATCCCAGTTTTGTTGGGTTATCACCACCCATTGCATTGGCAGCAGGACCGGTGCTGCTGAACCATCTTGGGAGATACCACACCGTGGTGCTACCATCACTTGTGCTGCTCTACCAACAGCCAAAAGGGACCCCTGGAGCTCCCAGTGCCTGGAGAAAGTTGGATCTGGCTTGGAGACCTTTGGCACAGGCACCCTGAGTGTGAGCTCCATGCTGGGCTCCCTCAGGGACACCCCCTGGGCTGTGTGGCTGGATTAAATAGCAAACGGCCTCAAGTTATGCCAGAGTAGGTTTAGATTGGGTATGAGGATAAAGTTCTTCACTGAAAGGCTGATTGAGCAGTGGAACAGGCTACCCAGGGAAGTGGTGGATTCACCATCCCTGAAAGTGATCAAAAAAAATGCATAGATGTTGTGTTTAGGGACATGGTTTAGTGGTGGGCTTGGCACTATTGGGTTATGGCATGGACTTGAGGATTTTAGAGGTCTTTTCCAACCTAAATGATTCTATGAAATAACATGGTTGAGGAGAATAGCAGCACAACTCCCAGAGCAGCTCAGCCCACCTAGGTCCAACCACTCCTGGCAGTAGCATCCGTAGCATCCACTCCCAAAAAATGTACCTTGACAGAGTGGCTTTACCAGGAACAGCCTGGGTCTGCACAGAACACTGGACCTGCAGCTCAGGCTTTGTGCCCAAGAGCACACCCGTGCAAGGAGTGACAGCAGTGTGACACCACTGCACCCACCACCACACGTCTGGAACCCTGTGCAAGGGCAGCAAATGCAGGGATGTGATTTTCCCTGGCTCCTGGTTCCCAAGAGCCCCAGCTGGTGCAGAGATGAGGAGAGGGGGAGTCCCTTCAGCCAGCTACACCTTTGTTCTGATGGGAAGTCCTGGACTCTTGCAGCTTCCAGCAGCAAGTCATTAATGAAAATTATCACCTCAGTAATGGTAATAACGCAATAATTCCGAAAGGTAAAGCTATGGGAGCACAGTCAATCTGCAGGAAATTGGAGCAGAGGCAGCAGGGGAGCCCTGTGTCTCTGGGTTTATATTCAGTTACAGGTATTTTACGGTGCCCCTTTCATCCTGCCCCCTGGTTGCAAGCTCAGGAGCCAAAGCTCAGCAAGTCACAGCCAGGCTGGAGGCTGTGGCAGTTTTAGGGGGACGATTTTGGGGTGCTGCAGCAGCCACCCAGCCTTTTCAGGCTCCTTCAGCAGTTCCAGGGTGGAGGAGGTGGCATGAGCAGGTGTTTGAGGCTCTCTGCTGATTCAAGGATGCCATCCTGCTTCGTGTTTATCTGGGTCACATTTACAAGTTCTCTTTTTGGTTTTGGAGGCTGGGAGTTTCTATTTTTTCCCCTCTCTCCCTGCGTTGGGGTGTGACAACTGAAGGCAGCTCTGCTGAGATCTGCAGCGGACAGAGGGTTGGGCCGTGCGTTGTGCTGGTTAATTCCTGTTTGCTGGTTAACTGGATGGTGTTTGTCTTCCACCAGGCTTCCATCAAAACCTTCTGTGCAGCATTCCTTGCTTGTAGAGTCTCTAAAGATACAGAATTGTTAGAAATCAGCAAAAGGTTTTTGTTTATGGAAGTAAAGCTTTACATATAAACGGCACCCAAGGGTTAAAGACTGCATAGGCGCGAAACAACACCTAAATTTTATTCCAATATCCCTGAATCATAACATTTTTCCAATGTCATGATTTCTTGGGGAAGAGTAAGCACACTCCAGGCTTTTGTACAGGTGGGGCTGGTAGCACTGGGAGCATCATCCCACTGAGGGGCTTTTGGGGCAGCTGAATGCTTAGACAATGTTGGTAAGTATTTCCATGCCAGTAAATTCTGCTCAGCACTCTTCTCCAGCACTACTTTGGAAGTATTTAAGGCTACACCTGAGGAATTATCCCTACTTCTTCCACAGGCACAGCCTTAAATGCTTTCAAAGAGCCAAAGCCCCTCATGTAGGAAGGCAGAGCACACAGTGCTTGAATGCTGCCCCAGCAGCCTCACTCCTGTCCACATCACCATCAGGAATTGCTCCAGAAATTACACCCCTATTACATCCTCTTTGCTCTCATCTGGTTGGATGCTCTGGCCCTGACTTTTTCTGGTGCTGCAGGCACTCTGCAGGGAGTCCTGCCCAAAAAAGAAAAAAAAGCACAGCCAACATTTAGTCAAGACACAGCTGCTTTGGGGTTGGATTTGAGATGGATCCCAAATCTCTCTGAAAGGCACCTAAAGGTCCTGAGGGCAAAGACCACCATCACTGAGCTGGTGGCCTCAGAGACGCTGCTGGCTGAAAGACCAGCACTGAGCAGTGACATTTCAGTCCTTGCCTTTCTCTCCCCTGCCACAACAGCTAAACAGGCCATATGGTGGATATGCTAACACAACCATTTCCCTCCTAATGCTTTGAATTCTCCATGTGCACAACAATGCACCATATGTATAACCAACAACGAGGCTCCCCGAGACTCCGAGAGAGCCTGGGTCCTGTCCTGCCAGCACAGCCCTGCAGCAATCAGAGCTGCACATGAAAAGCCACGAGCGGGGGCACAGAGTCTGGATTAGAGTGCCCTGTTCAGGATTCAGTGCTGGCTGTGTACTCACAAATTACATCTCCTTAGGGAAGAAAACTTGACCACAATCCCAGACCACAATCCCAGCCCTCACCATGGAAGGAGACCTCCAGGAATGACCCCTTGAAAGGCAGGAAGCCTTCAGCTCGCTCCTGGCTGAATTTTACTGGCAAAGGCAAATCAGGGTACTGGGCACTGCCCATTAATTTGAAGGCAGGTTGCAAGGCCAGGTTATCACCCTGTCACCAAAACTCCTTGCTCAGGTCACCCATACCAGCCTGGATTTTGGTGCTCCATAAACCCACTGGCTCTTCTGCTGAGGAGAGACAGCATGTCTCTTCCACACAGGGACAGGAGACAAGACCATGGTGGAAAATCTGGTGAGGGACTGTCTCCATGCTGGTTCTGAGATGCAGAAAAGGACTGGGATGGCAGTGCCCCACACATCCTTCTCTGCTGCCACCCTGACCCACACACCCCACAGCCTGGCCACGGGGCTCCTTTTTGGGACCCAGGCTTTAGGAGTCTCCTCCAAGACATCTGCTGACACTGCTAATTATGGGCCGGGCTGGCACCACAAGGATTTCTTGATTGCTTTTTTGGGGAGGGACAGGAGCTTTCCTTCTCCCTTTGTCTCCCCGGTGAAGGATGTGCTCTCGGGCTGAAGTCCTGACAATCCAAGCTGCTGAAATGAATCCTCTTCAGTCTATTTACTTGATATTTACCAAAGTCTGCGATCAACAAGAAAACACATCTCAGCAGCTCACTTGGCAAGAGAACGAATTGAGGCAGCACTGCAGCTGTCATATTTATTTCAGTGGCAAAGCAGGTCAGGAAAATTGATAAAATTAATCATACAAACTAGCAAACACCGGGAGTGAAGGAGAGGGAGAACGAAGGGGAGAGAATGAGAGTGAAGGAGTGTTTGCAGCACCAGGCTGCACCTGCTTTTATTTCTTTTAATGGATTTTTTTTTTTTTATGCGATGTCACAGATAAAATTGGTGCAAGGTACAGTATTTTATAAGTAGGTTTGGGGAGGGGTGTTGGGATTACTACAAGCAGATGCCTATTACACCAGGGCTGAGCCCTAGCCACGGGGTTTGCAAGGAAATAGGAATTCAAGGACAGAAGTCATTTTTCAGACAGTCCCCACAGAGCAGGTGGGGAGGTCCTTGAAAGCAGTACCTAGAGGTGCTCTGACTGGGCTGAGGCCTGAGCCAGGGCTCCAGGTGGCTCCTCAAAGGTGCTCCCAAGGTTGTCCTTGGGGTCAGATGAGCACAGGGCTCGTGGCAGCTGCAGAAACATTTCCCTCCCCCCAGCTTTGCTCTCTCCTGCAAGTGAGCAGCTCTGGGGACATCTCACCAAACACGTCCCTGCTGTTTTCTGGGCCTTGATTTTGGGAAGCACGGATGAGGCACAGCTCCAGAGTGTCCCTGTGTTCCCTAGGCTGCAATATCTGTTTTTCTGTGGCCACCTGTGCTGGGTTAATGCACCTTAACAACGAGGATTAACCCCGAGTTTGTTCTCAGAGCAACTTAAAGGTCTACCTGAAGAAAGAAACTTGCAGAAGCCAAGACCTTTTTGCTATGGGCTCCTCTTTGGGCAGGCACACACCTCATTTCAAACAAGGAGTAGGCCAGCCAAAAAGAGCCCACTGACTCCACGAAAACCTTTGAGGAAGATCTCACGCATCGAGGTTCAAGCATCGAGCCACTGCCTTCCCCCATTTCCTTAAAAGCAAATGTTTTTAGGCCAAGATTTAAATTTTACAACTTTCCATTTCAGAACAAAAAGTGCATGAGTGCATTTCTAGGATGCTACCAAATGGCATTTTGTTATTTCTACTCTTTAGTCTTCTGTCATAAAAATAGCGTTCACAAAACTCAACCCAAATTCAAAAATAGCATTGGTCCCTCTGAAATGTTTCCTTCTTTTCTCTCCACTTTTCTTTTTCCTCCTCTCTTTTCTCATTGTCCCTCTCACAGACTAAAGATTCACTGAAAAATGTCTCTGCTCTAATTTCAAGTCCTTTATCTCCGGCTTTCCATTCTCCTCTCCCACACCCAACCAGGCCTTCAGTGCACGTCCCTGTTCCTACCGTGAATTACTGTTCTCATTGCTCCAAGCACATTAAAAGTGAAGCTAATTAACCAGCAGAACAATTTGCCTAACGACGTGGTAGATTCTCCATCACTTGCAGCCTTCAAGTCAAGCCTGAATGTCTCTCTGATGGAGCTTCAGCAGGGTGAGGGAATTTGAGGGCAAGGGTCTCGGACCCACAGGGGGCTGCAGGACACGCAAAGTCACCTTAGAGACTCAACCAGGGGGTGCCACCTATCCCTGGGAAGAGGAGCATCCACCAGCTCCAGCTTTCTCATCCTCACCTCTCTCCTCACCAGGGCTGGGACTGCTGAGGGTGACAGCGATGGCAATGGGGGTCTTTGCTGAGCCCTGGCTGAGGAGGGATGGTGAATCCAGGGAGAAGGTGACAAACCAGCCAGAAGCCGCCATCAACACCGGGGCTGCCCTGGAAATGGTGAGAGTTAACGAGCATTTGAGGACAGAAATCCCTCCATAAGATCTTGCTGACAAGCACTATTAAATATTCATTCTATAGACTGTGGAGACATCATTACACACACACTTCCAGGCTCCACATTCCCAGCTCTCTGGCATTTGTTTTATGCAGCTCCAATGAGCTGAGGGGACCTGGGGGTGGGGCTGGTGCCAGCCCCCCTCAGCACAGCTGGGATCCTTAGGGGCAGGCATGGATTGCAAGCAGAATCCTGTCCTGGGAGCCCTGATGCTGCCCATGGGAAGGAGGCAAGAGGGGTTTGGGAGATGCTGATGTTTAGTGAGTGCTGAAGAGCAGCAGCAGGGGTTGGAGGGACAGGCATGCCCTGGGAAGTCACTCTGATCCCCAGGAGCCACAGTCCCAGCACTGCCATCCCCCATGGATGTGAGGGAGCCCTGCCTCCAGTCCACAGCCACAGGCAGCACTCCCTACCCCACAGACCCTGAAAAAGCTCTTTCCAGGCACTCACTCCCACCAGGAACCGAGGATGGGTCCTATGGATACCCCGGGAGATGCCACAGCCCTGCCATCGGCCATCTCAGCAGCATCACCAGGCCAATGCCACTGCCACACATCTCCTTCCCAGCTCGGAGCCACCTCTGCTGAGCCTTGGGAAAGCCCACGTGCTCTACCTGTCCGAATCCAGCTCTGCCCATGGGAGACAGAGCTTGCACACATGCCTCTCTGAGTATATATACACACACATAGATTTTTCTTTTCATTTTTTTTTTTGCACACATTTCTATTGACAATACCCTTTTTTACCCCCCCCAAACAATCCATCCATAAATGTCACCAAAAATCCCGATCTTCTTTTATTAAACCTGAAAAATATATAAATGTAAATAACAAATGACTGATACAGGGAGAGGAACCAGAGCGTCTGCTGGCGTCACCCTCCCTCCCTCTCTCCCTCCCTCATGCTCTTTCCTCCTCGTGTAATTTGCATTAATAAAGAGGCTGTTCCTTGTCGGAATGTGTTTCATCCGGTTTAAAATCCCAGGGCGATCCACCAGGAACAGCTCTGGGAGAATCCGACTGTCAGAGCCGACAAGACAAATGAATCCCGGTGTCAGGAGCGTGTGGTTCAACGATGACAGATTGAGAAGAACTGTCCCCCTCTCGACAGGCGGGCTTCATTTTCAAATTAATAAATCTGAATAAAATATTTTCCCTTTCATTACGAGCCGAGCCCGGATGACAGTTCCCGTGACAGGAGGGAGTCGCAGTGTTGATGAGGAGACTTTGCATGAATTCCACCTGGGCTTCTCCGGCTTTATTTTTACCTGCAATTTCATCCCTGTTTACTTCTCTCTCCCCGTCCCTCCTCCCCTTGCCCTCTCTCTCATGCTCCCCCTTCCCTCTCTCCCTCCCTCCTCCTCTTCCTTCACCCACTCCCAGCGCCTCTCTCCCCTTCCTCCTGCTCTCCTCCTTTGCCCCCTGTCCCATGGTGATTTGGGAGGTGAGCCCAGAACGTCACTCCTGCAGCAGCGGTGTCACACCTCGAACACGCAGGACATGCACCAAGGTCTTACATTCTCCCGGAGTGAGAAACCGTTCCATTTCCACGGGGTGCCTCAATCCCACTCAAACCACACAGCCCCGTGCACCTGAGGAGATTTTCTCCCAGGCTTTGGTTCTCTTTGCTCAGGCTTGGGTTAGGGACTGATGGCTCCTCCACAGGGGCTGGTCACCACAGGCTCTGAGTGTCCAGCAGCACCATCAGCTCCAGCTAAACCACACAGCTCCTGCCCCACTGTCTGGACACACCCACCACCTTGCTCCTGAGTGTTTGCAGATGTGAATTCATTGTAATCTTCTTCTGGGCAGCTGCCTCAGGTACATAAAGCCTCCCAAGCATCTTCCTGTGAGGCACCGTCACGTCAGCCACGGTCACACACTCTGCAAAACAGCACTACCTGAATCGCTGTTGAGCTTTAGTGCAGGAGCACATTTCCCTCCCCAACACCAGCAGCCATCCCCAGGAGCCCCCAGGGATGTGCAGTCTGCAGCAGCACAGTGAGGTCCCTCTGATCTGCCCCTCGGTAGCAGTCCCCCCATTTTCAGCAGCTGCCACAACACCCAAACGAGTCCTTGCTCCAGAACATGCCTTGGGATGCTGAGGGCAGGCAAGCAGCAAACAGTCAAAGACTCAGACACTCTCCATTCCACCTCTGGATCCCACTGTGACCCATAAATATCCAGTCCTAAGGATGCCATGGGGATTGTTCAATGGTGCTCCTCATGCAACCTCTGCACAGCAAGTGCCAGCCTAGGATGAGGGCTGCAGAGTCTCTTTTCACCCATGAAGGTTGCTCTGGTTTGGATAAAGCTCCCAGCCCTCCCGCACAAAACTTGGTCTTTAGTTTGGGTGGTCTCCTGGATCACCTCAACCAAGATGTGGTATCCATGGAAAAGCATAGAAATCTCAAATTTGGACTGAGTTGGCGGTGGCGTGGAGAGAGCAGAAGCAGGGGAGACTACTTGGGAATTGCAGCAGCTCCGGGGTGCATTATGGAGAAAGAAATGGAGGCGCTGTCTGGTTCTTTGCAAGCCCAATATGCCCCTCTGAAGAAATTAGAAACATTCCAGCAGCTCTAGCAGTGCCTGACAGTAAATTTGATTAACTTGCCCGTGGAGTTAATGATATAGAGGACCGTGTGGATTTTGTTGTAAAGAACACAGAAAAGACAGATGAGAAAATGAGAAAACAAGAAAGTAAATTTAAGCAGCTGGAAGCTTTAACAACTGGCATGATAAATCCAATAAAGAACTGCTCGATAAAACCCAACCACTGGAAAACCAAACATGGGTTGGGGAGGGAGTGGTTGTGCTTTGGATTCACAACCAAAGAGGCAGCATGTGTCACTCGTGTTGGGAAAACGCTCGCAGGCCATCGGCTGCTTGGTCCCAGAGCACACGGCAATGACACTCCTGCTGCAGCCATCCTACAAGAAAGGCAAAGCCAGGCACCTGCTGCCTGTCCCGTTCCCACTCTTGTTCCATTTTTCCTTGCAGTCTCTCAGGACCTGGAGGAATCTGCCGAGGCTGACGAGAGCCTGAGGGGATTCACACCTCCCCAGCCAAGCCACCCTGACTCCGGAAGGCAGCGCAGCGTCAAGAGGAGCTTGCCAACCAAATGCAGACCAGGTACTGCCAAAAAGCCTGAAGTAAAACCCAACATTTGGACATCCATATTCTGAAATCCTATCTTCTTTAAAATTTAATTCTGCTGAACCCTGCTAGAAGTCACAGCTGAGAGGAAAACCTCTAAGAGAATGACTGATGAGGACTCATCTCTTCCCATCTCAGTAGCAAGAGCTGTGGAGCAACATCCCATAGCACCCTGTTATCCCACACAGAGGCATCACTGTATCCCAACAGACCCTGCAGATCCTGGCTGTCTGCACACAGAAGGAATTTTGCTATCCCCACACCAAGCTCACTGCTGTTCCCCACTCCAGTTAGCCCTGCCATATCATTCCAGAGCTGAGCCACCATCGCCAGCCTGGTCCAGCTGCACCACTGTACTCATCCAGGGAGAAGGGAGAGGCACCCTGTGTGTGGATCTAAGGACCAGGAGAGCAGGGAAACAGGGACTAGGGCCACCCACACAGTACCAGATGCAGCTGGCAACAGTCCAGCTGCTGTTTGCTCTGGTACAGCTTCCCCAGAGCTTGGCATTGCAGGCTGGGCACAGTCTGACTGCCTTCAGCCCAAAACTACCAGCTCTGCTGGGACCAGCCCAGCAGCATATGGGCTGGGTCCACACAGGACTGCACAAATACCTCAGCCTGGCACTTCCCACCATTCATATTCTCTGCACGTTCATTTTTCCAGCCATCCATGGCCCTGAGCAGCAGAGAACCTCACTGTTCCCACACAGGACATTCAGCCAGTTGACCCCGGCTGGAATTTGGTGCTTGGACTCTGCAGACCAACACCTGCATTGCTGCACCACCTTCACCCAGCTCTGATGGGTCACAGGCAACCACAAGATATTTTCTACAAGCACCAACAGAGAGCAACAGCTCTAGATGATCTCCACGCACTCCCCAGTGGAGCAAAGACAGATGAAACTCAGCTCCCCAGAGTTTTAAATTGCTGCTATAGCCCCAATTCCCAGGAATATCCCCTAGGTCTCACTTAAAACTCAGAATTGGATTCCCAAAAGAGGGAAGGCATCATCATGAACTGCAGACCTGCTGTAGCTGGAGGGTTTTGGGGCTCTCAAGCTACATTTGGTGACTAAGGAGAGCAAAGCATCCCTTTGGAGCCTTCTCGGCATCTCCTGCCACTTTCCTGCAGCTCAGCCAACTGCAAGACCAAGTGGCTGGAAATGTGCAGAGTGCTCTGAATTGAGCTGTAAAGAATGAAGGTGAAGTTTTAAGCTGCTAGATTCATGGCTGGGATTTTTATACACACATAAAATATGAATCTCAGTTGTATACAAAGCTGAGCCCATCGTGCCAAAAGGATCCCAGTCAGGCAGGCCTGTAAAATGAAATCCTCTTGGACTAATTTAAGGAGACCCAAGCAGTATAAATTCTGGCCTGCTCAAATGCAGGAAATAAAAAAAAATCTGACTTGAATACAGGCTCCGGTCTCAGTGTGCTTGGCAGCATCAGCGTGTGAACAACGGGAACAAAAAAACAGAGTGAGAAATTAGCTCTGGGGTTGTGAAAAACACTGTTCCTGCACCCCATTTATACCAGTCTAGTAGGCCTAATGAAACCCTCTTTGGTGAAAATTTAATGCAGAGATAAACTTTCCAATAAATGAGAGGCTGCTTGTATTTTCTGACTCCTGGTGACTTCCCTGACCTGCACAGTCATTTCCACTATGCATGGATAAAACACTCATGAAGATGTTTCTAATAAAAGGAAATTTTAACTCATCTGCCAGTGAGTGAATCTTCACTTGCATGGCTTTATCTCTTCACAGGTCCTCTGGTTTTAGTGGACAGAGAGTTTCCTTGGGCAAGTTGCCTCCCTGGAGGCTGAGAAGGACTTTCTTGCCCAGCTCCTGCTGATGAGCGTGGCTGGAGGAGCTCGCTCTGAGCCATGGCCACCATGGGTCAGGTGCATCATTCAGTTTATGGCCAGCCCTGGGGTGCCCGTGGGTCAGCCAGGCAGGATAACGAGTGGGTGAAGTAAAGCATCCACAGCCCCTTTTCTCAGGCTGGGCACCGGGGTGAGAGGGGCTGAAGTGACCTTGCTCAAGGTCAGGGAAGAAGCCTGAGGCCTGGGAAATGCACCCAGATCTCCCCGCAAGGGCCAGAGATAACATCATCTTTCCCAGCAAAATAAGGAGCCAGATAAAAAACATCTAATTACAGGATTAGAAATGCCTTAGCTGAAAACAGTCTCTTCCCTGGAAAGAATGTGTGTGGCTGGTTTTTGGAGGGCAGGGAGGAGGAGGAGCAGCACTCAGACTTGCCTCGGATTATCTGCCAGCACTCAGGGACCAGAGGACATTTGTTTGGGCACGTGCCACCAGGCAAGGCAGCTCCCTCCCAAGCAAAACAGCCTGGGGACAGCTTGGGTGAGCTGTGCTGCCGTTGCTGGCGTCCCCTCAGCTCCTCTGGTGTTCAAATGTCCCGTGGTCTCCTCACCTCAGCATCCTCACCACCTCTATCTCCCCCTCTGTGCTCGGTGTCCCCCTCCCTGTGCCAACCCCACTCCCCCATGCCACGGAGGCCTGAAGCACTGGGAACACTGGGGAGCCTCTCAGTAGCTGATCAAAGGCACGAGACATCCAGCAAGGCTGTACAATAACGCAGGGGACATCCTCCTGTGGCAGGATGATACGGCAGCGAGTTTTCTGGGGCTATTTTCCCAAGCTTTCTCCGTTAAAAATAAAATAAATTTAAAAAAACCAAAGCAAAAAAAACCAAAGCCAAGCACTAGCCAGGAAAAACCTCCCTAATGAATGCATCAGCTCCAGCTCCAAAGCTGAAGGCGACTTCCAGCCCAGCCCATCTTTGCTCCTCAGGGCCTTGGAGAAAGATCTCCTCTTGGGCAGCCAAGTAGCAATTGGGTCACAGTGCAGGATTATCTGCTGGTAACAAGCTGCAAATGTGCTCTGGGACCAGTGATTCATTAATGCAGTTCATGGTGACATATGAACCAGAACCCGAGGGAGCCTTTATTTTCTGCCCTCTCTATCCATTCAGTTGAAAGACAGGGAAAAAAGGTTCCAGCCCTGCACTGATTTTGAACACTGATCAAATTAGTGCTACCCTACAACCAAGGCAACTAATCAAGGACGGCGGGGAGAAGGTGTGATCTGAAGTGCAGCAAACCCCCTCTCTCTGAGTGATGCTGCAAGGCAAATCCTCACGGGGAACTGGGAGCAGAGAGGGCTGGCGAGGCAGGATGGGGTTTGCAAGGGGATGGTGCTGCAGGGAAGCTGTGGTGGGTCCTCGTGGCCATCCCTCCATCCTCACACAGGTCTTTTCCATCCTCCCCCAAGCCCCTGTGCATGGACCCCAAGGTTTCCAGGGGTGCTTGGAGCAGTGAGGTTCACCCCAGGCAGTGCCCATCAGGCCCACATCAAGGGAAAATTGTGCCTGCGTACACAAGTACAGCCTTCACCGATTTAACAGTCCTGCAGGAGGCTTTAAATATTTTATTTCCTGACTTTTATGCAATTTGATTCTTAACCATGATACTTCATCGACTTTTTAATCTTATTTTTCCCCTCCACACTGCCTGGATCTCCTGGTTATCAGAGCCCTGCACTGGGGTGGGCTCACAGCTGACAGCCCCAAAATCCATGGGGGCTGTGAAACTGGGTGGTGATCCAGAACCACTCCAGAGTTTTGGCACTAGAGGCGCTCCCCCCACCCCCCACCCTGGCTTGGGTGACCATTGTGCTGTTTTTTCCAAGGTGGGACCTGCAGAGGGTAAAAGCCACCAGCACCTCTCCGTCTTTCCTGGCCTGGCTGCTGTCCCATCGCACGGTGTCACCCTAAACAAGGCTGATGAGGCACCCACCCCTCTGGACACCCCCCATAGCCTTGCAGGAGGAGGAGGAGGATGGCAGCAGGTCCACAGGGCTGAAGCACACAGCTCCTCCACCCCGAGTGAGCAGGGCGGGATGCACATCCTACCAACACAATGGGAAGGTTAATGGGATCGTCTGCCTCCGACTCGGCCACAGTAAACGTGGGATTTACAGCCACGCTAAAATACTGACCTCTATCTGTTTTATGCTGATCATTAACTAAGATTATCTCACACCAGAGATTTACTATACCAAAGAGCACGGACATCACTAACTGCCATTAAGTGTATTATACTTAAATTCCATAAAAGGGAGAAAAAAAACCCCCACTGTCAGCAAGGTAGGGGAAGAGGCACAGGCATGCTCAGATTATACATTTTAAAAAAAAAAATTTACAAAGGACCTGCCTACAGCTTTCTACGTGTGCCTGGCATTTTGTGACTGCAATATTGAGAAAAATCCCTGTAAATGTTTTCAGACTCAGAAAGATACCCGGATGAACACCCTGGAGCTAAAAGACCACGCTGGGAATGGTTCAGTCTGCGTGAGGTCCCCAGAGAGCCTCACTGCAAATAGGTGCCACTGCATGGGGAGTATGGAGCAGTGGGTGAAGGCCCCTCATGTCCCCAGATGTCCCTCCACAGCCCCTCACCCACCCTGGCTCTGCCTGCCACCCTCCCCGGCTCCCCCAGTCACAGGGCTGTTTCTGGGCAGTGGCATATTTGTTGACTTGCTCTTTTGGTGACATCTTCTTTTAATAAGGAAATCTGTCTCTTAGCAGCTTCTTGCCTAAGGCTGTGCTTAGCTAAAGTGTAAAATGTCAAACTTTAGCAAGGATGACAATAACCCTGCTGGGCGAAGAAGAGCCAACCACTATATTATTAGCTACTCAAGGGAGAGGGGAGGAATATTGACCCATTCCATGGAGGAAAAACACTAAAATCTCCCAGTCTACCCACCTATCCCCTCCCACATGGAGACCAGCCTCAAATCTGCTTCCCTGTGATCTTTCCAGCAGCCAAAACTTGTAATTAAATCTGAAGAGCAAACAGCAAACCTTTCCTATTTGATCAAATACATGTACATATGCAACTATAGTAGGTCAAAGCGTCCTGGAAGTGCCCTTTCATCTCCCAAAATTCCCCAAGGGCAGATCAGGATGCAGATATGGTGCTAGGATAACCCAGGATGGAGGGAAGTCTCTGCAAAGCCTCAGGCAGGGAGTTGAGCACAGCCCATGGGGTGTCCTGGTGGGTTGGGCAGAGGAAGGAAAAGTCAGCAGGGACGGTCACTGGCCATAACCAAGGGCAGCTGCACAGAAAGGGATGGCTACCAAGGGATTTATTAGGATTATGGGTCTTTGGGCAACCCTTCTGTGCTGCTGGGGGACTCCTCTGCACTGCATTTAGTTTCTCACACAGTCTGATACACGTAGGTGCAACCTTTTGCTTCAGAGCACATGTGATCAGGACTAACATCATTTTCTGACCTGAGCTACAGCACAGCAGGGCCATAAATTCCCAGCCCCAAATTTAGGAAGGGAGAAGATTTCTGTCATAAAGATCTGAGACTGGAAAATGTTCACCATTAACCCCTACTCTTCCACCAGTGGGCTGTACTCAGACAGCAATCGCTGCCTTTGAGAAGATTCTTCACTTTTGGATCCAAACCTGCATCCTAGTGGTGGGAGAGCAGATCTGCTCCTGGCTCTGTGCAGGAATGCAGCCTGCAGATGCACAGAGGTACTGGAAGGAAAGGGGGGAAGTTTTCCAGCATGTCACACCTCCTGTATCCATCACAGGGCCTCTTGTGATGCATGTTTCCCCCAGTGGGTGCCACCAGAACCTAGTTAGGCCTGAAACACCAAACCAGCCATGGGATCTTCCTTGTTCTTTCAGGTTTCCAATCCCTGGGCCAAAACAGGGCCACTTTTGGAGTACCTCCCTCACCCCTCAGACCCATAGGAGGTTCCCACCAGTGCCACACACACAAACATCTGTGCTTTTCCTTGTATCTATAGAATCATGGAATGGTTTGGGTTAGAGGGGACCTCAAAGATTATCTTGTTCCCACCTCCCTGCCACGGGCCAGGACACCTTTCACTAGACCAGGCTGCTCAGAGTCTCATCCAGCCTGGTCTTGGGCACTCCCAGGGATGGAGCAGCCACAGCTTCTCTGGGCAACTGTGCCAAGGCTTCACCACCCTCACAGCCAATAATTTCTGCCATATATCCTGAATTTTCACTCTTTCTATTTGAATCCATTACCCCTTGTCCTATCTTATGTCCTATTCTTCTTCAAAACATTATTTTAGAGAAACAAAAAAACCCAAACTCTACAGGGGACCACATCATCATCATCATCATCATCACCTCCTCAGGCAAGTGTGGCACCACTTGTTTTTATTTCTGGCTTGGGTTGGAACGTGACCACAGGAGAACAAGAATCCTATCCAAGATATTGCCCCAAATTTAGGTCCCCCCTCCTCCAACGTGCAGCAGAGACACAGGGCCCTCCAGATCCAACGGCACAGGCTGGGTGAGACAGGGTTTTTCCAGCTTTTCCTCCATTCTTTGGAGACATCTCATCAGTCTCTGCGAGAGGAAGGAATCTATTCCCTCCTCCTCTCCAGATCAGGACAGAGGCAACCCAGGGGATTGCCTACGTGGTTCTTTGGCAGAGGCAGCACTTGTGACTCTCACCTCTCACCCAAAAGTGACCCTCACAGCCCTCTACATTTTATAACCATCCCAATGAATAAAGATAAATAAATAAATATATAAATATATATTATGTGTGTGTGTGTGTGGTGCACACGGGTGTGTTGTGTTTTCCCAGCTAACACATGTCAGGATCTGTTTAAGCCTTGCTTTATGCTCAAATGTCACCCTGCCAGAATTCATTACGTCCCATTTATTAATTAATTAAAATATATTTATACAGAACAGGCTTTATGAGACAGAGATAAAAATAACGTTTTGAGAGCTGTCCCCTGGACAGAGCGGGTGCTCTCTGATGGCAGCAGCAAGGACAGTAGCCACAGCCTTCCCTGTCAAGTGCTGACTCGCAGGGAATTGATGATATGGAAATTCAGTAATTAAGGCTGGGGAAAAAAAAATTTAAAAAAAAAAAAAAAAAGAAAAGAAAGAAAGAAAAAAAGAAAAAAATCAGAAGCAGGCTCCAGAGCTGGTGCTGGCCATGTGGCAGCTCCACAGCCCCATCCTCTCCTTGCCTTTGGGTGGTGGAGTTATGGCATCTTCTCCTCACACAGAGGACCCCAGAGCAGGCAGAGGGACAGGCAAAGGCTGGCTGTGCCACCTGTGTCACCCACCCCACAGCCCAGGGCCGTGCAGAGGTGAGGGGACGCACAAGCTCCAGCAGCCCCCTCCTCCCTGCCCGTCAGGAGCCACACCAGAGTCTGCAGCTCCCTTGTCCCTCCCTGCTGATGGCTCCGGGGCTGAGGGGGGCACACAGGACATGACAGGCTGGCTGGGCACCCCAGCACAGTCACAGCGAGGGGCAATGGCTCACCTGGCCATGCTTTGAATGGGGAAAAAGTCGAGGCACAGCCTGGCTGGAATTGGCAAATGCAGGATTTCTCCTTTGCCCTTCCACCTGCCCGTAAGGTGCCATGATCTCACATTCATTCAGTGGCACCACTGATGAGCAGATGAGCACTGGGAAAAGAGAGAAGGAGAGGCAGGGGAAAAAGGGAGCTCAAAGTCAGGGAGGTGATGGGTGGAGGGGACCTGACCCGAGCCAGCCCCTTCCCCAGGGCCAGGGAAGCACGGCTGGGTGAGCCTGCCCTCAGCCACTTGGCCACACGAGCCCTGGCTCCCTGCTCCTTCTGACAGAGCAGCAGTGACATTTCTACTCAAAACTCTCCGTGACCTTTCCCTGTGAGCCTCTCGTGCTTCACTTGTTCTGGCATCTCCTGCCTGCCACCCCCCAGAGCACCTTGCCCTCACCCCGAGGGGAAGGGGAGGCACAGGCTCCGTCCACCACGGCCACTCCTGCCTTTCTGGGGTCCAGCTTTACCTGTGGATTGCCAGCAGCACAGGCAGGATGAGCCGAGCTCCCCGATCCAAAGGCACATCCAGGTGCATTCCCACCCCAGGGCCAGGGTCATGCAGCCACCACCTCACTGCCCGGATTGCCCAGCGCAGCCTGGGCCCAGCTGGGCTCCCCTGGCCTCGATCGGCCAGCCCCCCACAGCAGCCTGGTTTGCCGGCAGAGGGGCAGCAAGGCCGGCAGCAGGCCCGGCTGCCAGCCCTGAGCGCTAAGGCTGCCCTGCAGCGCCCCCGGCCCAGGGATCCCTCAGGCTGTCAGGGCACATCAGCTGACGTGCTCACCTGAGATACTGGCAAATGCAGGCCTTCTCCTTTGCTCTCCCACTGCCCAGCAGCTGCCACAGTATCCTTGGGACTCAGGTCTGAGGAGGTGGGTGACACATCCAGGGCTTCCAGGGAAGAGATGGGACCAGGGGAGAACATGTCCTCAGGAGCACTGTCCCAAGCTCCCCAAAGACCACCTTGATTTAGCCAGAGCGCAAAACAGTGTAAAGAAAGACCAAGTGGTGACTGCCAGCAGCTGTCGCAGCTCCCACATCACCCAGAAGAGGCAGAAGGGCCTCCAGGAGGTGCCAGTTTCTGCCCATTGACAACCAAACCATGGTCCTCCATCACGAGGTGCAGACCACAGCTTTGGCTGGGATAACTTCTCCCATGTCTCTCAGGGCAGAGGCAGCAGCTATAATCCAGACCTCTGTGAACTGGGCCACTTTCCTTTCCATTCTCTCCCTACACAGCTGCTGCTCATCCTCCTCGGAAGGCCCAGGCCCTCTCCTCTGGATGTCAGCCAGCACAGCTCTGCTGACCCTGGAGGAACTCTGCCAGCCCAGCCTGGCTGAGGACATAACCATCTATTATTTAGGTAAGGAAATACACCTGCAGGTATAAAAGGAAGTAAATCCACCCCACTTTTTAAGCAGGCAAATATATCTCAGCAGCTCCTCACTGGACACTGACCAGAAATAGTAGCATCAATGAGACTCCTGAGCCTCCAGCTCTCACTTTCCATTAAAGAAGCAGGGAGGCAGAGGCAGGAAAAGCGACGATGGGACAAGCAGCCCTCACCCACGGCAGCAGCACAGGCTCGTGGCTGTCTGGACATCAGCAAGGACCACACAACCAGCCTCACCTGCCATCCCTGTCCCACCTGTGGGGAATTTTCAGGGGATTTCTGACAAGAAGCGCAGCCCTGAGCCTGTGGAAACCAAGCAGCCAAGAGGTTCTTTCGTGCCTTGGAGCAGCCTCCTTCACCTGCTGGAGTACCACACCTGGGCAAGCACACAGTGTCCCCTTCACACAGGTCCCAGCCCTTCCTAGCACTCGGCACAACCTTCCCAATCCCCACCAAAAAGCCCTTTTCTCGCCGCACAGGGACGTCTGCGAACCATTCGTCATCCCCAGGGCTGGCAAGGAAACCACACGCGCCAGGGAAGAGCTTCCCTGACTCAAATGATTCTCATTTTTTGAAGGGCAAATTTCCTTACTCTGCCCACTCAGTCTTGACAAGGACAGCAGGGGACCCACCACATGAATACTAATGGCAGCAGCGGTGGTGGGGACACGTGGGGACGGGAGTGCCAGGGCTGGGCACTGCTGGCAGAGCAGCAGGAAGAGCAGGAAGGAGAAGCATCCCACATGCTGCTTTGGGGGCTGCTGGGACCCCCAGAACAGCACCCAGAGGGCAAGGGATGCAAGCAGCCCCCCAGCAGCAGGCAGGAGGTCACATCCTGGCATCAGGAATGCTGGATCAGGTCCCCTCTGGAGCAAGGGGTGACAAAGGGTTACACCCTCCCCAACACCATCCCTGGCCTTGACCCCTTGGGCCCCCTCCCCCAAAAAACTGCTGTGATATCCCTTGTGCTGAATTCTTATTCAACTTCAAACTGACAAACTGTTTTTAATCTTTTCCTTCCATCCAGCTTGGAGATTGGGAAGCAAAAATCAATACGGGTTGGCAGGTGATCAAGTTGCTTGACAGTGGCTCTGAGGAGAGAAACAGAGAGAGAGAGGGGGGTGGAAGGGGGCAAGGATAGGAAGGAGGATGGGGGGCCCAAGCACCTGTTCTGCAGCCCCCAGCTGGGAAGGACCCCCTGGTCCCCATCTCCAGTGGAGCTGCTTGCTAAAACAGCTGGTGTGAGGGTGCTGGGTGCCCACGTGCAGCTGGTGGGGTGGAAGGGCATGGCAATCCCACCCCACTCCAATTCCTCCGGGATCCCCAGCACTGTGTGCCCACGGCCCCATTCACTAGCAGGGTTTGGCCACCTCCTGGCCACAGTCCTTGTCAGGGACCCCCAAAATGCCACCCCACCTCTCATCTCCAGCAGCCTGGTCACAGCATCACCTCAGGGAGCCTCTTGGCACCTTTAAAGGCAGATTTGAAGTCCTTGGGTATCAAGAGAGCAGCACTTATTTCCCAAGCCTACCTGGGCATTGTTTGCTTCCCAGCCCAAGAGGCTTGTCCAGGCTGGGAGGGCAGAAATTGCAACAAAAGGTAAATTTCTCTAAAAATTCAGCCATTTTCCTTCCTGTAGCTCCTGCTCCTGCTATGTTCCAACCAGTCTCCTTCCTCCAGTGCCCAGGGGATACCCCAGAGCTGAGAAGGATATGAGAGAGGCCAGAGCTCCCAAGCAAGGAGCTCCTGGGCTGCTCCAAGCTGCTCCAGGGCCTTTTGATGGATGCAGAAGGACCCAGCACCCAAAGGAAGAGGGGCAGCAGCCCCAGAAGCACCCAGTGACCTCCCAAAAGATGGGGTGGCAACACTAGCACAGGGTCAAGGATAAAACCCCAAGGAGCCACCCGGAGGGAGCGATGGCTCTCCAGCCCTAGGGAATGAGCAGGGTTGGCCTCCTCCATCCTCATGCCCCTGCCTCAGCTTCCTCCTGTCATTTCCCAAAGCCATGGGCTGCCTCCTGGAGCCGGCAGAGCCCCCGAGAGCAGAGTTGACATTTGAAAACGATCAGTTTAGGAACTTCCCCTGCTGCTTTCCTTCGCGTCCCCCTTCCTATTGTAACTGTTCCTCTGAGCTTTCATCGTCTAACTCTGTAAATCTCCGGGAAATACGGCTGTGTTTCTGTTGTCACTTCTGATCAGAGGGATGCCAGCGGGGTGAGGGAAGTGGGGGGGAAGGGGAGGGGGAAAAGAGAGGGAAAAAAAAAAGATTGCCTGGGGCCCCACACAGAGCCGGCATGCAAATGAGTGCCAGCTCCGTAAAAATAGCCCCAGCAGTCACATTTTATTACAACCGAATTATTGGACCTGGGTTACTGGGAACTGGCACTGGGGAAAGCGAGAGAGGGAAGGGAAGAGAGGGAGAAAGGGTCAGGCATCATTTATTCTAAATATCTGGACTTTGAGAGCGCCAGAGGGTGTTTTCCCCCTGTGATCCGCAGATGTGCCTGAACCTGCTGGGGTGCTGGATGTGCCACAGCCTCCCTGGGCTCTGCCACACTCTCACAGCCCGTGCAGCACCAGAAAAACACATCCAGGGCCTTGCAGCCCTCTTGGGTTTCCCACCTTCCCTTCCAGCCTGGTGCCAGTTTGCAGCAGGGACACCCACTGCAGGTGTTTACGGGGAAACTGAAGGTGTTGCACAAAACAGAGGGGGGTCAAGGTCACAGACAGGCAAGTTTGGAGGTGGCTCCTTGCCCTGGTGATGTGACATCGGAGCCCCTGGTGCTGCTCTCATCCATGCCCCAAGGGCAGCAGCAGAGTCAGCCGCCGGCTCCTGCCCTGTCCAGGGCTCTGGGCACCTCCTGGGAGCCCCCCTGCCCTGCAAGCACCTGCTTAGTCAGCATTTCCCAAGCAGGGACACCGCTCAGGGGACTGACTTTGTCACCAACCCGGCCACCCTCCCCAGCACTTGAACAGAGATGTGATGAACCAGGCCCAGTTTTCCTTCAGAGGGAGATTGAAAGAGGGATGAGAGGGGGAAAAAAGAACCTCAGGACAAGCTACAGCGTTTGGAAAGAGCACCTGCACACACACACGAGTCCCAGGTGCTTCCAAACCAGAGCAACCCAAAACATCCCTCGTGGCTTTCCCACCCCCACCAGACCTGCCTGACAGGGGTGGTTTTGGTTGCATTCCTTTCAGGAACAGCCCAGCCCTGCCATAGCTGAGGCCAGGCTGGGAGAGGCAATGCCCTCCTCAGGACAGACAAATTCCTGCAGGGATTTCTGGAGCCCGGCGCTGCTCAGGCTGGCAGAGGAGCTTGTCAGGGACACAGCACTCCTTAAATGCACTGTCTCCCAGTGCTCCAGAGAAAACTGGGTCAGGATTGTCTGAAGACAGGAGCTCAGTGCTCTCCTCCCTGCTGCAGGGAGCAGCATCCCAGCAGGGCGGGAGGGGAGCAGGGATGGTGGGAGTCTGCCACGGGGAAAACCAGAAATGACACAGCAGTGGGAGAGGGGATGTGACAAACTCTCCCTCTCTGCAGCCAGAGGTGCTCCAAGGATGGCTGGTACTTCCAGGAGAGCCACTACCTCCCCAGCAATTCCCAGAAACACAACCTGCAGGCACACTCCCTTCCTGCCCAGCTACACAATCCAGCACACCCCAAAACCCCTTTGACTTTTTTTTTTAATGAAAATAAATAAATTGGAAAACTCTGAAGCTGTGCTTAGGGCTCACCCCTGCCCTCTTACTCCAGGTAGGTTCTACCCACCCCATTCCTTTGGTATCATGGCAGTCAGACAGCACAGGGCAAGGGTATGGGATATACAGAATCTGCCATCCTGGAAATGCTTTTGTAGTTTCTTTGTCATCTCTCTCCTTTTCCTCCCCTCCCACATTTTGCAGATGTCCCAAGACATCTTTAGATTTTCACAAAAAAAAAAAAAAAAAAATTACCACCAGCAAATCTCTGTGATGCCAAAAGCTTCATTCCCGAGTGCACGTGTTTGGGGGAAACCTCAATTTTACAAAAATCCCTTTCCTGCAAAATTCAAAGACCTCCAGAGGGATTAAAGAGAGGAGAGCAGAGCTCCGCCCTGGGCCTTACGGTTGGAAAAGCTGGGGTTTGGAGCTCATTTGGAGAAGGCCTGGCTGAAATGCCCAGGGCTCATCATCTTGCTGATGCTGCAGGAGCAGCAGAGACGCCAGCCAGCTCCTGTTATCACCTCTGTGGGACTGGCTTGCCATTAAAGGCATCTGAGTTGCAAAGCACGGAGGGAACAACATATGGACAGGAGCAAGGGACTGCTTTCCCAGCCTCGCTTTTCCAGCCCGTAACTGCATTTGCAAGAGGATCCCAGAGCCGCAGTGCAGTTCTTATTCAGTGCTATTAAACTTCATTAACTGATATATTGTTTCATGTTGACTCAACAACTCTTAAACCCTCTTCCGAGGGACTTCCTTGAACATGCTGTAAATTGCCAGTAACTGCCTTCCATCAGGAGCAAACTGCTCCAGTCCCACTCCCCACCCTGGGATGCAGAGGAGCTGCTGGCAGCGATTCTCCTGTGAGCTCCTGTGTTTTTCCTCCTGCAGCCCGGGGAAGGCAACTAGAGACTCAGGGGCTGCAAAAAAATCCGCTCTCCTGACTTTACTCCAAACAGGGATGAAACCTCCCCAGCAAGTTCTAGATCTGCAGTAGAGGAAAAAATCCAAACGATTCCTCTCCTGGTGATCAAAGCACTTCCTTTGCCACGCAATTGACAGCTCTGCTTCCAGCTGAATGCTTTCAAGCTCCACATTGTCTTGTGTAAACTGTAATCCAAAACGATCTCAAATCCAAAATAAATTCAAGCTTTTGGGCCTAAACCCAGATGGGTCATTTTGGCAGCATATAATTCTGATTTTTAGTGTTTCTTCCCCCGTTCTCCACCCCAAATTAAGATGTTTGTGAGAGTGACCTCCTTTCGGAGAGCTCTTTGACTTTGATGCTGTGGCATACACAGATGGAATGTATTTCTGCATATTCCAAGACACTCTGGGATAGCTTTGCTCATGTAATTATTCAGATAAGCTAACCTGAAAGCGAGAGCATGAGCGAGTCCTTTGCCAAATCTGAGCGACTTTGTTTCAAAGCATTGGTAGGCGCTTCCCCTGCCACAGGTGGCAGCTGCCATGTCCCCAAATTGTCCCTGGTGGGCACTGGGGGCCTGTGGAGAGGTGAAGAAAGAGGGGCAGCTCATAACCTAGGGCTTGGCTTCACCCCCTTTCAGTTTGAGTAGGAACAGCACGCACAGGGTGGGATGCTGGGGCTGAGATTTGGCATTGGCGAGAGGTCTGGATGGGGTGACAACTTTCCTGCTGTTAAAATTAAGAGCTAGACATGGTTAAGGGGAAAAAAGGGCTTTTACTTTGGTATTTAATAAAGATCCTTATTGGTGCACCACTTGGCCAAGGTGGAATGCACTGAATTGGATTGATTGATTGTGTGTACAATTTTATAGACTTAGCAAATCAGCATATCTAACAAAGATTCCCCAATGAGAGGCTTGAATGAATAGCGTGATATCCCTCCACCCTGAGGAATTTTCCCCTGGATGGGCCTAATCTTAGGTTACAGGATGTGTTTTAGAGAGGACCTTGGTTTCTCAGGATAGCGTGGGGCTTTCCAGCCTCCAACTGCGAGGCCTTGGGATGTTTGGTCTCTTGGTTTAATAGAATATCAGGACTCTGCCAACTTACCGGGCTTAAGGAATTACAAGTGTGCATGCTAAAAGCACTAAGGGTACATAAAAGCTTTGTATAAAAGGTATCTAAAGGGTATCTAAAAGAAAAGGCAAAATATCATCATGGCATCAGAAGAAGCTTGCACTGAGCATGGTGGCGAGTCAGAGCCGGGTGGGTGAGGCAGAAGGGAGGCTCATCTCTGCCATGGGGTCTCCTCCACAACTGCAAACAGCCCAAACAGCAGAAGCCACTGGTGGGGCACCTCCTCTACAAAGCTTTTTCCCCTCCCCATCCTCTAGAACCCAGCATGCTTCGGGGCAAATTTCCGAGTGCCTCCGAGGTCACCAGAGGATGGCTTTGCTTTTGATGGTGGGGCAGCATCAGGCAGGGTAATAGCAGGGCTGTGTGAGTGGCAGCTGGGCCAGTGCTCTGTCCATTTACCGAGCGCTGGCTGCAATTATCTCAGGCCACCATATCGTCAGAAAGCGCCTCTCTGCTGAAATTACAACGTGTCGCCTTTAATTACGCTAATTGTTAATAGGGGTTCTAATTTTGGGTTCATTTCTCGCCGTTAAAAAAAACCAAAAAGTAAAAAAAGTATAAAATAATAGGTGAGGCAGCCCAGGCTTTTCTGCCTTGGCTGGGATTTCTGCCGGCAGCGCTAATTGAAACGTCCCCCTGCACTGCTCCTCTCCACGCTGACAGTGGTTTTGCCCCTTGTCACAAAATCAATGGTCTTCCCTTGCCCGCCCCGTGCCGGCTCCTCTCCAGCTGCCGGGGCTCCTTTTCCCACTCGCCGGCTCCCTCGGATCATCAGGGTTAAATGATCTTTTCATAGCGCCCAGCCGGACTGTCAGGAGGCATTGAGTGACTTTTGAAAATGAACCATGTTAAGTGGACTTGATGGGGGTTACAACCGCCATTATTGCTATCACCGCTGTGATAAAATGGAGCCGTAATGATGGGGGAAGGTACTTATCACTGTCTTTTGGAGATCACTTAAGATGGTTTGGGTCTGAAGCTTCTCACCAGAGATAAATGGAATGTATGGAAGACGGATGGCACCAGGACAGAGCCTCCCGCTACAGGAGGGATACGAGAGAGCAGCGACCCCTCTGTGGTGGTCACACAAAATGATTAAACAACCAAAAGACGTGTTGCCTTTTCCTCCAGGAGGCACCAGAGGAGGTGACCAAAGCCACCTGTGCAACAAAGTCCTCCCAGGTGACTGCTGGCAGCTGGGTGAGCAGAACCAGGACAGAAGAGAAATGGGAAATCAGCCTCTCACATTGCAGCCTGCCTGTGGGAAGCAGCAGGGATGATATCCCAGAGCTGACCTGGCAAACCACGTGGGCTCTGTCCTTCCCCAGTCCCTCACCAAGCTGTGGTGGGACACCAAGGAGTCCCTTCTCTTCTCTCCACTGGGTTCTTCCTCATCCATCCAGCCCTGGGCTGGACCAGGAGTAACACTATGCCCAGCCCTACAGCACCCTCTGTCCTTCCTCTTCCCCCACTCCCAAAACAGGTGAGATTTCAGCTTCATCAAAAGCAGCACAGCAAAGCCCACAGCCCTTTGCTTCAGCACACAGCTGGATCTACAGCACGGGAGCCCCAGAAAAGGCACGTGCACAACACAGAGAGCTCCTGTGAGATGGAAAGGATTTCTCACGTGGCATTGCTAGAGAGAGATGCAGCAGGGTGAGACTCTTGCTGTGTTTATTGCTGTTGGTACTATTGCATATCAGACAGAGCCAAAGCTGAGCTGCCCCTCAGCTCTGGGGGTCTCAAAGCCCCAGCTAAAGCAGCCCCTATTGCCCAGCCCAGCTCAGTGCCAGCAGAGAGGGCTCACACACTGCTCCCAACCAGAGAAACACAAATTACACCAAATGCTCTTCCACATCTGAGCAGGGCAACCAACAGTATCAAATGGGCAAGGAAAATATCCCATGCTAGGAAAACACTAGTCAAGTATCATGCACCAGAGCAGTAGAAATCCAGGCAGCATTCTCAAAACATCCCCTTCTCCAACCAAGCAGCACCCCACAACAACCCCCCCCTCCCCTCCCCACAACACCCCACTCACAGTTTGTGATGCACAAGCAGGAAAATGATCCCCATGGGGCCACTGGCTCTGCTCCCCCAGGTCTGCAGTGCTGCACAGAGAAGCTCCCAGGACATGGAGCATCCTCAGGGCACTCCTCACTCCACAAAGAAGGGGAGGCAGAAAAAAACAGGGAACCACCAAGAGCTCCTTATATCACCTTCTCACCACCTTCCTCCTTCCAACTACTTCAGCTGATTTGCTTTATATCACTTAATTGTAGTTGTTCCCTTAATTATAGGTTGTTCCTTTCTCTCTCTGACCACCTGGCAGCCCAAGCTGCCTTCTCCATGTCCTGGAAGCGTGGGAGAAGACAGCTCCAAGTCCAGGCCATCCCAAAGCACCATGCCCTGTGAGAATCCTGGCTGTTATTGCAAGGGAAAGAGACATGGTGGAGAGTAAGGGATGCAGAACAGGATCCTGCATGACTGGGCAGAGCAGATCCCCCTCAGGTCACCCTGCTCCTCATTACCATCAGTGTTTTGTGAATCTGGAGGTTTCCCCTGCAAAGACACAAAAAGGAGCCCCTCGGCAAAAGGAGGAGCCTCCAGGCAGGGCTGAGGAAGTATAAATAACAGGAATAATCTGTCTGGGAAAGTTGGAAAGGGGCAAGAGCTGAAGAAAAAGACATTTTCTGGGAGTTTCAAGAACTCATCAACCCAAGTCTTGTCACGCTGGCTGTGTCAGCTCTTGTTGGGTGCGAGGCTGAGATGCCAGTCCAGGGGTGCCTGGTTCCTGCGGCCCCACTAACCCCCCCCTTTCCCTGTCATGGCAGTGGTATCGCTGCTGGCAATATTGACAGCCAGGAGGATTTCTCATTTTCCACAGCCCCACAAGGTAAATTTAAAAAAGGAAGAGTCAAAGCTATCTCTAGCTGCTCGCACTCAGGGAGTCCCAACTCAATACATCTTGGTTACTCACAAAAGATGCTTAGTAATAAGCTAGAAAGGCAAAGTTAGTCCTGCAGGCTGTGGGGTCAGCAGTTAAAGGGTCACTTACTTTCCAAAGACTTTGTGGAGTCGAGTGTCTGGACAAAACCAGGAGCTCTGGCTGCTCCCACAAACTCTTTCCCATGAGGGTATTTTGTAATGCCAGATGTAAAGCTGTAGAGATGAACCGGCATTTGCCTCACTCAGCTCCAAGATCCCGATGGCATGAACACCACCTTCCAGGCCTGTGCAAATACGGCAAAAATTCCACTTTAGCTGCAAGCCAGGCACAAGAAAAACTGCAGTCAGAAACCCTGGAAGGTCTGTGAAATTTTATCCACCACAAAACTCCGTTTTCAGACCGACTTCAAGGCAGCAGAGCCTGCACCAGACACACTAGTGGCCATGTGCCTTTTCTTCAAGCAAGGGTTTCCTGCTGTTTTCTAACCTCAAGGCAAAAGAGAAAACACCCATCCTTTCACCAGCTTTATTTCCATCCCAGATGAAGAGCTGATCCTCCTCCTTTTTGTTTTTTCTTTTTTTTGATGTCTTAGTGTCTCTGAAGTGCTGCCTTCCACCGGTGCTTGTGGGAAGCAGCTCGCCTGGGGACAGCCAGATGCCACTTTGCCAGGGATCTGCAGGAAAAACCCGGCTGGAAGCTGGCTGTACACCCTGGATTGTTCAGCACGAGGGCTGTGGAGCAGGAGCTGCCCAGCCTGCCAGCCCTGGCCAGTTTTGTTTTGAGGCATGGACCAAATACGTGGCTTGGCAAACCGAGAAAGCTGTGAGAGCTTTTGCTTTTGAGCAGCGTTTGGGTGTCGCACACTGAGTGTCAAATTAGCTCTGTGTTACGAGCCTGGTAAAGTCTTTTGCTACAAGGATTGTTGTTTGCATTAAAACTCGCAACAAAACAGTGTTTCCCAAATATTGATGTGTTTTCCCCATTCCATAAAATCCCAACTAGGAAAGATCTCCAAGTCCTTAGCCCCAGCTGTCCAAACATGGGTCATTTAGCTGTAGAAATACTCTGCTTTCCTCCCCTCCCCTTTTTTTTTTTTTCACTCTTCACAACAACGGGGGGGGGGAAAGAGCTCTCAAAAAGCCAAACTGGATTTAAAGGTTTGCCTTCCACTAGTGATCTCGTTGGAGGAGGGTAGAAAACAGGGTGAAGGAAACCATAGGACTGTTCAGAAGAAAGGAGGAGGCACCAGAGCGCCCCTGAGCTGCACACAGGTGCCTGCACAGCCCCTCTGCAGACCAGCCGGGGCAGGTTGATACCAGGCAGAAGTTGAACCATAAACATGCAGGCCAATGCACAGACTTTTATGTGTCTCCACAGACCCTTTTCATGATAAAAATGGTTGTCCCAAAAGATTTAAATCTCATGCAAGTGACAGCAGGACCTGAAGACCTGGAAGAGCTGGTGGATATCATCTCATGGGGGCTGCACCACCACATTATGGCCTCGCTGCACCTCTGCTGGGCGGTCCTCACTAAACCCATGACCTTTGTGTGGTACAGAACATCCAGCAGCAACAGCATCTCCTTCTCCCCAGGACCATCGGGAACCAACTTCTGCTTCTGCAAAGGGCTGGCACAGCTCTGACAAGAGCACACCCCCAGTTCACCACTCATCTCCCTCCCAGAATTCCGCTCATTTCCCCTTCACCACTCAAAACTCCGCTGTAGAGCAAAACTCATCCGAAGCGCTGAGGCTGTGATTTTCATGACACCACTGCCTGGCTCATTTCTCTGCTGTCCTCTCAGTTTTGTGAAGGTTAAAGGCATCCTTCCTCGGCAACTGTCAGCCTGTTATCTGGGCTGGAACCGGCTGCCCGAGCTCCATGAGGAATATTTTATGCAGATTCTCTGCTGCACGTCGGATGGCTCATCAGTAACCACCCTGCTACTGTGGCTTCATTTCCTCTGAGCCCACCTTTTGCTTCTCCCCAGTCCAGCCTCACTTTTGCAGGTGTAAAACTGAGAGTATCCACATGCAAGGAATGTAAAGGCTTTCCCCTGGGTTGATGTAAGGAAGAGTTGCTGCGTGCAAGGGGCTTTTGGGGAGGGATTGGGGTGAGCTGGTTTGGAAAGCGACGTGGTGTTTCTTCTGGAAGACAGGAAGATCAGGAGACTCCTGTTGCTGTGCTTCAGAGTTTTAGTCCCAGCACTCTCCTCCCAAAAACTGTGTCAGGACAGAGAATATCCCAGTTCTCTCTGCCTTCCCCTCGGGAGATTCCAGGCAGGCAGTGCTGGGCACCCAAACTGGTCCCTGCACCTCCTTCCCCTGCCAGAGGGGTGCGTGAAGAAAACAAGGAGAATCCAGTTTCCTTGGGCAGCTGGAAGTCTGAGGATGATTTTCACATCCGTACCCCTGGCAAGCCAAATGACAGCCTGTTGTCATCCCAGCTGGCTGGGTGGTTTTGGTTTTTTTTTTTTTTGGGTGGGAGCTCACCTCAGCACAGCAGCTTGAGCTGCAGCCAGGCTGCAGGAAGTGGAGGATGTGCACCCACCAAGATCACCACAGGCCCACGCCACCTCTCTGAGTAGCAGGGCAGAGCGTGACACTTGAGAGGCTTCCCACTAAATGCTGATTATAAATGTCATGATTTCAGAGGGGAAAAGAAAACAGCTGGATTCGTCAGACAGTGGCACTGGCAGCTAAAAAAATACCATCTTTTAATGTGTGAGCTGAGTACAGAGAGTGGCAGAATAAACAGGAGACCCTGTAGTAACATTTTTACAAGTCCCCTGGCTGACTGTTAGAGCCCTTTAACTAAAACACGACTGAGCATCCCCATCTCGGGATCTCAGCAGCAAGCCCAGCCCCTCCGGGGATCACCAGGCTTCGACAACAGATGGATCCAGGCAACAAAGCTCACGTCTAGATGGAAACTCAGCAGGACTTGCTTTTGGACCCATCCCCACCTCTGCTTTTAAGCCTCACTGGCATGAGAGGCTGTGCTCCCTCCTTTGGCCACGCTTCCTGACGGCCGTAAATCCAATTTTATGGCACCCAGTCCAAGGCTGAAAACAATGCAAAGCGCTGAACAGATATAAACTCTTTCTGCTGCTTCACAAGATCTCCAAAGGGGCCAGAAGACTTTCTGCTGAATCAGGTATTGTTTTGTGCTCCCGCCGCTGGCAGGGAGCCAGGTGCACACCATATTGTAGGAGCTGGGTAATTTGGCAAAAATGCGATCATGTGCTCACCCCTGATTCAGTCCCAATTCCTCCCATGGGCTGACAGGGTAATGTGCAGATCTGGTATTAATTAGCGGGAAACCACAGCCCCAGGCTGTGATCTGTCATCCTCTTTTGGAGGCAGTTTGTGCCTGCTAACAGCTTCCCCACCCCGGGCTCCCCCAGCCCGCCCCCCTCTCTCCTGACAGGCACCACCCCAGCTCTGGGCATCCCCCTGCTCTCCCCTGTCAGACCAAAGACCCAGATAAGCCAGTGCCTTGTCTCTGAGAGCCACTAAAGCTGTGCTCCTGCTCCCAGGAATGCCTGCACCCCGTGGGATTTGCTCTTCTGGCTGGGAGCATCAGCATCTCCGAGCTCTTGCCCAGGTTCCCATCCATGGCACAGCATCTCCAGACGAGCTAAAGCTCGCACTTCCCCTGCTGATGGCTCAGGCAACAGAGCCCGGGCAGTGCTGAGTGCTTTGGAAAAAAATCTCCCAGGCTCCAGCAGAAAAAGCAGAACTGGTGCCCAGCGTGCCAGAGATTAAGCAATTTACTGAGTCAATTGTCTTTTTTCCAAGGACAAACATGTGTGATAGAAGATCTCCAGATCTGCTGGCACGCCGTGAGCTCTGGGCCATCAGCCCTTTCACTGTCTCAATTCATCTGTCAGTGAACCACCGTGCCCATTAAGGCTGGAGAAATGGAAAGGGATGCTCATGGTCCACTCAGCAAGGATTAAATGATGGTTACCCAAGATTTCCCTGTAGGAACGCTGGAATTCCTGTCTCCAACACACGCTGCCCTCCTAAGAGAAGCAGGAGAGACAATAATATTATTTAGTACCAGAAAGCCCTTGCAGGAGGTGATGTGAACGGGACAGGATCTCACTGCTTCAGGAAATACCTGTGTGGGAAAACCACGTGGTGCTGAAACAAAGAGGGAATTTCCTCCAACACATGGGGAAGACACGAGGTGTCTGCTTGGTAAAGGTCAAGTAGTGGTGTTGAGCCTTGTCCCACCAAGAGGAAGTCCAGAAGAAAAGGATCTGCTTTCCAGGGTTACACTATGGGGCTGGAGCCCCTCTGCTATGGAGACAGGCTGAGAGTTGGGCTTATTCAGCCTGGAGAAGGCTCAGGAAGAACTTAGGCCTCCTTCCAACACCTAAAGGGGCTATAAGAGAGCTGGAGATGGACTTGTGACAGGGGCCTGGAGTGACAGGACAAGGGGGAATGGCTTGGACCTGGAAGAGGGTGGGTTCAGATCTGGTACAAGGGAGAAATTCATCTCTGGGAGGGTGAGGAGGCCCTGGCCCAGGTTGCCCAGAGAAGCTGTGGCTGCCCCATCCCTGGAAGTGTCCAAGGCCAGGCTGGATGGGGCTTGGAGCAGCCTGGGATAGTGGAAAGTGTCCCTGCCTATGGGAGTGAGGTTGGAATGAGATGGTCTTTGAGGTCTTTTCCAAACCAAACCATTCTGTGATTCTAATATTATCCCTTAACAGGATTTGGCAGAAGGAGGGGTAGAGGNGCCCAGAGAAGCTGTGGCTGCCCCATCCCTGGAAGTGTCCAAGGCCAGGCTGGATGGGGCTTGGAGCAGCCTGGGATAGTGGAAAGTGTCCCTGCCTATGGGAGTGAGGTTGGAATGAGATGGTCTTTGAGGTCTTTTCCAAACCAAACCATTCTGTGATTCTAATATTATCCCTTAACAGGATTTGGCAGAAGGAGGGGTAGAGGGATAAATTATCCAAGAGGTGCTCATTCTGGGGCAGTTTGGTTTTGTTACTCCTTTGTTGTTTTGGTTTTTTTTTTAACAGCTTCCTTCAGGGCACATTCCTGGGACCTGCTGGAGAGGAAGAACTCAGAGCTGAGCCTCACCTTCGGTGCCATCATTTCCCACAGCCACCTTTGCAGAGCCCTGCCCAGGGCTGGAATTAAAACAAAGTGTAAATTGGACGACAGACCTCAGTCAGGCCCTGGGACCGGGACTCACTTCCTCGATGTCTCCTGGAACTTTGTTACAGCAGGGAAGCAAGGCAAGAGAAACTCGTGCTGATGTTTGATTTGCCTGTAACCTAAACCCCAGGCCTTGCCCTTTCCACTGCCGAGTGCTCAAGAGGAAAAAACAAACCAGGAGTGGATTTTTTTGTGTGTGTGTAAGTGCATAGCAAAACGGCTAATTTAAAACAATTACGCAACAGCTAATTAAAATCATCTCTGTGCCCTAGGAAGGCGGCTGGCCAGGTGCTCAGCACGAAGCATTCGGCTTTTCAGAGCAGTGTCCTGTGAAAAGCCTTCATCCCGTGGTGGCAGCGGCTGGACCCATCCCGGTGTGCCCGTGGGGAGTGGCTGATGGCCCTCCCGAGCCAGTCCTCCCTCTTCCTCCCTCTTCCTCGCTCTCCTCCCGCCTGCCTCAGCCCCGCCACGTACCTGAGGCACCGGCTGTGCTTTATGAAGTCTAAAATTTTCAACTGGTTGTGTCTTTCCATGCAAACTCATTAGACACTATTTACACCCGCTGCAGCTGTGCAGAGAGAGGTTTTGAACTCTGGCATTCTACAGTAGGCTTTGTTTCTCATTTACATTTGCATATTAAAGTGTTTGCCTGAAATAGGCTATTGAAATTAATTCAGGATTAATTGGTGTCTTTATCTCATTAGGACAATCTAATTTAAGGATGATGAAATTGTTTAGCCTCCCGTTTGCATAATTAGATTGCTTTGAATTGCTGTCATTATTGTGCTCTTTAGCATCATCTGTAGGCCTCAAACAGACAAGAGTTTCAACCTCATAAAGACCAATCATGTGTTACAGCAGAGAGCTGTTAACCCCTTTTAACCCAAACTCCCTCCAGTGCTGCTGCACCATGGGGTGGGTGCTCCGCAGCACGGGGGGGATGCAGAGGTCTCCACACGCCTGTCCTGGGGCATCCCCTCTTCCCCTGGACACGCTGGGGCAGCCCCAGGAGCTGCTGGCAGACAGCCCTGTTCCACCTGGGAGCTCTCAGGGAGACTGCTGGAACCTTCACAGCCACCTGGGGCTGCCGGCTGCTCCTCCCGAGGGGCTGAGCAGAGCCAGAAGTACTTGCTTTCCCCTTTATATCCCTGAAAAGGGCTGGTGGGAACATGCCCAAGAACTGCCTGATCCCTTCCCTCCAGCATGGCCTTAGGACAATCCCTTGGGCTGATGGCAAAGACAGCTGGGGATGGCTGGGCTGCCCCTCTGTTGGAGCTGGAGTTGCCAGGGGTGCTGGTGGTGTTGTGTCCCCTCCAAGGACTTACCAAGCTCCATCTCCTCCAGTTTAGTTGCTGAATCTCCAGCTGTGGAGCATCTCCTGAGGATGTGCTGGCCGGCACGCAGCCCTTGGGTGTGGTACCAACACACTTCCTCTGCTTCCAAAAGTTCTCTCCTGTCTGTGCTTACCTGGGTGCTAACGGAGAGAGCAGACCTGCCCAGCACGTGAGGAAACACCACCAGTACCCACTGGAGAGCAAAGGGAAAGAGAATCACAGAACTGTTCAGGTTGGAAGGGACCTCTGGGGATCCTCCAGTCCAACTCCCCTGCCCAGGCAGGGTCACCCAGAGCAGGTGACACAGGAACACACCCAGGTGGGTTTGGGATATCTCCAGAGAGAGATACGCCACAACCTACCTGGGTAGCTGTTCCAGTGCTCTGCCACCCTCAATGTAAAGAAGTTTTTCCTCACGTTGGGGTGGAATTTCTTGTGGTTTAGTTTACGACCATTGCCTCTTTTACAGCCGTAAGAAGGAGCTGTAAGGCCAAATGTCCACACTGGGGCTGCAATAAGGGTGTGGATTCCCTGCTGCTCAGTGTGCGCCTCAAAACATCACCTTGTGCACCAAGGGACACAAGGACTGGGATTGCAAGGGCAGTGTGTGTGTTGGGGGGCTGTGTGGGGTGTGTCTGCAGGGGACATCGTAATCCCGTGTCCGGAGTGGGGATGAGGGGAATCGCCACGCAGCCATCCTGAGGACCCTCACAGCTCACGAGGGACACATTGCCTGCAAACAGCTCTTCACCTGCTTTCCAGTGCCACTTCGCCCTGCCCCAGCTCCCTGGCCATCCAGGGGACTTGGGGACACGTGGGCTGGAGCCACCTGGAAAGGGACATCCCCACTCAGCAGCAACTTCTGGCAGAGGGAACCAGCTCAGCATCCCTCGCTAAGACCCCGCTTCCCCATGAGTCTCTCCATTACAAAACAGCCTGTTCAGCCACACAAATGACCCAAAACGTGCGTCTCAGAAGTATTTTTACACGACAAAGCATCCCACAGCCTTGCATCCGGCTGCCTTGCTAGCAAGGAGGACCTTGGCCTTGTGCATTCCCCCCTAAACTCTCTTTCCAGATGGCCGCCAGAAGCCGACAGCCACCAGAGCTCCTGAATCCAGCCCTGGAGATGCTCCCCGGGCACTGAGAGCAGGAAGGGGGTCGAGATGGCAGCTCGGTGGTGGCTCCTGGGGCCGCTCTCCGTCTGTCCTGGCCCAGCTGAAGGCGAGAGTCCTGCTTCTCATTAGCGGGTGGCTGCCTCGGGAGGCGGGGGCTGAGGCGGGCTGGCTGCTTCGCCAGTCGCTTCACGTACCCGAACATCTGGTTGTGTCTCATCACAGTGCAAATTTATGACCCTGGAAACAACATGTTGATGATGCTCCGGGAAGAGGAGCTGGGGCTGTAATCCCGTGTCCGGAGCGGGGATGAGGGGAATCGCCACGCAAGGATTTGGGTGGGGAATAAGAGGTGAGGAAGGGCAGACCTGCAATTCCGTAGGTGTGCATGGAGGGGGACACAGCTCCTGGTGGTGCAGCACAGCAGTATTTGTCACTCTCAAGCTCTCTCCTCTGGGGGGAAAAAAAAAAAGCAAATTCAGCAGCAGCCAAGTTTGCACAACTTCATCTCGATGAATCGCCAACTTCAAACCAGCCAACAGGCAGGAAAGCTTAAACAAAAAGATGAAAGATTTCATTTGAATGCTTTGAAAGGGAATGTTTCCATTCACGGGGACTGGCCAGTTACACTTTCCATTTTATGGTTAAAATTATACAGACTTTTAAAATTGTTTGAAATGGAAATGACAAGATCACATTTCAGGCCCTCCAAAGGGAGCTTTGTTTGCCAAGGATAAGTAAATGTTTCATTATTTTTTCCAGAGATCAAATATATCAGTTGAACCAGAACAGAGCGGGACTCGGGAAGTCTTGTTTGCAGGTTCACACCAAAGATGTTTCAAGTTTTCAGCTTAGCCCAAACAAGTGTTTTTAGTTATGTTGCTTTGTTGCTGCAGCGAAAAAGAAAGAAATCCAGCTCTTGCCACATATAGGCAACCAAAGAAAAAAAATAAAACCCTAAGAGTCAGTGCAAAAGAAAAGTCTCAGTGTGGGAGAACTAAAGAAAGCTTGCCTAAACCTTTCTTGTTTTTAGATCCTTGGTGTTGTTATCAGGTCTTTTAATACATGGGACAGGACAATCCCTGTACGATGCCATATATATCATATCACATATTGGTGTGTCTAGCACAGGCAAAAACAGGGAAAAGAGAAGGTATGATCAAAAAAAGCTTGCATGCTGCTCAAGAGAGGTGGGATGGAGTTTCCTCCTTAGCTATCCAACAGCTCCACAGCACGAGAGCCAGCTGGGAAGAGAGAAGCAACCAAAGGCCACACTGGACCACAGGCAAAGGAGATTCAAACTGATGCAAAAAATGCCACTGCTCCTCAAAGAAGAGGGAGCACAACTGCAGCAAGCCTGGAAAAGGAGGGGTGAGGGTGCCCGCAGCTCTGGGAAACACAACAAACTTGGAGGGGAGACACGATACAAACACACCTTTGAATATACCAGTGGTCCTCCTTCGTGTCATCAGTGGGAGATGCACAAGAACTCATAGCCCAAAGGAGCTCCACAAAGTTGGAGATGAGCCCTCAGGAAAAGGTGCTGGTGGTGGGCACAGAGCCTGGAGCATCCATGGCATGGCAGACACCTGCAAGCAGCACCAACACACTTCCCACCGCCTTCCAGCATGGCCTGTTTGCGAACCCACGTGGCTTTGCAGGGGACACACAAGTCCAGGTAGAGAAATCCGAGTGGAGCAGCCCAGCTCTGACTGGTTCCACAGAAAGCTGTGGGGAACACTGGCACAGCTTCCCCCGCTACCTTGGCATGGAGGTCTTAAGCAAGGACATTGAAACCACTGGCAAATGGGTCTTCCCCTGTTCTCTCCAGAGCAGCTTTCCTTCCCTGGCTTTGGAATTGCTACAGGCAGAGGGACACAGCCTGGACTGCAGGCTGCTCAGGAAGCAGGGGCTGTGTAGGAGCAACAGCTATCCAAGGGACAAAGCAGGACAAAGCAGCAGCAAAGATGCCTCCGGCCTCTGCTGGAGCATTGGGATCCTGACAGCAGCAGCAGCAAGCACAGCTCTTGCCAGGAGTCACAAAAGGGCTTTGACCAGAGACCTGTGAGAGCTTTAAATGCTCTCTGGTGGAGATGCAGTCAGGAAACCCAAGCTGGGTAAGGGATAAATGTGCTGGTAGGGGTAGAGAGCTTTGAGCTCCAAATCAAGTTGTGACCAGTAGTAAACTGCAGTTAATACGGTTAATACACCAGAGAGGTGGTGGATGCTCCATCCCTGGAAAGATTCAAGGCCAGGTTAGAGAGAGTTCAGAGATTCCTCACAAATTGAAGATGTCCCTGCTCATTGCAGTGGGGTTGGAATGAGAAGGTCTTTGAGGTTCCTTCCAACCCAAGCTGTTCTGTGATTCTGTGATTCTGTGATTCTGTGATTCTGTGACTCTGTGATGTGCAACCAGTACCCACAAACAGAACCACGGCGCTGTGGGGGAGAGCCCAGGTGGGGCTCACCATCCATCAGTGGCCCAACACAAGCCTCTGCTGTGGATGAGGACCTCCCCACATCTTGGCTCCAGGCTTTCTGCTGGATGAGGAGCACAATGCCATGGATTTGGAGGGGCTACGCCATCCCTTGCCTCAGCCAGAGCCTGTCTTGGGGGATTAGCAGGGGTCAGACAGATTTACAGTTCCCATTTCTGTCAAGCCCATGTGCTTCAGCCTGTGTGGTTCAAATCTTCTGCCCAAGAGGACTTTGTTAGCAGAGTTCAACAACAGATCTTTATGTTTTGTTGTAGGATGCTTTTTAGAAACAAAAGAAAACAAAACCAAAAAAAAAAGGAAAAGAAAATAAAAAACATAACCCCTCAGAGGAGAAAAGTAAAACATTTTCTTCAGTCTCGAGAGTTCAAAAGAAAAATGCAAAACAACCAATTTCTAAACAAAAAGTCTCCTCAAATTAGAAAAATCAGGCAGTCCCCTTAAGCAATTTTGAAATAAACTCTTAGAATTTTTTTTTAAATCCCTGCACACATGCATACATCCGTACTTATGGATGCTGCTTTTACCCCACAGGAAGGGACCCAGCAAAACCGACCCAAATGAGAAGAGCTTCTGGGTCCTCCCAGCTCACATCGGGGGAAATGTGCTCCCACACTTCACTCAGCTCTCAGCAGTGCAAGAGAAAGGTCTGAAAATGCCAGTCCTGACTGCAGCAGGGTAATTTACACCATCAGCCAGGGCAGAGGGAGACTGAATCCCACTCTGGAACCCACAGAGTCCATCCTGCCACAAAGGGAGGTGCCAGGCAGGAGCTGCTGCTCAGAGAGCTGCCACAAACCCATTGATCTTTTCCTGACCATGCCAGCACCCGGGCAGGTGCCCCCAGGAGTGTCCCCAGCCCCTCAGAGTGCCCAGAGCTGGGGGTGAGCACACTGAGCTGTGGCCCTGGCGCTCAGCCCCTGACTCCTGACCCCGGCAGGTTATCGGTCCCATAATGTTTCCAAGTGTCAATCAGGCCTCTCCTTTGATCACTGTTATAATCAGATACAGCACTCCAGCATGGATTATTAAGTTTTAACAGTTGACACATCATTTCTGATACCATAATCTGGCAGCACTTTACAATAAGTGACAGGTCCTCACTAATTCCTTTTGTATTCACTGTAGCAACGTTAATCATGAGTGATGAACTTTGCGTATTCATATGGATGTAATAGGCAGTTCCCAAGGACTGAGACTGTAATTTAGCTTTAACCTAATGGGCACTGATTGTAACAATAAGTAATTATGTCAGCTAAATGCAGTGTTGATGGCAATTGATGACAGCAGAGAAAGCCACGACACCATTTTGGAACTAAGCTTGGAATAGTCATTTGTAAAGGCATAACGGCCAAGACTGGGAACAATGTGTCCTCTCCTGTGTATCCTATCACCCAGCTACCTTCAGCCTGGCGAGGACAGTCCCAGCTGTGACAAACACCCTGTCAGCTCCCTGGTTTCCTGTTCTGGCAGCTAATTTCAGGGTGGCCAAAATCCCAGCCTGCTAGATGGATGGGATCAGTGATACCCTGAAGCTCGAGAAAAAGAAGAGAGGCAGCTCATCTAAAACGGGATAGTGGGATCAATCCCCTGGATCACCTTCAGGTCCTTTGGGCTGGCCAACATCTGGTAGTGTCACCTTTCCACAGCTGCAGAGCCTGGCTCTGTCCCCAAAGAGCCGAGCAGGGCCAAGCTACAGAAGACCTGAGCCCACTGCTGAGCCCAGAGGCAGCTGAATTCAGCAGATGTACAATTAGGATGTAAAATTAGGATGTACAGTCATTCTCAGGCCTGAGAAGTGTGCTCAATAACCTAAACCACAGCATAAGTACGTCCAGAGAAAGATGCTCTTCTATTACCCAGAAGGGCTGGTGTGACCTCTTTTTGGGTTCGAGAGGAAAATGAGGATGGGATATTTTTAAGCCAGAATATTTGGATTTGAATTGCTTTCTTTAGGAGGGGGAAGCGTGGCAAAGTCATAACAATAATTCTGTTAATGACAGGAATAAGACTGTAAGTGCTGGTATCATCTTGAAAGGGTGATTTGTGCTGCCAATAAGAGGCCTGCTTCACTGTAATCATTAATGTGGTCAAAAAATGCTTGGAAAACATGAAGTACTGATATTGGGGCATCTTCAAGGAAACAGTTTTGGGGGGGCTCCCTCATGATGATGTCCCTGTCCCGACCAGACTGTGAGGAAGAGGTTGCCTCCCTTGACATCAGCAGGGCCTTTGGAAAAGCAACAATGAGTACGTTTTAAAAAATGCACAGCTTAATGCCTCAGATTATCTATTTACTTACTATTTTAATTAATGTCTAAAATCCAAAACAATTTTTTTTGTTGTTGTGGGTAGATGAGTGAATTTAAGAGAGGTTGGATAAATGCCTCCTGGTGTTGCATTAAGCTTGTGGCAGTCATTCCAATGGTCCTTAGCATGGATAACAGGGAGCTGTGGGCAGGCAGCTCCCTACAGGCCTTACCCCATGGAGGAGAACAGCCAGGAAAGGGCCATGCTGGGCTTGAGGCTCTTGCATGATGCTTCTGGCATCACAGGTCTCTGTGATAGGGAAAAATATTCTAGGATATTTTTCCTAGAATCATGGAATGGTTCGGTTTGGAAGGGACCTTAAAGTTCATCCAATTCCAATCCTTTGCTACGGGTGGGGGTATTTTCCATTAAACCAGATTGTTCCATCCAGCCTGGCCTTGCACACTGCCAGGGATGGGGCAGCCACAGCTCCTCTGGGCAACCTCTACTTGGGCCTCATCTCCCTCACAGGGTGGAATTCCTTCATAACATCCAGTCTAAACTATTCTCTGCCAGTTTAAAGCCATTTCCCTTCCCTGCGTGACCATCCACATGCAATGCCAGAGCCCAGCTCAGGCACACAGGAGAGAGAGACTCCTGAGGAAGCTTGAGAACACAGATGAGACAGGTCTCATGACCGTGCTTTCAGAGGTTAAAATCTACCTGGCAGGAGGCAGCAGGGCAATGCTATGCTCTCAGAGGCACGTGTGGGGCAGGGAGCTGAGTCCTGGCAGCCCCAGCCCTAAGGAGAGCAGCACTTCCACTCACTCAGGGAGTGGGAGCAGAGCCACGATGGCAGCAGCCAAGTTTTTCAGCAGAGCAGATGCGTCAGCAAGGTTTTGGTGTCCTCCTGGGACCCCAAGATGTGCAAGGTGCAGACTTTTAAACCTGGCCATCTGTTGTGGTTTGTCCCAGAGGTTGCTTTGTGGAAGGGGGACGTCAGCAAGAACCACAGTGCAGGTGTCAGGAGGCCTTGAGGGAAGGAAGGTCCCACTGGTGGGGAAACCATCGCGGAAGGCCTCACAGCTGGGGAGAAATCACCTGAAACCTCACAAAGATCCTAAAGCACTGGCACCCATCCCTCACCCTGGGACTGGCCGAGCATCATCTGCCACAGAGAGCGGTGTCAGTGTGGCAAAAACCACGGACAAATTATGGTGCTTTCTCTTGAAGACCAGGTTCAAAGCCAAAAATAGCTGCCTTAAGCCCCTGATTTCAAGAGGTTGGGTAAAACACACGAGACGAAGAAGCTGTTATTGCTGAAAATACAGTGGGGATGTGCAGCCACAGCCAAAAATGCCACCCACTAATTGCAGATGTGCTGCCACTGCTGCTGATACCACACAACCAGCTGAGCTGGAGCAAGCAGCAGCAGCCCTCACCAGCAGCAGCCTCCCAGGAAGTGGGAAGATGAGAAGGGGTGCTGCTGGCAGCAGATCAGCACGCTGATGATGGAGAAGAGAAGGTTCCCCACCTCACTGGCCAGCTCTGCTGCTGAAAGGGGCTTTCATCACCGCTGCAATCAGTGCTGAAATGCACTGCCACACACAGCCACCCAGACTGGGGCGTGAGAGGAGCTGGGGAAGATGTGGGAAGGGCCCTTGAAAATCACCAAGTTGGAGAAAAATCACAGGAGAGAGGTCTGCAGGGGGAAGGATGAGTAGGGGGGGCCTCCAGCAGTGACATGGGGCTGGCACAGCCAGAGTTGCAGCAGAGTTGCTCCCAGAGTTGCAGCTCCCTGCTGCAATCACCTAATCTAATAAGTTCTCTGCAGCAACTCTTTACTCCAGACACTCCCGGCTGGGATGCAAGTCCCCATCCCAAACTAAAGCAAGGCCAGACCAGACCCTGGAAGGGTCAGAGACTGCTGACAGCAGCTTTTTCCTGCTGGGATTGAGGGGACCCCTTGGCACAAGCAGAGCAGGAGCATCATGCCCAGCACGTCTGGCAGCAGAGTTCACAGCCACGAGTACGTTTAAGCATGTCTAAATGAGCTTGGGGGCATTAGGGGGCAATACCTGCAGCTCAGTGCTGCTGAAGACAGGCGCAGGGACATCGCAGGGTTTCTGTGGCTGGTGCAAGGTGGCAGTGCTGTCAATTCCCCCCTGTGCCCCAGCTCAGGGTGTCTGTGACTGCAGAGTGTCCCCACTATCAACACCTGGCAGGTCCGAGTGCGCCCGAAAAGTCTCAGTGTGCGAACTCCTCCTCGGCTGGCTACAAAGTCACTCGCTGCCTCCCCCGTGGCCTTGGCAGGTGATGCTGGCGGAGGGGCAGCCACGCAATTACCTCTTGTCAGTGCCCTGGCACGGTGCGGGCGTCAGGCCGGTGTCAGAGCTGCGACACACACCGTGACAGAGCTGTGACACACACCGTGACACCGCTGACGTGATGCAGGGGAGCCGGGGGTGATTGGCAACCCGAGGCGAGCGCTGCCCGAAGCAGGAGCCGTCCGCAATTAGCGGTGCTGGAGCATTTCCCCCTCCCCGCGAGAGGGAGGAGAAGAGGCAGCAGCTCCTTGCGCAGGGATGCTGAGCACCGTCGGGCTTCCTGCCCCAGCCGTGCTCCGGATGAGGGGCTGCCATGCCGGGGGTGGATGGCTTGGCTGCTCCCAGGGAGGTGGACAGCAAATCCCGGCTGGCAGCAGCCTCGGAGCCCGGTGCTAATGACACCAGCTTGTCACAAGCTGAAGTGTCCCCCCTGCAGCAGATGTGACAGCCCCGAAGTAACCAGGTACCCACCACGTCCCTGCTTGCTCTCACACAAAAGTGACAACTGGGACAGGTAATAAAAGTCCAGGCCAAGTCCTTGACAGAGATCTGATGGCTTGAGCAGACTCAGGATGCTCTTCCCTCCCTGCCAGCTGATAAACAGCCGCCCCAGTGGGAAGGGCAGCCGGCCAGAACATGCCCCCAGGTGCTGGCAAGAGAGCCCAACACCCCCTCCTCGCTTCCTTTCAGTTCCCCAAAAGGCTCCCTTCTCCTGCACTCTCAGGGGGGAAACTGAGGCAGGGCTCAGCATCCTCTCCCAGCTACCCCATCTCTGCAGCCAGGCACAGGGAGCCAGCCTTGGAGCACTGACAGAGCCCAGAGCCTGGCTCAGACGTGTCCAACAGCAACCTCTGGCCACACACAAGTCCTCCTCCCAGGAGGTTTTCAGCCAGCTAAAGCCAAACTTCTTTCCCTCCTTGGTGCTCCTTTGCTGGCTGCAACCCCTCATTTACTCCGTAGCCCAAATTACACCACAAAAAGCAGAGTTGTGGTGGTTACACTTAAATGAGAAAGCAGCAATAGCATCAAGGTGCCAATGCCTGGGATGGGTCACTGTAGCTGCTCTGCCAGCTCAGCAGCTGGTGCACAGGGATGGCTGAAGGATGGGCAACAGCCCCGAGGTCCGCAGCAGCAGAGGGTCTGTCCTGGCTGCTCTGTGCAGCCAAATCCTGCCCAGTGCCAGCTGGGATGCAGAGCAGCCCTGTGCCCCAGCTGCATCCCCTCTGTTCACAGGGCTGTCTGTGTGAGCCATAGGATCAGGGGAGTGCTCCTTCCTCCTGATTTGGGTGGATCTGGGCAGTCACAGACCCACAACTGGAACTGACCCTCCCTTTCCCACTGGGCAAAGCTGCCCTTCTGCTGCTCCAACACCTGTAAACTCTGGTTTGTTCACAGCAGCAAAGCCTCCTGCACCAAGCATTCACATCTGCTCCCTCATTACTGACCTGAATTCCTCTTTCACATCAAATTGGAGCAGCAGACAAATCTTTAGGCTGGCTCTAAGCTCTCTCATCCTTCTTTCGTTCTGTATCTCCTCCAGCTTTTCCTTCCTGGGAAAGCTCTGAGGCTATTTCTTCTCCCATGGGTCTGTAGCAAACTATCATTTCGTACCAATAGGAAAGAACCGGATTTCCATCATGGTATCACATTGTTTCCAATTCTGTCACAAGCCCTGAACTTCTGCTCTTCTTCTTTAAGCCTCAGGAGATAAAGCTAAGAGCCAAGAGAGGCTGCTTGCCCAAAAAAACAGCATCTAAAAGGCACATGAAAGGAAACAGAGGGTCAGAAGCATTGGAGGGGCTGAGAAAATCCCCCTTCCAGGCAAAAGCTGCACTGCTGGGGGTCACATCCCTGTGGGTCACGTCCCCCTGGGTCACAGGAGGTGTTGGCGGGCACCACTGCCCCCACTGTGCTGGGGATAAAAAAGGAACTTTAATCTCCAGGAATTCACACAAAAATGCTGGAAGTTAGGGTGAGCTCAAAGGCAGAGCTTGTCACACATAAAACCTCCTTCTCCACACTTTTTCTTCCCTGCAGGACATCTCCCAGCTGACAAAGCCCTCGGCCAGTGTGGGCCTTGCTGAGGTGACACCAGGTTTCCAGCAAAGGGGATGCTCCTCCAGCACAGGGTAAGCAGCAGAGGCACTGTCAGGAGAGACAAAGGCGCCGGCAAACTTTGAGAAATGCCTCTCATTATTTACAGAATGACACAAGAAAACTTCAGACTGAAACAAGAAAGGCAATTAGTTTCCTGTACGGAAACAAAGAGACATCTGTGCCAAGTAAGCTAACATATACACAAGGGGCAGGTATACAGTACATGAGGAATTTCTTCCAGCTGCAAATCCACCCCCAAATTCTCAAGTCAATCTTGAGTACTACGATGCTCAGCAATCCTCTTAAAATTGTCCAGATGCTTTAATAACTTAATTCTAATCTTCTCAGACACCATTTTCCATTTAACTGCTGAAGCACTGGAATAAGACAGAGGGGTCAGGTGTGACAAGTGGGGGACAGCAGGTCTGTTTTGGAAGGCTGAGAAGCCCAGCCCAGTTATGCTGGTCCCAAAAATCATCATGGGTGGTGCAGGGTGTGGACATAGACATGGTGAGCAGGTTTATGTGCCACCGAGTGCAGCCTCCTGCTTGCATTGCTGGGACTCAGCCTCAGTGGTAATGGACTCGAGGCTGGACCTTGCAAATAGAATCATGGAATGGTTTGGGAAGGGAGGAAAATGAAAATTCACCTTGTTTCAACCACCCTGCCATGGGCAGGGACACCTTCCACTATCCCAGGCTGCTCCAAGCCCTGTCCAGCCTGGCTTTGGACATTTTCAGGGATCCAGGGGCAGCCACAGCTTCCCTGGGAATCTGAGTCAGGCCCTCCCCACCCTCACAGGCAAGAAGTTCTTCCCAATAGCCAATCTAAACCTGACCTGCTTCAGTTTAAAGCCAGTGCCACTTGTCCTGTCCCTCCATGCTGGTGTAAATGAAGAGCTGAACTTCCCTGGTGGATTGGGCTGTGGGGTACACAGCTCAGGCTGGGCCAGATGCATCCAGACCCCACCAAAACCAGCTTGGTTTTGTGCTAAAAATGCTAAAAGAGCTCGAGATCTCCTTCTCCTGAGCAGCTTGACTACAGCAACCTTTTCCCAGAGCGCTGCATGTTTTGCTGGGTGAGGTTTCCACCAGGAGGCTGAGGCAGCACTGGAAGAGGCTCCCCAGAGTGGTTCCTACTCAGCATCCTCAGAGGAATGTGACATTCTGCTGGAGCAAGCCTGGTGAAGAGTTACAGCCAGTCCCACTTCCCAGTAGTGTTTGTGCTGGAGACCTCCAGAGATCCCTTCCAAACAACACCTCAAGGAACCTGCTTGGCTTCTTCAGGAACTGCAGGGACAGGACAAGGGAGAATGGCTTCACACAGAAAAAGAGTAGCTTTAGACTGGATTTCGGGAACAAATTCTCCCCTGTGAGGGTACTGAGGCCCTGGCACAGGTTGCCCACAGAAGCTGTGGCTGCTCCATCCCTGGGAGTCTCCAAGGCCAGGCTGGACAGGGCTTGGAGCAGCCTGGGATAGTGGGAGGTGTCCCTGCACATGGCAAGGAGGGTGAAAAGAAATCATCTTTCAGACAACACTTCCTCAAGATTGCTTTAAACAAAGGGAGGAAATTTTGGTGACACTTTAATACGTAAAGTGCCTCTCATTTTCTCTGTGCCAAAAAAGCAGAGCTTTCTAACACGCTTCCCCAGTTAACATCAGGTGTTAAACAGACACACACGTTGTTTTTTAGCAGGAGCCCACGTTCTCTAATAGGCTTTCTCTCTAACAGCTTGATATAGCCTCTTCCATTAAGCATTTATTGCTAATGCTTTGTAAAGTGTAACATGCTACCCTTGCTATCAAAGAGCGGAGCTGCCACGCACTCACCCCCGAGTAATGAAACACTTCTGAACGGAACCGTAGGTTAAAGAGTAGTGAATTAAGTTTCATCTCAGGGAGATCATCTAGAGCTCTGCCAGCGTATCCCGGCGTGCTGGCAGCAGGAGGGCTGGGATCCCAGCCCCTGGGGAACCCTCCTTGCCTTTGCTTTGGAGAAGTCCTTGGTGAAAGTGCTCCCCAAGCAAGGATTTACCTAAATACCACCAGGCTGATGGAGAGCTTGAGCTCTTCCTCAGAGGGACTCCCAGAGAGCCACAGACCCTGATTATTGACTTTCTAATAATTCAGTACAAACCCCAGTAGTTAGGAACCCTTTTAGGTGACAAACACCTCCAGCTAAGCATTATCATATTTTTTCCTTGTTATCCAATAAAAAGAAAATTAACCTTTTTTTAAAAAAAAACCGAAGCAAACTGCCTTTCCCTGGCAAATAGTTGGGGATTTTACACAATCCTTGCCTAGATAAGGGCACAAGGAGCAATCACTTGATACTTCAGGGTACAGCCGTAGAAGAAAGTAGTGTCAAGATGGTTCCTTTGGCAAGAGAAATCATCTCAATCTCTCCCCTCCTGCTGGTCTCACCCTCCCAGGGATCTATTTATACTCACACTGCTGCACAGCAAGTCCTGCCTTTGTTCCTTTTCCCTGCAAAAGCAAGCCCCAGAGCTCCAAATCCACTGCCCTGCGAACCCTACAGCAGGATCTTGGCAGGAGACAGGAGTGGGACTTCTGGTTGGTGCAAGGGATTCACCTTTTTCACACCCATCTGTCCCCTGGCATTCGGTGGCATTGGGACAACCAACTAGTGTGCATGTCCTTGAGGAGTTAATTTGTATGTATTGGGGTGGGACTGGCCTCAGGCTGGGTTAGGCGAGGGTGTATTCAGTTAGGGATAACTCATTTCCCATGGGGCAAGGATGAGGAATACTCTGGTCTTCAGCAGCACTTGCCAAGCTCACGACTGCTGGGTTTTCGCCCCACATCACAAAATTCAAAACCACTGATTTTTTTCCAGCGTCAGAGCTAAGTGACCAACCCAAAACCTCAGTGATATCTCTGGGGCAAGGCATTTTGGATGGTCTGGGCTTTGGTAGCCGATTCAACACACTTCTGAACAAAAGCACTCTGAGTGCCTGGATCTCCCCCACAAAAAAAGAAACCCCTCAGGTTCTGTGTGGTGAAGAAGCCAAGTCCTGTGCCCTGTTCAGTCTTCTGCCACATTACTGAAATAAAACCACCCGCTGTGGGTTGTGTCCAGCCAGTCCTCGTGTACCCAAGATGTGTCACCTCAGGACACTCTGCACCTTGGGAGGGAAGAGCAATGAGAGGCAGCCATGGGGCTTCCACAGAGCCCGAGAGCAGCACAGGTTTCAGGGAAAAAACACCTCAAAGGGCTCATGATGTTCCTGCTTGTGTCCCCTGGCACAGAGGGGACAGAGGGATGGCCACAATTCATGAGGAATATCCCAACTGCGGTCCCACGCACACGCACCGAGACTCTCCTGGGTCCAGCAGCTTTGGGATACTCCTGTTATTCACACGTGCTCAGCTGCTGAGGTGAAACAGGGCACCTGAGCTAGTGCAGAGACAGAGCACACCTGGAAGAGATGGAGAGGTTGAACCCTCTCACCACATGCAAAATCCCTTCACAGTCTGAAAACATTTGAAAGAGGAGACCTCCACAGGCGACTGCTCCTTGTCCTGGAAGTCAGATCAAAAATGAATACAGAGTTGTGTGTGTTCCCCCTCTTTGAATGATGCATTTTCCAAACTTTTTCCGAGTGTTTCCAAATGAACAGAGGAAAAAGTTCATCCCAGGCTGAAGAATCAGTGCTGTTAGCACTCACAGCAGGCCCTCGGAGAGCCTCCTGACCCACCGGACCCTGCACGGGCACTGAAGGCCCCATAAAATCCCCCTGGCTGGCACTCCCCGAGCCCAGCGAGGCTCTTGGTAAGGGATCCGTGGAGTTTCCCCCACGACAGTCTCCTTTCTTCCCGGTGCCCGTGGTTCCCTTTGTGTTTACGATAACACAGGGATGCTTTATTGCATTTCGCCCGCCCGCTGCCATGGCAACCAGCAGTTGCTGCGTGCTGTAAAAATAACCCTCCTTCTTTGATAGATTTCAGTTGAGTGAAAATAACCCTTAAAAATAGGTTGAAATTTCCATACTAACTCTTCCAGGAGGTTCCAGGGAGGCAAGAATGGATTCCTTCAGCCTTGGCACCGAGCTCTCAGAGAGGGTCCCATGAGGATGCTTTTTCAGGAGTCCCCATTAGCCAGGTCCCCCAGGGTTATGGTGGTGCTGATGACATAGAATCCTGGAATGGTTTGGATTGGAAGGGACCTTAAAAATCATTTCATTCCAACCCCTTTGCCATGGGCAGGGACAGCTTTGGATGAGACTCAGGGCCCCATCCAGCCTGGCCTTGAACACTCCGAGGGATGGGGCATCCACAGCTTCTCTGGGCAACCTGTGCCAGGGCCTCACCTCCCTCACTGGGGAGAATTTTTTCCTGAACCTATTCTCTTTTAGTTTGAAACCAATCCCCCTTGTCCTTTCTCCAAACACCCTTGCAAAAAGTCCCTCTCCATCATTCTTGTAGGCTCCCTTCAGGTACTAGGAGGCCACAATTAGGTCACCCCAAATCCTTCTGGTTTTCAGGCTGAACAATCCAAATTATCTCAACCTTTCCTCACAGGAGAGGTGCTCCACCCCTCTAATCATCTCAGTGGCCTTCCCTGGACCCACTCCAAGAGGGGAAACGTCCTTCCTGTGCTGGGGACCAGAGCTGGGTGCAGCACTGGAGGTGGAAACATGTACGTGGGAAAAGGGCCATGTCCACTGTCATTCCATGGCCCATTTCTGCACAGCCAGAATGGATGGCCCAGTGGATGTGGTGGATCTTCTGGGCTCCTTGGTACTTACTGCAAAGAGAAGAGGTGGTGTCCCCTCAGTGGCTGTTTTGGGGCCTAGTTGGAGTAAAGCTCGCCTTCATCTTAGCTCCTGTGCACCGCAGCCTGAAAAGAAAGGCTTTTCCCTTCTCCAGGGTGCAGGGACCACGGAAGCTGGTGCTCTCCATCAGCACATTTTACAGCTGGCCGTCAGGAAAGCTCCAGCATGGGTTTTGGATGGGTCGATCAGAGTGCGTGAACATCCAGCACTGGATCTCTCTCCCCCCAAAAGAGCTCTGCTCATGCCTGGGAGAGGTGCAGTGGCCATCTCTCCACAGGCCCCATGCCCAGACTCCTGGGGCAGCAATGCTGTGAGATTCATGGCTGATGCTGGTGCTGGCAGAGGTTCAAGTCTCTCTCCTTTGCTCCAGAGCACCTGTGCTGGTCCCAGCCAGCAGAAATGTACCCAGAGCTGTTCTCTGCATCAATGAGGGTGTTCCTCTCACGCACACTCTTGGCTCATCCTCGGCCTAGAAGGTCTTTTTTCCTCTTCTGGCTCATTTCTTTTCTTTTTGTTCTCCCAACCACTCTCAACTCCTCTACCTCCAAGTAAAAGCCGATTCACATTTTAGAGGTGGCCCCTGATTCCTCCCATGAGTTTAGGTGAGTCGAACCATAAGAAGTGGAGTAATGAGATTATGATTAAAAGCACACCTTGATAGTGGAGCATCCATCAAGCTGTCATAGAAATCGTATCTCGGAGGCTGCTCTCATCAATCTGACCTTTCAATTATTACCCAGAGTTCATGACTCTAAGTGTATATAATTCCTACCTCAAATCTGGGAATACACGCCTTTGTTTTTTTGGCTTGCCTTCCTCGTGGCTGAGCGAGGTCCCCTTCACTGGCACATCAGCAATGCTTATGGATGCAAATTAACTTAAATTAGCTCTTCCCTCACCCAAAAGTTTGGGAACAAGATCAAAACACTACCAGGGCACCTGAAGGCAGCTGTTTAAAATTTTTATCGGTACAATTTTGGCTCCTTCTCAGCTATTTTAAAGCCAGTGGCCACTAAGGCTAACTCCAGGAGTGCTCCCAGCCCACACCCTGCTTTGGCTCATGTCCCTGCAGAGAGAGGAGGCTGCTGCAGCCATGCCACAGTCCTTCTCCAACAACAGGGGAGGCCCTTCCAATCCAACCAAGCTCACCCAGGAATCAGTACAGACGACATTTTCTGCCCAAACACCACTGGAAAAGCTTGGATTCGTGAGCTACACCTCAGCTAACACAGCATTTCAGGAGCAGGATGGAGTCTAATTCAGCTTTCCATTGGCATCATTTAAGGATTCCTCTGCATATCCCCAGGACCAGAGCACCATTCACCTCCAACCAGCTCCATGTATCCCACCCCACCATCTGTCCACTCTGGGGGCTCTCAGGCTGAGATAAATCTTGCTTGGCACCAGCCTGGCACCTCCTTGGTTCCAAGTGAGTTTCCATAGGCCACAGAGTGACCAAGCAATAAAATCCTGCCTGAGCCTTTTGTACAGGGAATACACAGCACCTGGGAACAGTGCATCCTCCTGCTCCATGCCAGCTCTGCTAACAGAAGGACAAGAAAGAGCTGGCTCTTTCTACACAGCAAGTTAGGAAGCTGTTCCTAGACTGAATAAAACAAACGAAGCAATTCACTTTATAGTTTTCCTCCAAAGGAGCTCTGTGTTTTTTATAAAAGTAAACTTTCCCTGTTTGTGACTTTTCACAAACAAGAAATCATAACACACACATTACAGAAGAAAAGAAATCCCTGGTTGGTGAAGACAGAGGAAATAGATATGCCTTGATTTGGGATGTTTGACAAATCAGGCCCTGAGGGTGTTTTCTGGTGTTTGTATTATTGTAGGGTCTGTGCAGCTTTCTTGTATGAGTAACTACTGAATGGAAGATCTTTTGCAAAAGTCTCTGCACTGCTCAGGTGCCTGAACTGTGGGAACTTCCACGAGTGCCTCAAAACCAACACTAAACTTGCGGTGTGGCCCTCAGTTCTGCAGCAAAGGTGTTCAGGTGAGGTCAGGTGAGACCAGAAGAGGGTGAGTCAAAGACACCCTCAAAAGAGGGAGCAGCTTTCAGCAGCGACTCTGAGGCCAGCACAGCATCAGGGCACTTCTCTGTTAACACCTGCTGATCCACACAGCCCTTCCCAGGGAAGCTGAGGGTGGATCCCACACCTCCCTCCATCACAGCCCAGCCCAGCCGGCATCACTGCAGACTCATTGCTAAGCCACTGCCATTTATTGGCAAACTAGACACCTTTTCCAGGGAGAAAACACTCAGCAATATCTCGGGCACAGCTCTGTTTTGAAAGCCTTACAAAAGCCTGACTTGCTGAAAGATTAAAGGCAAACCCAGATTAAATGCATCCCCAGAGCCCAGCTCAGTGGTGGGGACAGTTGTCCTTCAGCTTCAAGATGAGCAGAGGACTAGAATTCATCAGCCATGCAGCCATCACGGACTCTTTTTTGTCATAACCCTTGTCACCTGTCCCACATGCTGCACTGCAGAGCTCTGAGAACCATCCCACCAATTTAAATTCAAAAGTCTACACGGTGTGGGTTTCTCAAAAGCCACCCAAGAAATCCCATCCAGCTGAGGGACCAAATGCTTCTCCCTCATGGTGCTCACAAAATGAGCCTCAAGAAGCTGAGCCCAGCACTCACAGCCCAGCTCCCTTTTTTTTGGGGAAATCTCTTGAGCTTGCCTTGCAAACTCTTTTGGGATTTGTTCCTGGAAGCCCAATCCAGGCTCCCCTCTGTCCAAGGAAGAGGCCAGAGAGCCACACACCACCAGTATCCTTTCTGTCCACTCTGGCAGCCACATAAAGAAGCAGTCTGGAGGCCACTACACCTGCACTGCAGCCACAGGTTGCTCCCTCCCAGCCCGGCCTCCACACATCTCATGCCAGCAGAATCTGATGACAGCACCAGCTGGAGCCTCTCTGTCACAAAAAGGAGACGAAACCTGCAAAAGTCCCACTTCCATTTTCCCATTCTCCCTCCAAGGCCAAGCCTTCACTCTCAGGAGTCCAGTCTCTGCTGTTTTAGGGAAGAACATTTCATTTGCATCTCCATAATATCCCAAAAGGAAGAGGGCAGTTACAGTTACCAGCCCTGGCTGCTGTATGAAATGAGCCAAGGGGCCCATGTGAATGTCTGACCAAGCAGTGCCCACCTCACCCAGCCCAAAAACTGTCACTGGACAAAGTGGCTGTGCCTGGGAGGGGGGGGAGAAGCCACCAGTTGTGTTCCTAGAGAGAGGAAAGTTCCCTCTCTCCAAGGAACTTCGCTCCCATTTCACCTCCACGCTTCAAACGATACTCAATGCCTCCCTTAAGGCGGTAACTGCATCTGAGCTGTGCTGTCAGGAAGGCTCTAATCCTGTGCTAATTTATTTTATCAAATTAAAAAAACAAGCTTCTATGGAACACCAGAGACCTCCTGTTCTCAGGGTCCCAGCAGAAAGCTGCATGATCCCTTTGCAAAGTGGGCTGGGAGGGTTGTTGTTTTGCTTCTTCTTCTTTTTTTTTTTTTTTTTTGCCAAGACTATAAAATTAATAAAACAGGATTAAGGGAGATATGCTTTTAACCGATTCCTTAATCCCACAGAATAATTAATGAGAGCAATGCACCACTTGGCTCAACTCTCCCCATATTTGAATAATAAATAGCATCCCCCCAAAAAAAATAAAAAAAGAAAAGGAGGAAAAAGGAACAAGAAGGTTGAACTGTAAATCCTTGATGCAAAGAACTTTTACCATATGTACGTGTGCATCGCCTACTGGTCTTGGATCCAGAAAATAAAGATTATAAAGAAAGCAGAGACCAGTTTTGGCCACACACAGATGTCTTTAATCCAAGATTTACAGGAATCTCCACACTTTTAAGAAACAAAATACCACTAAAAGTCTGCATAAATTGGCCATGCTAAGCTCAGCATGCAAACACCAGCCAAGAGTGACTTGGCTGCCGTGAGCCCGGTGCAAGGTACCAGCCTCAGTCAGAGCCACTCGCTCTTAATTTTTTTATTATTCCTCCTAATTCCAATATTCACTCTTAATTCCAACCTGCATAACTTACAGAGCCTGAACTCCTGTGACATTCATCCTCATGTTCCCAACAACACCTTGTGCCAAGGGCAGGGTTGGCCTGCTACAGGTAAAGGTGTGATTTAGGCCTCTGGACTTGAACCTCTGAATAGTTGTTTAAGTGTAAGGTTACCTGCAGGGTCTTCTGGTCAACAGAGCAAGTGGTGAGGGGTCCTCCAGCTTAGGCACCTGTTTTATGTGGGAGGAACCATCTTTTGGAAGGACAAGGAGGCCTCTGAGGGGTACATCTTAAATTCAAGTGTAACCCTTCTGCCTTGCCTTGGAGATGGAACAGGGCTTCCCAGGGGTTGCTCCAGGAGTTCCAACCATGTCCCACAAGTGTCTCTCAGTTCCTGGCCACTGCTCACCTGCCCTGAGGAGCTGCTCTTCTGAGGAGTCCCAGCACGCAGAAGGAAGTTTGCCACCACGCAGCTTCTCAAAGGATGGTCTCACCACTCTGTATGAATATCTTCTTGACTCAAAGGGGAAACAAGGATCTCTTGAGGAATCATTTTTTAGCTGATAATTAGATATCCATAGTGGACCTGTGTCAGGCTTTTGTGTGACATCACCTTGACCTAGACAAGATCAGGCCAGCCCGGTTTCGGGGTAGGACAGCCTGGATCCTAGAAGGGCACCTCAGCTTTGCAGGCCCACACCAGCTGAGCGGGCAGGAGGTCAGGGACGTGAGGAGGAACCTCTGAATAAACACGGCCCCATACCTGCCTGCAGCCCTTGTTAAGGCCGGCCTCTGCTTTGAACTCCTTCCTGATGAAATGATTAATGAATGCCATGCAGACCTCTTCCCTTCCTTCCTCTGCTTTCACCTGCCACACAGAGCAATACCAAACGAGGTGATCATGACAAACACAGCTCTAATTCTTTATTAATATTAATCAGAGGCAACCTTTCCATTGACACCAGAACCCGTGCTTGTGTTGGCAGGGAGGGGATAACACCGCGGCAGTGACATTTCTTGGGTAGGCAATTTTATTTTATTTTTTAAAATTTTTTTTCATCTCACACCTTCCCTTCCCCCCCTTTAATATGGGCAAGCGATACCTTGTACAAACAGAGGAAGGAAGAAGCTGATTAAATAGCAGAGTTGGAGCATAATGAAAGAAAAAGCCCACTGCAAACATCTGCTGATTGTTTTAAACGGGAGGCACCGGGAGGTGGATTTCAGGTGATACCACAGTGGCTTCTCTCATAATCCCAGCTAAGGCAGCATTAGGGCTTTGGAGCTCAGGGTGAATTTCATCCAGTCCCTGCTGGCAGGGAAAGAGGCTTAGGTGGGATAGCAAAACCTCGGTCTCATCTCAGAGCAGGGCTGGGAGAACCACAAAGACACACCACAAAGCTGCCCTGAGCCAAAAGGGCAGGCTGGTGCCACCACATGAAAGGGGAAATGTTACGGGTGGCAGTGTGGGCACAGCCCTCTCCCCTTCAGGTACTCACCAACACACACTGGTGCTGCTCCTCGAGACAGGACGCAGAAGATGAAGGTCTCCAGGTCACCTGCAAGATGTGCACCTTTCCAGCTGCACGTGGGTTCTCATGAGCAGCTCCCTGGGATCCTCGCAGGTGAATCACAGATCCCTTTGGCTTGGAAAGGACCTTTGAACGTCACCTAAATGTTAGATTTGCAGGGTGGGGAGAGCTGTTTGTGGAAGAAGCCATCCAATCCATAAGGAATGGAGACAACCACATCTTCCTCCTTACCCTAGGGGAACTGGGGCACTTTTCTTCAGGTGGGAGGATGGTCATTGAGCACAGGCAAGACCTACTAGGTTTCCTTTGCTGCCCAGTTGTTGATTTTCCACCTTTCCCCATCCTAATAGCCAAGGGACTGCGGCGAGATCTGTGCTGAGAGAAGCCCCTGGTTCTCGGCTGAGTGCAACTTCCCTCTCTCTGTCTCTTAAAACAAATAGATTTTCATTGAAATCAACATATCTTTCTGAATTGAATAGGTTTTCATGGGGACAATAAATTTCTTCAAAACAATGCATTTTTATTACAACATATTTTTGTTCAAACCAATACTTTTTGACAACCAGATATTAATGACCAGGCCAAAGCCATAAATTTGCCTCAAACTATGTGTTTACTCATGGAAGGAAATAATTTTTCTCATACAAATACATTTTTATTTGAATCAATCCTCTTTTTTTTTCCACCCCCAAAAATCAGATACACTTCTGGGAGGGAAGGGGGAAAGCCCCTTCACTTCGAGAGGGATCAAGTGCTTGTGAGGATTGTCTCATTTCCACCTTCCAAAGCCCAGAAGCTCCAGAGGTCATGTGAAGCTTAAACTGTTTTTCCCATTGCCCAGGTACCCACATTGTCACCCAGCTTCTGGCAGGTCCTGCAGAAACAAAGGTTATGTCTTGCTCCGCTTGCTTAGAAATTGTGTTTGCAGAAAGCAGTTAAATAATCCAGAGCAGGGCAGAGATGCTCAGGCAGGGCAGTCTGTGCAGCATCTCCATCCACTTTGAGGAAGCTTTTTGTTTCTCATGGTTTTGAGAAACGTTTTCATTTGAGGTGGGGTCTGTAAGGCCCTGGGGACACACACAAGGGACAGATAAGTCTGGTTAGTCCTGCATTTTTCCTTGCAACCCACCTCTCAAACCTCCTTGAAGCCTATGTGAGGGACCTGAGCCCCCCAGGGACAAGGACAGCACACCAGGGATGTTGGTCCTGCACAGCCCCAGCCCTGCAGAGCCCAGTCCTAACCCAGAGCACCCAAAGACATCAAAACAATCCCAGCGAGAGAGATGCAGCTCCAGCAGTGAGGGCCTCAGAGGCACAGCAGGAATGGGGACAAGGGCTTGGCATCGGGGCCGAGTTTGCTGGAATTACAAAGGCTTTGCCTGCTGCTTTTGCTACTGATTCAAAGCCTAAGCAGGAGCAAACCCCTTATCTCCTCCAGATCCCCATTTTCCCAGCTGAGCATCCATACCAGACACATCCCCCCACCCCAGCAGCTGCCCACACTCACACACACCTGAGCCCTAATCGAGAAAAATCATTTTTTGGTGGCAAGTAGCTGCATCCAAGTGCTTGGAGCCGCGTTTCCAAGCCTGGGCCTGAGTCAGAGCCTGGGGATCCCAGGCGCTCCAAACATCAGGGGCTGACAAGGGTTCATTTCCCGTGGCCCCCGTTGGCCACTCTTTGTTGAGCTTCCCCAGCCCATGTAAACATGCTAATTGCTTGGGCTCAGCACAGGGCTGGATGCCGTGCTGTTTGTTTTCCATTGAATAGGATTAGGGATTCTGACACCAATGATTAATCGCCGTGCTGCAGACGGCTGACGAGCCCGGGGAAGGCGTCCTCTCCGAGCCGAGAGCGCGCGCAATCTCTGCCAAGCAGCTGCCACCGACTTCTATCTAACCCTCTGCATCTTGCCCTTTATCCTCCCTCTTCTCCCAGAACGCCTCACATCCACCAAATGCAACCCCAGGCTCCCAGGGAGCAGTGGGAGAGGGGCCCTTGGGCATCCCCTGCCCTGCTCTCAGCCACCACCGTGCCCCATCCTCTGTGTCATTTCCTACATCAGCTTATCCCTGGATCCCGTGCTGCCAAAACCCTCCCAACACACTGCAATGCTTCAGCCAACCCTTCTCAGACTACCTGTTAATGGCCAGGGAGATTCTCAAAATTTTTCCAGCTGTCATCACCAGGGCATGGAAACATCACGCAACAGCCACGTCTCTCCACCGAGCTCCATAAAGCCACCAAATGCCAGTGCCCCTCAGTGCCCAGTACTAGCCCCCAGGCCCCCTTCCAAGTCCAAAGGATGCCCAGGGACCTGAGCAAAGCAGAGAAGAGCAACAGGAGCACTGAATGCCTTTGCCATATCCACCCTCTGCTCGTGGCCGCAGAAACATTTCTGTGCTGCCGTTTTGCCCAACAGCAGGTGAAGAAGGGACGGAGCAGAAGAGGTGGGAGAGGAGGAAGGCTGGAGAAAGCGGCCTTGCAGGAGGCAAAAACCTCAAATAGATGCAACCTTTTGAGATTACCTCTTCTCCTGACCTTGCAGAAGGAATGCTGGAGGCAAATCCACCCATCTCTGCTGGTGCCTTGTGCGACATACTGTCACTCAGACAAGCGACGTTCTTAATGGGTTTGTGGGAAAGGCCTGGCCTGCCTTTCCATCTGTACCTTCTGCTGGCTCTCCTCTCCAGCACTGCCTCCCCATACGACATTCCCTTGAATTATTTAGACTGGTAAATCTTCCTGCATCTCACATCTTTAGTCCATCTGTTAGCCAGGGCTTTGCCTTTATAGGAACTGTCCTTTATGCATGCCGGCATCTGTCAACAGTACACTTGCCTCTTTTATTCATGATCTTCCGTGGGAGATGGTACAAGCTGCAGAAATGCCTCATTTCTGGTATGCATTTCATTTTAATGGAAGATTACATGACTGGGGCCCATTTTATTACTTCTTGCCCTGCACATTCATCCATCACAAGCCCCATTTGCTGAGCCTGCACTGGGACGGCAGCCATCAGCCTGCTCGTGTCGGATTCCTCCCGTGCCGCTCTCTCCCCCCCTTCGGGATGGGGAGGAAACTCATTGTGTTCGAGGAGGGGAAGGATAGCAAGGGGAGCTGATCCACCACGGGGCTCAGAGTTGAGTCAGGGTGGTGGATAAGCCAAGCAATTCTGGGAAACAGGCCTGGGAATCCAGGGGTCTCACCCCTACACCTGTGTTCAGCTTCACATGGTCCCTTCCCAACCCACACCACCGATGGGTGATGGGGTGAGGCTGCCCAGTACCCTCAGGGCTCTTTGGAAAAGCTCCACACCCCAAAATAAACACACACACACTCTCCTTAGCTCCCTCCCTCGAGCCATCCATGGTTCCCTGTGCATCCCACCTTGCACACACACACATGCTGCTCACACACAGCACTGGGAGCGGCATAAATAAAATCAACGTGAACCAGCAGTGGTAATTAAACTGCCGGTGGTATTTGCAGCCTCTCTCTCTCTCTCTCCTATAAGGAAGGTTGCATGCAATTAGTGAAAACATTTTGGACTGGGAACAGTGCCAGTTTGCTCTGTCCTTTCTTTCAACTCCCACAGAAACCCGAGGACCCCTGATTATCCTCCAGACTGCAAAAATAAAACCCCGGTTAAAACATTCCACTCCTACGTTGTGGTTCCCTGAATTAAGGGTTTACTGTGACCTGAGGCAGCAAGCGGGGTCAGAGGGGCCAGACATGGAGGTGACCTCTTGAGAGACGTGGGGACTTCCCCAGCCCACTCCCCTCAGGCAGCAAGAGACACAGGTGGCCATTTTAACCCAGAAAACAGTGTCTGTCCTCAAAAATCCCAGCCATGAGACCTTTCACCAAGAGGAATTTCTTCTCCATCTTGTTCAGATGAGATTGGAACATTTTCACTGAAGACTTGCTCCGAAAGTTAGGGCAACCCCGTTGTACTGATGAGGTTCAAAAAACACTTTTAGTTTAACTTGGTTAGAAAATGGGGCTTGGATGAAATAATGTGAGCCAGTCCTCAGGTGAGACTCCAAGTCAGTCCTTGGTGGGCTTCAAAGCACGGAAAACCTGAACGATAATCATTCAAAGCATGGGAAACCTGAACCGTAGTCATCACTGTTGGCTGGGATGCCGGTTCCGGCTGGGAAAGAAAAAATGAGCAGCTTTTGGATGACAAGGAGCCCTATGGAAAAGCCAGTACTCTTGTGCAACCTACAACATTAGTACATACTGAAAAAATAGGGAAAAAATTGCCATAAATAACGTGCTAACTACCACGGCGGAAATTCAGGGGGAGAGAGCCCAGACATGCCTGGAGAAGAAATATGTGAGGCAACTGCCTCCAAACTGACTGGGATGAGCTGGAAGAGGCCGAGCAGCTCCTGCAGACGGGGAAGGAGCCCTCGCCAGAAGCCGCTCCCACGCACACGCACGGTGCTTCGGAGTCGGTGGGGAAACCTGTGAGAGAGAGCTCCTCACCCGCCAGCCAGGAGGAAACAGCACCACGTGTGTCCCATATGGCAGGAGGAACTGGGAAGAGTCTGGGCAGGCAGCTACAGCAGAGACTGAGGGAAGCAGACGATGCGTTTCATCAGATTGCTCAGCTAAATGGTCACTGTGACTTCCATCTGATGCTCAAAACCACCTCAACTCTGCACCTGTTTCACACCCAGTACCCCCCTCCAGTAGATGCTCTCCATATCGTCCAACCTGATGGCATAACTCAGCGATTTCCTTTCAGGAATCAATGAGAACAAATGAAAATTTAATACGTTCTCCAGACAAGCCAACTCCTTTCTCTCCCCCATGGTAAATAAATAATGTGCTAGTCAAATGATGGATGGAGTGCTCCGAGATCGGTGGCCGAGTGCTATTAGGGGCCGGGGAGGACGGTGGAGATGTGGTCTAGCACAGGATGACGTGGTGGCCATGGGTGATTTGAGCACAGAAAGAAACCAGGAGTGAGACGGGAGGCACGGGGAGGTGTCTGGTTTGATGCAGGAAGGGGGCTGCCTTGTTAGGGTTTATGCACAGGGCTTTTTTGGTTTCTCCACATGACTAGATCCAAAACCTGGTGCTGTCAATGAGAAAAAAAAAAAAAACAATTGAAACTCCTTTTGTCTTCATCTGGCTTTGGGTCAGGGGATTTTGCTGGATGAGGATGTGAGATTTTGGCTTGTCTGGCAGCAAGTGACTGGAGAAGGCAGAGAATGGTCTGAGGGATGTTCAGCCAGCAGAGCAGAGGGACAATGAGCACAGATGCACTGCACGTCTCTCAGAGCCAACAGGAAAGGTGGAAGAGTGGAGCTAAAGGACTAAGGAGGGGAGACCTGGCTGCAGCATCACCTGGACAGGAAAGAGATGGAGTTTCTCCGTTGCTCCCCAGGTTGAGTGACCTTGTACAACCTGTGTCCTGGGACACATGCTTGTCTAGGAATTGTATCTCACCTCAAATTAAATGGAGAGGTTTGGGCTGTGAAAAGAGTTTCTGGGGCTCCCCAGGACATGGCCAGGTGGAGTCAAGGCAGATCTCTTGGAAATGCAGCTGGGATGCACCGGCAGGACCTGCTGGAGAAACCACAGTCAGCCTGCAGCTCCCAGAGCATGTGGTGGACAGGACAGATGGTGGCTGCCAGGGCCAGATCTATATAACCTGGGCTATAACTATAGTTATAACTATAACCTGGGCCAGATCTCCACATCTTCACCAGGACAGGACACTGCACTCATTTACTTGTATTAATCCATACCTTCAAGCACAGGTTTGGGGCTCGGGTCTGGGAGCCTGAGGGATCACTGCTGGCCCCATTTCTCCCTGCAAGCCCCTGAGCAAACACGGCAGCTGTGCCTCCCAGAGGCTGTGTCCCAGCTGGTGTGTGTGGTCCTGCTCGCGTCCCCCTCTCCTGCACCACACAGCCCTGCCTTCTGATCCCGTTGAACTTCAGGATGCACAAACAACTGTGCCTGCTCTGCCTGGTCCCACAGCTGTGCTTATCTCCCGAGCTGACTGTGTACCTCCTTATCTCTGGGGAGAGCCTCTGTGTAAATATTGCTGTAAATTCTTTGGCTTCCCTTCCAAGTCGCGCTGTTCTTTAATGCCTTCCTTGTAAGACCTGCTTGCCCTACCCCAAGCCATTAGCTGTAACAGGACGTTAATAAGGAGGGGGTTTGGTATCTCTCAGGGATGTTGACCTCTTTCACTAGAAGCAAGGCACCCATTACAGAGCAATGATAAATCACAAGCTTTCCACTCCTTCCCCAGCAGGCACTTCTGTGCATGCATAAACACACTGCCAGAGGCTCCCTGCATTAACTCTGGCAACACCCAAAAAAGCTTTGGCAAGCCTGGGGCCAGCTCATCCCCTCAGGTCTCCCCCACCTCTGTGCACCCTCACAGAGCAAGGCACCCTCCAGCCTCAGGCTCCCAGCGTGGTCCTCCTTTGTGCAGGTCATAGCTACATCCACGAGTAGCTCCAAGATCAGCGAGCCAGAGCATCAACTCTTGAAACCATGGTGCTGCCAGAGACACCACGGATGCTCACACAGCCCCAGGTGGACACCCAGGGGGCCAGGGAAGGACAGAAATCATCGCTGTGCTCCCTCAGGGTGGGACAGCACGTCCCCCTCACCTCTGCCAGCCAGAAGTGGTGTTCCAAATCCCCTGGGACAGAGCACAGGCTCAACCCAAAGCTTCCCAAAGAAGGCAGCATTTCTCCAGCCAGCCCATTTTTTGTTATATTGAGGAGCTGTTGTGTTTAGTGTTGAGTGCAAGCTTTGCCCGTTGAGCTGAGAAGACACAGCAGGCCTCATAACCTGCACAGGGAGTGGGACAAACTAACAGGAACCTTTGGATGTCACCAGAGCTGGGCTGCCACCATCCCTGTCCCCAAACTCACAGAATCAGAATATCCTGAGTTGGATGGGACCCACAAGGATCATCGAAGTGCAACTCCACAGGACCACCTCAAGAATCACAAGCTCTGCTCCATCTGAACCAGCCTCAGACCCACAACTACAAGCCACCAAAGAGTCTTACAGAAACCAGGGCCCCGGAAATTTTCCTGACATCCTTTAACAGTTGTTTTTCCACCGTGACAATCAGTTCTTAAAGACCTTCTTCCATTCCTCTCTTTAATATTTTTTTCTTTTGACATAAAATCAAAAATACACTTGGAGACCTTGCTGGCTTGAGCCTTCAGATACAGACTCCGAGAGCTGACAACCCTGTTTTCACCGCTGTTTTTTAAGCAAGGAATAAAAATAAAACAAACCACCAAGCACCAAAAGCAAGGAATTTGGCTGAAAATTGACATGTTCTGAGAAAAATTCTGCTCTGGCAGAAAAGAAAAAAAAAAAAAAAAAAAAAAAACGTCTCATTGANAAAAAAAAAAATCAACGTCTGCTTGACAGAGAATTACTTTTGACAGGAAACTATTGACCAGGTCTAACAAGCCGGGTTGGTTGGACCTGTTGGAGCAGGAGCATAGGTTTCCTCATCCATCCCGCAGTCTGTAGTGCTGAGTCCAGCCAGCCTCTGTCTGCATTAGCAGCCAATTTGCTCTCAGCCCTTCACGGAGGAGCTGGAAATCTGGAGAGCATCTGAGCCATGCACATCCTCATCCAGGGTCGTGTTCCTGTGCAGCATTTGGAGCTGGGAATGGAGCATCTTCCCGGCATGCCCTCCTCTGCACTCATAAACAGCCTCTCGCAGCCTTCCTCTGCTCAGCCTTTAATTACATTAAGGGAGGACTTCTGCTGAGCCCAGCACAAAGCTGGATGCCTGGTGGTGTGGGGAGAAGCGGGTGTTCCTCCTGGTCCTGGCTCTGCTGGCCCCATCCTGGTGTTCTGCCTCAGTTTCCCTGGTTTGACAAGCATTCCTCACCCTCACACAACGTTGCTGTCGCCTGCTTGCAGCTAAATACTAACCCACCCTCGCAGCATTTTTTTTTTTTTTCTTTTTGCTTAGTTTGAACAAACAAATTTAAAAGCCCCCAATTATCGCCAGCAAATTCAGTCTGATCCGAGCGGATTGAACGGTTGGATCCAACCTGCTGGGGACGGATGGATCCCCTCCATTCCTGCACTGTGTCCAGGCACAGCTGTTTCCTCGGCTGTTGCTCTACTTTGGACTCTGGCTGCTGCATTTAAAACTTCTCTGCTTTTCCATGCTCACCTCCTTCCTGGCAGCTCAAGGGCTTTTTCTCCCTAGGGCTGTCATTAATCGGTTGTGATCAGAGGTCGGCTATAACCCTTTCACAGCAGCCTCTTGACTTCACTCTCACCCTGGGGGATGTACTCAGGGACAGAGCAAGAAGCATGTTGAAATATGGCTTTTTTTATTTTTTTTTTTCCCTTTCCTTACTGTAAAGCCCTAGCTGTCATCAGAGTAAGGAGCTGTTCACCCTTGTGACACAAAGCCAGGAAATCAGGGATGTTCTTACTCCAGAATCTGCAGCTGGTTAATGACCTTGGGCAAAGGGCTCCATTTCTCTGTGCCCTAGTTTTCAGTGATACTTAAAAAAAAATATATATATGGGGGAAGAGAAGGGTTGTATTTCTAATAAGGGTGCTGGCTCCAAAGATGAGACCTAGAGAGCAGAGTCTGGCTGTGACACCATTAGCAAGCCATGTCACCAGCTCTTGGTAGCAGGGAGAGTTTCCAAGGGAGGTCGTTTCCAGCCTAAATGTGATGGGAAGGCTCAGGCTGACAGGGAGAGCTGGGCTGGGCGAGGCTCACCAGCCCTGCACTGAACATGGCAGTCACTGAACCGCTCAGAAAATGGGGTGGGGACAACGGGAATTCACTGAGAGATCGAGCTCCATCTAAATCACGTTTTACAGGAGCACACACACGCAATGTGGGCAGATCACAACAGCCTTGGTGCAGTCCAAGCAGCTCTGAAGGGGCAAACATGACTTCAATTATGTGATATAGGCAGTCTGGTGTGGTGGGATCTGCTCTCAACCTGCAGCCACCTCACCATGAAACCTGTTTGCTCCCAGCACATTTCCATTCCCTGTCCCACCTGGAGCAGCTTAGCAGAGGAAGATCTCTCTCCCAAGGAGCAACACAACAAGACCCAGGCTTCAGCTGGGCATTAATGCCAAATAAATTACCACGGAGCTATCAGAGGTGCAAATCTGCTTCGCTGTTCTACATGATAACACCCTTAAAAAGGGACAGCTCATTTGGCAGGTTATTCCCTGCCAAGATGAGGGGAATTATAAGGATATCGGCTCTCCTAACCTGTTGGTAAATTGATGGCAGGAGGATTCCACACAAGCCCATAAAATTAATACCTACAGATCAATCTTTCCTCACCTATTTTCCTTTGCAATTGCCCGGCAGGCAAAAATATGCACGAGTGATGATGAGGTGTATCCCATCTTCTGCTGCTGGGAGATGGGTTTCCATTCAAGCCCAAGACTTCAGGATGCCCATAAAGGCAACTCTCCAGCCTAGTGTGAAGGAGAGCCTTCAACATCTCATTATGCAGAGGGCTAAATTATGCCATGGTAAGTCATCAATTCTTCTCATCTCTACTGGACAAGGACGGCTGAGAGCACCTGGCAGTGAGGACCATGTTGGGAAGGATGGGAAAAAGAGGATGGTGCAGAGACATTGGTTAGGACATGCTTTCTGCCTCTGTGCCTTTCTCAATCATGGCCCCACAATGCATCAAAGCATGCTGCTGGCCAGGTCACAGATGCAGCAAAAGTGACACTGTCATACACATGCAGGTGTTTTGTCACCTACCTACACATTCAGCTGTCCAGCCAGATGTTTAGTGTGTGAAAACTTGAAGATTTTAGCCCAAAGCCATGGAAAACTGGACTTTTACCAGGAGCTTTGCTGCTGTTGGGAGTTTAAAATGGCATCACTGAGCAGGAGGCAGCACCACTGAGGGGTGAGTGAAACAGCAGGTGCAACTGGGGCCTGGTAACAGAGCTGGGAAATTATGTCCTGAGACACACAGAACATTCAAACCCCTTCTATCTGGAGCCCTCTGAGTGCTGCTGCAGGCAGCAGAGGAGCAGGGCTAGCAGTGGGTGGGAATGCCACCTGATCCAAGCACAAGTGCAAGGGCTTTAAAGGTGAATTTGTACCTGGGATCAGTTCGCACTGGCTTCGGAAAAATATCAGGCACAGTACCTGCCAGAGCCAGGAACCCTCTCTGAGAGATGGGGAAGACCTCAGCACGCAGTCAAGGAGAATTCTTCCAGATGTATTAAAGCTGTAAATAAATGAATTCACATGCCACTGAGAAGTTTGGGGAGAGAGTCAGGGATCAAGTGGCATAGGCATGACATGGAGCAGAGCCAGGATGGCTCTGGATCCTGGAAGTCTCCCCTCCTCCTTCTCAAAAGGAGCAGAGAAAGGAGGGGCTGTGGCAGGGCTGAGCACAGGGGCTGAGGACCAGGCAGAAGAGCTCTGTGGAAGGGATAAAAGAAAGGCCAGAGGGGACAAAAGTGGACAAGGAGTGAACAAAAGGTGCTGGGACAGGCTGGGAAAGGGAGGCTGGTTGCACACCCCACCTGGAAAGCCAGATCAGCCCGCGTTAACTCTTAAAACTCACATAGTTTTTCCATGGAGATATATTCCCAGTTGCTGGAGTCAGAAGCTGAGGGCTGTAGGAAGCATCCCACAGATTTCAGAGGTTTCTTGGCTATAGCTCTGCTCAACAATACCTGCTTTGCTGGAAGAAAAAAGCACAAAAAGCAAAGGCTGCTGCATGTTTTTTCCCAGTAGTATGGAAGTATTCATCCATCTGCAAACATCTGGAAGCTGGTGGAGTTCAGCACTAGCTGTACTTCCCCAAAGGAAGAGGACAAAAGTGACATGGTTTTGTGAAAAACAAAGGCATTTATAATGAGATCCTTCTGGGAATCACTGGAACTGGGATCCCCTGGAAGCTCTTGAGTGGGTTAACTCCTTTTGAAATGAGAACATCAGTGAGCAAAGGCCACGGGGACCCAAACAGACAGAACTGCAAAATTCTCTTCCCACCAGCCAGAATTTGGGCTTTTTAATAAAAAGTTGCTGTTCTGGCCACATCAAGCCCACTTACCTTTCTGTCCTGGAGACGTGACTCGAGCAGGTCCTCTCGACACACATGGACAATTCCTGGAGGCTGACACAGCCCTTGGTTCAATTTTGAAGCTGGAGGGGGACTTCAACCTCAAAGCAGCACATTTGGGTCACCTCTCCTGCTCACACCAGTACCAGTTCCTTGGCCCTGGAAAGTTAGACCCGCTCTGCGTCAGAGCTCAGCTTTCCAGAGCCAGGTTTGAACAATTCTGTCCCCGGAGCCTCGCCTGAGCTGTCAACGGAGTGAGGGGGAAGGAGAAATGTACTGTCAGGAAATGTAATCTCTGAAAAGTGCAGAAATCCAACTGTGGGAGGATTTACAGGAGTTCAAAACTAAGGGACGCCAGGAAAGACAGCTAAATAAACACATAGATCATGCATCTTGAAAGCTGATGTCAAGATCGTAAAAAATCAACTCGATTATAGGAGCAGACAGGTGGCGATTGGTGCAACCCCTACGCATCGTGTCCTGGAGCCTTTGGCTGGCCCTGTCCACTGGAAAGAGCACCCAGCAGATGTTTTCCTGATTATAAATGCTGTATAATTTATAATCCACAGCCTTGCACTTAAAACGATCCTGGAGCTGTGGGGAGGCCGAGGGGTAGAGAGGCCAAGTCCCTCCCATCCATTAAGGCAACCAGGCCCCATCACTTCCCAGTGACATGGAGAACAGGCTGTTCCCGTGCTGTGTTGGGGACTGGGTGCTCTCAGCAACAAGTGTGGGGGACCTTAGAACATCAGCTTGATGCCATCGAGTTTCCTGCTTTTGCATCCTGCTCCAGAGCCACCAGGAACATCCCCCATGTGACAGCAGCAGAGGTGTATTGCTCCCAGAAAGAAATCACATCCCTCTCGATGCTGTGCCAGGCTCTGCAAAGGGCAATTCAAGTTCTTTTCATCCTTTTCTCTCTTTTCAGAAGTTGGCTGAGTCTTGCCAAGGTGTCCGTGAGGAGTTAGCAAGTGTTATGGCTCGTATCACTCAGAATTTGGAGAGCAGCACCTTGAAATGGAAAATCCAGCACTTCCTCCCCCTTCAGAAAAATCACATATAGGGGCCCACGAGGGAAAACAATGAGCTATAAAAGTGTTCTGAACATCTTTTCTCATCTTGGCACAAAACACTGCTCTGAGCTTTGCTAGCAAAGGAAATTGAGCACCTCGAATGCCTGGTTTCAGAGACAATAAACAGACTTGCTCCTGGCTAGCTGAAATTGCTCCAGCAATCCCAATGTCCTGACATCCCTGGGCAAATCCCAGTGCCTCCCTTTTACCAGTGGCTGAAACCACATACCCTGGGCACCCAGAGTGACACTGAGGTGTCACTGTGCAGAGCCGCAGGATGTGCTCCCTGCTGCGCCATGGAGGAGCACAGGCTCATGGAGGGATGTCCACCCAAGGGCCAGAAGAGCTGATGGGGTCTTGCCCAGAGCTGCCTCAGGTGGTTTCAGGCTCCTATGTGAGCAAGAGAAGGCTTTGGAGGACACCAGCTGGCTCCCAGGGTCACAGAGTGCTGCTGGAGCTGGACTGACAAACCCTCCGTGAGCTTAGCCCCCTGCTAACCCAGCGCTCCCTGCTCACACAGCCACATCCCCACGGGGGGAAGGCGAGGCAGATGCAGACAGCCCATCCTGGCTGGCAGCACTGCCCTTCCCCAAGGAGCTCCCACTGAGGATGGGAAAGATGCTGGGAACTCACCGAGGGCCAGGGAAGGGCTGCCTGCCCAGGTGGGGCTCAGCCCGAGCCCCCCAGCCGGGCTTCCCTGCAGCCGGCAGCCCAAGCCAGCAGTCTCTGACCCCCCTCTAGTGGCTATAAAACGTAGCCAAGTTCACCAACCTGCCTGATCCGAGCCCCTGGCGGGCTCTGGGTGCTGGCACCCCGGGCTGGGGGGCAGCTGGCCCCGGCAAGGCAAAGGCAGGGCTCCGGACCAGCAGAGCGAGGGGATGCCCAGCCCAGTTCCATCTCCCAGCCCCGCTGCGGGGAGGATGCTGAGACATCATCCCTGAGACGTGGGGAGAAGGTGATGCCCGGGCCATTTTCCATCCTGCACCTCCCACTCTGTTTCTTAATAAATAAATAAGTTAAAATATGAAAGCAAAGATCTTCCTCTAAGTGCCCACAGAGAGGTGAGAGGGGCCACCAATCTCCCTCCACACTGTATAGCCCTGCCCTTGCTCTGGGCCACAGGACACACCTGGGGGGAGCACACACACCTGAGGGCCACCTGCACAGCAAGGCTGGGAGCAACCCATGGCCCTGCTCCACCGCAGAGGCACAGCCTTCTCCAGGGACAGCCTTGCAGCCACTGTCAGCTGGCACAGGATGAGGAAGCAGGCAGAACTTCCTCGCTGCAAGGCCCGGAGGAGATCCCACTCCCTGATCCTGAAAGGATGAGAGTTGGAGTTACAGGAAAGCAGCACACCACAGAGGCCACAGCATCCCCTGAGGGCTTCTTCCTCCAGCCCCAAGGACAAAACACGGGGAGCAAGGCCAGCTTCAGAGGAGGCTTTAGGTGGTAACAGGAGCAGCCTCACCGGCAGGGTTGGGAACAGCACCTCTGCAGGGCTGGGATCCCAAATCCCACAGGCTTTCCTGCTGCAGCAGGCACTCGTGCACACACATCCTGCCAGGGAGGCCCACGGGCTGTGTACCCCTCCAGCAGTCCTCAAGCTCACAGCGAGACGGTGAACATTGAAGCAGACACAAAATGATTGTTACAATCGGTGCTGTAAAACATGCTGGTGCTTTTTAGCTTGGCTCCCGAGGAAAGTGGCTTATGCAATTACACCCCAGGCTTGGGTGGTTCAATCACTTTGGAACCTGTCAGCCAATTTTAACCCAATTTAGCAGGGAGACAGAAAACTCAGAGTTTTAGTTTCACTAGGCTGTCAGCTAAAGGACAGACATTTTCTCAGCGTCCTCCCTTGAGCAAGGGAGGACCAGGCACCAGAGACTCCCCAAGACCTTAACAAGCAACCCAGTGCAGGAAAAGGGGTTTACAAGAGCTCCCATCCTTCACCCAACCTCACGACAAACCTGTGGTTCCACCTGCCTCAATTCTAACCATTAAATCCCATCACATTTCGTTTTTGTCTGGGAAGCTTAGTTCTTCTGTTCCTAAGTTTTCTATAAACTAAAAAAAAGTTAGTTTTCCTTTGGCTAGTGACTACCAGCAAACACCATGAAAAGAAAAACTTGAGAATGCTTTTCACCAAAAATTAAGTTGTTCTTTTTCCTTTTTATTTTTCTTTTTAATTCCTCAGTAGGAAAGGGTGAGCGAACGAACTGAGCGTTTTTAGACAAAAGTGAAAAAAAAAAAAATCTGATGAAACACAAGGCAATCCAGACACATTTGGATGGAAGAAATGCCCTACCAGTTACAGAGTGTTGGCACCTGCCAAACATCTGACCTTGAAAGATCAGGCCAGGCTTAGTATGCGTGCTACAGACAGAGAGTTTCAATACAAGAGCTTCAGCTATATATAGGAACCCATCCATTTTCATTCTTTAAAACAAAATGCAGAAGAAAAGCCTTGCTGGAGCCAGGGTGTTTGGTAGCCAGTGTCCCCTGGCAGCACTGAGAGGCTGACAATACAGCAGAGCTCAGAGGAGGCAGCCCGGGAAACCGCTCTGGGGGACGTGGTGTGAGACCATGGTTAGTGGTCAGCTCTCAAAACACTCTGCTTGCGTTTGGCTGGGGCTGTCAAGATGAAATTAATCTTGCCTGGGCAGTCAAAGTTGGGATCTACCTTCGCTAGCCTCTAATGAAAAATGCATAGTGGCAAGCATTGGAAAATCCCTGACATTCAGCACCAGAGGGTACATTTAAATAATTCTATGAATATAGATCAATAAAACTAATGCACTTATAGCTGCTGTGTGAAGTATTCAAACTAGAATAAAAGTCATCTTGCATTACAAAGCCCTGTATTAATTCCTCGCACCTATTGTTTTACATATTCAATTAATCTTAGCTGGCAGAGAGCAACTCATACATGGTATTAAAAGCACGAGGCACGTGAGGCTGTATCAGAGAGCCCAGACGTCTTCATAACCAGGAGTGAGCTTGGAGGAAGCTGTCCCTACAAGGGCCCACTGCCTGCAGGCTGGAGGATAAGACACCATGGGGGCTGGAGGCATGAGAGGACAGCTGTGGCCATGCTGGGGCTTCCAAATCCCTGTGTGTGTGGTCTCCAGGACAGCGCATGTCTCTGGGGACTGCTGAAGAGAGGGATCTCAGAGCATCAGGAGCAGGAACTGCAGCAAAAAAGCACAAGAGGTAGGGATGGAATGAAGACCTGGAGCACTGGCCGCTACAAGACCCAGCCTTTTGCCTGTGATTTGCTTCCAGTACCAGCCAGAGGAGCAGAGGAGGTGGGAGGTAATCCATAAGGTTGGGCTAAGAGCCTTTCCCAGCCTTTGTTGGGCTGGTTTGCCAAAATCTCTCAAATGCCAGCACCTCTCGCTTAGCTGCAGGGAAGAGCTATTCATTGAACAGCTATTTTAGGGATCTCCTCAGGGAATTTGGAACAGAAATCTGTTGGACGTGATAAAACATTACATTAGAGGTCCAGACCATCAAACCAATTATTCTAAAAGCTGTCAGCCTGGATTTGCCAGCCCCTACATTTTCAAAACCATGCTTTGTGTGGACCCAAAGCCACTTCACACAACGATTGGTATTTGAGTGCCCCACACTGCTGTGAATCCAGACCAGCCTTAGGGCTGGGCAATCAAATCCAGCCATGGCTTTGGAAAGGTGAGCCCTCAGCTGGAAACTGAGGGAAGAAGAGGCAAGGAGTTCTCTGGTATCTCCCATGGGGCTACACAGGCCTGGAGGTTTTGACTCCAGCCACCCTGCAGGTCCCCTCTCAACAGATGTGCTCCAGCAAAACACCCAGCCCCAGCGTATCCACCTCTGAGTGTTCAGAGCATCCCCTCTGGAGGCACTGAGCAGCTCTCCAGAGAAGGGACGTGTCAGGTGTGTCACTGCTCTCCCCACTGCCACCACACAGTCACCAAAGTGGTGTCTGGCTCTCTTCCTCCAGCCAAGGTCATAACTTTTTCCAACCAACACTGTGGCCACTCTGACGTTCATTCAGCTGACAGTGCTTAACACACTCCCTGCTGTGATAAATCTGGCGATGGAGGGCTGCTCTTCTCTGTCACTGGGCAAGACAGTGCCCTTCAAGGTGGCACAGCTGCTCACCATGTGCCACTCCTGGCTCACCCAGCACTTTACAAACCAGCCCTGGACTGCCGACCAAAATGACAGCACACACCACATGGGCAGCAAAACCTACTCTGTGCCTTCAGAAAAGCCCTGCACCTCAAGACAAAGGAACGCTTAAAAAAATATACCCCAAAAAAAGCCCACAGAAAGCACAGCATCCAGTGTGATCCAGCAGACAGAGAGCACCATTGATAGAGATCTATGTTAGCCTATTAATAACACAATGCTAGGCTTGCATCTGGACTCATTTTGCTTGTATATTAATCATGTACGTTCTGTATAATAAGCCCTGTGTGTTGCCACAAGGTAGGACACCCTTATTCCCACATGGCAGGTTTAACGACTTTGCAAGCCTAACAAAGCCCTGCTTTCTGAAAGGAGGCTGGAGTTGGGTCCCTACCAAAGTGAGCTTCTCAGGAGGTAATAAAACACCAAGGAGATGCTATCTGGTGGATTTGGAGCATTTCACTCCCTTGAAAGTCAAGTCGACAGCTGATTTAAAGTTTCCAGCTAGGTCATACAAAAGTCAACAGCGGCTGCATCCAGCCAGGTTCAGAGTTTGAATATTTATGGTGTCAATCTGAAATCCAGATAACCACAAATAATCCAAACCCATTAACTCCCCCCCTCATCCAGAGGAGAAAGCTCTCTGGACGTTAATGCCCATATTTCTAGGATTACCACAGGATCGTGGGCAGAAGGTTGTTTTTTCTGTTTCTTTTTTTTTCCTTATTCTTCTTCTTCTTTTTTTTTCCCCCTAACTGAAGTTTATTATGCATCCATGGCAGCGTGTCAGGCAGTTCCCGCCAGATCTGCCTGCCTTCCAGGAAATCTGGAGTGGGCACCACGTGAGTGGAGCTGTTTGGAAGCACTGAGACTCTCGTGTCCAGGTCAAGTCCACTGCACCAGGGAATAGCCTGATAAATTGCCATCATCACCGCTCTGCAGTGCAGGAGTGCAAGGTAATCATCCCTGCTTGCACGCCGGCCAGGGAGCGGCCCAGCACACACATCTCCCAAGGAATTCTGCCCAGGAAGCACTCTCACCCAGGAGATGGAGCAATCCTTTCTCCTTTGTCCTGAAGAAATTGGTCTGAGTGGCAGGGCACGCTCCCCTCCAGTGCTCCAGGGACAGAGATCCCCGCACCTCAGGGCTGGGATGGGGTTCTGCATCCCACAGTGGGCAGAGCAGCTTCCCAAGAGAGGCCTGGAGGTGATGTGGGGCAGCAGGAAAAAGTGGGGGGGAAAAAAGAAAAAGAATAGACAAAATGCCAAAAACAGAGGCTGCTCCCTCGGATTATCTGAGCCTGAGCAGGGCAGGCATCCCGGCAGAGAGACGGAGCTACAGAGGGAGCAGAGAGCTCCTTCCCTACCCACCCACCAGCTGGATCAAGCTGAGGAATTACATTACAGTGACACGCCGGCCCCTGGGGGAAGCCGTGCCTGGAGCAGGGAACGGATCCTTCTGCAGACATCCCGCAGAACACAGAGCACTCCAGCGGGTTAGAACACGGGTTTCATGGACAGGAATCTGCTGCAATACCCCAGACAGGAGCCATCCTGGGAGATCTTGGCTCAGTGCCTCTGGCCTCTCTGCAAAAGCTCCTGAAGAAATCAATCTCAGAGCTTTCAGCGGTGCTTTCGCGTCTCCGTTGGCAACTTGGATGGCCCATCCACGATGTCAGCTGTTAACCCCATCTTTATGGCCTCTCCCTTGCACAAAGGCTTGGAAGAAAGTCTTTAAAGGGAAAAGAAGTGCTCCTGGTGTGCTCAGGAGACCTTTGTGGGCAGGGATGTGTGAGCCCAGGAGCTGGGAGCAAGCACCTGGAGCAACGTGCAGGGCATGCAGGAGCAGCAGCAGCATCCCAGATTTTGACACAGCCCCACACAGATGTGTGTTGGAACAGATCTGCAAGACAGCTGCTGGTGCTTGCCAGGGCCATGAGCTGCCCGAGGTATTTGCCAAGTCCTGCTACAGCAAGGTTGTGGGTATGGAAAGCCAAAGGAATCAGCGGGATGCTGGCAAGGAGGGCAGAGCAACTTGAGATAAGAGCAGAACCAGAGTGAACTGAACAGGTTATTCCGGCAAAATATTTTCCTACCCAGAAATACGCCCCTAAAGACTAGGCTGAGTTTTCCTCTGCTGCTGGAGAAGAGTTAGTGCCCCTTGGTGGGTTTTGGGAGGTTTAGTACAAGTATTAGGGTTAAAAATAGTTCTGTAAGTGTCTTCGTGGACATAGAGGAACATGCCTAAATATAACATTAATTTCCATATGTCATCCAAATGGCTGCTTAATAAAAGCAGGGACTGAAACAACGTGAAGTGCAGTTTTCCCATCGACTCCCGCGGGCTCCTGCGTGCACCCTGTCGCACAAACAAAGCAGCTCCTGCTGAAGCCAGAAAAGCTGATGTGGGCTGGAAACATTTTGCTTTTTCACCTCAATTCAGATGTCTGGAGGGAGGCTGCCATCCTTTTACTGCCCCTCCCTCCGAGCAGCTTTGGGAATGGGCTTTACTGGTGTGATGTTGGATGTTATGAGTTGCAACGGCTCTTTGAGGCGGTTCTAGGTACCCAACCCCAAGGATAAACCGGGAGGTAAGATTTTGAGGAGAAAGGCAGGCAGAGACTGTGCCGCAGTAAATCATTCTACCCACTGCACGATTGTGAAATTACGTTGAAAATCGATTCACCTGAAGAGGAAAGGAAGTTTGTTCCGTCTGTCGTAATAGCAGTTTGAGATGTTGATACACGTCTCTGTTTTGACAGATCTGCGGGGCAAAGTTAAGCTTGAGCGGGTGGTGGAAGTCAGTTGGGGTGATAATCAACACACAATAATTACAAGGCAAAAAGGGGAGTTGGCTGGATACCTTAATTATGCATTTTCAGACTTTCTAAACATTCAAGGATCTCACTAAATCAGCCTGCTATTTTCAGAAAGGAAAACATTATTGTGCGCTTGGAATGCCATTGGAGGAGTACACAGAAATATCGGTATGTGGAGTGTAACTACACTCTGTTCCTTCTGGGCTCAGAACAAAGAGGTTTAGGAGAGGAATTTCCCCTGTTCTGTTCCCCCCCTCCCAGCACATGAGGGCTACTGGGCTTCAGCAGGATCGCCTGCTCAGCACATTTTTGGGGCCAAAGAAGAGAAGGGACAGGTCACCTGGACCTCATTCCCTCAGGTGAGGTGTTTCTCCTGGTGCTTGCAGAAGGGTCAGGCCGTCCTTCAGCAGCTGAAAAGTTCAGACTGGGGAGAACAGGCTGCCCAAACCACCATTTCACTTACCCCTTTTTATCAAACTCAAGGGTAAGAGAAAAACTTTCTTTCCTTCAAAACACAAAAAATTTTAAAAACCCAAAAACTTAACTTGGACTTAAAACCAAAGTTCCATTTTCTAACTCTTCGTTTGTACTTAAAGCCAATCCTTCGCTCCAGAACAAAATGCTGCTCCTAGAGTGAAACTGAAACGTTTCAACTTGCCAAAAACTTCTTCCCCAAAAGAGACCGTTTCAGGTCAAGCCAAAACATTTTTTGGACCTGCCAGCAAATTTAGCAACACAATTCTTTGTGCTGCTGTAATTAGTATGAATGGGCTTCCTTAGCACCATTGTTTCGGGAGCAGCTGTGCTGCTTTGATGAATACCCATATTTTTGTGTGTCACACGCATTTGCTATGGCCTGTTTATAAAAGTTTCAAATCATACAGCCGGGGAGCAGAACAGAAATAATATCAGGAGACTTGGGCGATCAATCACAAACCGCAGACAAAGAGAGAAGACAGGGATCTTGTCGTGGGACATGGGACAAGGACTCGGAAAACCCAGCTTCAGTTCTTGGCTCGGCTGAAGACTGAGCTGGGCAAGTGAAAAACTCCTCTTCTGTTGGCAGGCAAAATTAGCCAGAGATTAAATAACCTGCCAGCTTGTCTATTTAAATTCTAAGTTTTTTCACCAAAGGACTGTGCTACCTACTCATTTACTGTGGAAGTAGGTAAAAAGTGTTCCATTACCACACACACATACTGTGTATAACCAGGGAAAAATGCAGATTCAGGACCATCAAAATACTTCTCAAATCACTCTGGACTCCTTCACATTGAAGGCTCTTCATACTGAAATATTTTAATTCTGCAAAAATCAAGATGTCTAGCTGCAACACTTCTGAGCCCAGCAGTTCAGTTTTCCCATCTTGAATTGCCTTTTGCTTCAAATTCAATTAAAATTATATTTCAAAAGAAGCATTTCAGTGACAGCACTTATTACTAAATATCAACAAAAATATCAGTGCTATTCTATTAAAAAAAAAAAAAATCTCTTAATTACCCAGAATGAAATGCCATATTTCCTTTTGGCTTTCAATTGAATTCTAAGTCCTTAAAATGTTGTTTTTCTTCTGAACCTGGACGTATTTGTAAGATTCAGACTTGCCAAGAAGCCAAGCTCAACAAGAGGAGGTTTGGCTTTAGCAGAGGGGCTGATGTAAAGGGAACAATAAATAATGCAAGTCAAAACCCAAAGCCAGCAGGGTGAGTTTGAGAGGTAGGAAAAAGCCTCAGGACATTGGGGACAATTGCAGCATTATCCAACACATCTTTCTCCAGAAACCCAGGATCTGCAGGTAACTCACGTAAGTCAGAAAAGAGCAACAAAACTGACCAGACCAAAATTCTGACCAAACCATTCCAGTCACACATCCAGCCCAGCTGCCTGCCCACTGACCCTCTGCCAAAGCTGTCTCCCACCTTATGGCACGCCAAAGCTCCTATCCAAGAAAAATCCCACCTCACATAATCAGTTTTAATTAAATTTACAGCAAGTATCTTCAGTTAAGCCAATAATTGGTTAACGACCCCCATTAAAAGGAGATGCAGGCAGCACAACTGGCCAACACTCCCATGCTTCATGGAAGGACTCTTCCACCAAGCCTTCTCCCAACATGGAAAGTTGAGATGACGGCAGGAGGTGACAACTTTAACAGATGAGGGACCAATAAAATTAAAGGCAGCCACACAGAGCACACAGAAGTGCAGCTAACATTTCATTTCCAAGCAGGATGGTTTTTTTCAGAGAGCCCCATTAATTTCTCCAAGGTCCACGGGCCTCACTGTCTCCCATCTGTCTAGCAGGGAATGAATATAGTGCCCTGCCTTAAACACTTGGAGACCTCAAGTCCCCTCTTTGCTCTCTGCTCAACCCACTGGCTAAGTCACTAACCCTCTGCAATATGGACACATTAATACTCAGCACTATGAAGGGAGTTCAAGGCTGATTCATAATTCACCTGGTCCAAAAAGACACGGGGTTTCTTAAGCCTGGGGCCATAACTTTAAAATGTAGATGCTGTCAGGAAAAGGAAAAAAAAAAAACAAAACAAGAAATCAGAGCAGTAAAAGGCTGTGAAATTTGCACACAGCAAAATTATCCCCCTTTCGCAAGGTTCATTTGAGAAGTTACTGTAAATAGTTCCTGCAATTCACACACAAAACAACATTTCCAGAACATTAATGAACCGTTTTTTAAAGCCCCCCTTAAAGTTATTCCTGGCAGAAAAGGGGAAAGGATGCAAGCTGTGGAGTCTGTGACTGCATAAGGGAAGAAGCTGTCGGATCCCATCTGTCGATGAGGAGGATAAACGACCGCGCACATCTCTCCCCTGAGTTAGCTCAAAGCCTGAGTCTGAGGAGAGGGAACCTGCTCGGTCCCAGCTCGCAGCAGAGGAGGCAGGGATGGCAGCAAGAGGGAGTTTAATCCACACAGGGCTTCTCCCACAGTGCCTCCACCCACCCTTTGGGAGACAACAGGCTCCGCACTGGCTGCAAAATGAACCGGTGGGAAGGACAGCGAGTGCTCTGCGTGACAACAGGGATGGCAGGGAAGTTCTCCACCATCAAAAACCACAAGCTGGTCAGAGACACCCTCCTGGTGGACCTCAGTGGAGGCAGAGCCTCCCTGTGACATCCCTCCCGTGCCACCACCGAACAGAACCAGCAGGAGAAAAGTCCACACCCTCCTGGGCAGAGAACTGTCCTTCATGGCGCTCAGGGAAGATTCAAAGCCACAGAGCAGTGCAGACAAGGACAACACGGGTCAATGCTCCAGCAGATTCCAGCAGTACTCCTCAAGACTGGCATTTGATATATTGGGATTAAGAGCCTGCAAATTGCAGCATTCCTCCACGGCTCTCTGGCTGGGAAAGAGCTGAGGTCAAGACCAGGAGATACCTAAAGGTCAAAGTGCTGCCAAGAAAAATAGTTAAGCAAAGGCCAGCATTTCTCCAGTCAATTGCCCAGGCTTATAAAGACAGCATTAAACTTAGAGTAAGGAATTTAAGATCCACTTTAAACAATCTCCTTGTTTTAAGAGGCTTTTTTCAGCACCTATACCATTTTATTTCAATATTCAGCTAAAACCAGCCAACACTAACTTGAACTTCTGGGGTGCTGAGAATTAGGGGGTCCGCAGTTCATTTTTTATTTTCATTTGGAAGTGTTTTTTGGTTTGTGGGTGTGTTGGCTTTTTGGTGGGAATTTTGCTGGGTGTTTCTTTTGTTTGTTTTTTACACATAATGGACATTTGACATACCTGTGAGGAGTTTTGGTGGGGTTTTTTTGTGTAACTGACCTGCAGACACACTTCTGCTCTCAGGGCAACGACAAAGCAGGACTCTTATGTTCAAGCAAGAGGTGGACAAATCCTTCATCTCCTTTTCCACACGGCTGTGGTCAGCTGGAGGTGAAACCCTGGCAAAGAAGAGCAGCCACAATTCACCACTTCTGTTAACACCACCTCAGCCTAGCCTGAGGTGCCCTCCCAGCAATACAAGGATTGGGTTAGCAGCTCCTGGAATCCCTAGGAACGTCCCAACACTCAGAAGACATTTTCTGAAGAGATTTGCCTACTGCAATCCTCCTCCTCCTCCTCCTGAGCCACCACCTGCATTTATTTATCTGATAGCATTCCTTACGCTGCTTTATCTACTCACAAATAGTAAGATAGATTTTTATTTAAACAGCTCCCAGTCAAAATCCTGCTTAGGGAATCAGGCAATTTCTCTCACAAAGCTCTCTTGTGTCAAAGCTGTGTCTTCCCAAATATTCAAGTCAGAGTGTATCCCTACAGGGTCACAGCAGGCCACCAGAGTTCCCAAGTTGTGGCTTTGCTGGAACCCAGACAACCAAACCTTTTCCTTCCTCCCTGGGCTTCTGCAGCAAGAAACAGAGCATCTTCTTCCTGACCTTCTGGCCATCGAACACCAGGTCTCTGAAAATCCTTTTGCATACTACAGACAGGATTTTGCAAGGAACACCAGCAGAAATAGACTCTTCTCCCTGTTTTGAAGGTTACCAGCAAATAGAACAGTTTGGGCTCTACTAGACTTAAAAGGAAATACCGTGCGCTGTGTTGCATTACCAAACAGACCCATTAATGGTTTCCCAGTGGCCAGTTTACTACCAGTTCAGCCCAGTCCCAGCTCAGATGACAGCATGGAAGACCATCTGCACCTCTGTGAACTCAGCAATTAGCCCCTGAGCCCCGGGAAGAGTTTGTCAAGATCCCATCGCGGGCGAACAATAACACAGAAACACAGCTTTGAGGGGGAGACGATTTATCAAGCTGACCACAGACGTTTCCCTCATTTTTGCTTTAATAAATCCAGCCTAGCTCTTGGCTGTGCTCAGTATCTTGTCATTGCTTTCGTCTCCCTTCTGGAATGCCTCCCACCTGCAGTCTTCAGGCCCTTTGCAACCCTGAAGCCATTTATTTTCTTCAACATTCCTCCATAAAGAAACCCAGACTCTGTTCCCATGGAGAGGAGGGAAACTGAGGCACAGCAAAGCAAGTTCCCTGGCCCAAGGCTGGGAAAGGGGACAGGAATACCTGCTCATTTGCATTGGGCTGATTTGTACTGGCCACTTCCTCATCTGCACAAGGAGCATCAGGAGGCTTTCGCCCCCTCTCATGAATAAGCTGCTTAGGAATTACTCGGCTGCTCTTTGCCATCAGATTTTAATCACCAGGAGTGCCTTCCTTGTGGGACTCCATGGGGCTGTTCAGGCAGCCAGCCAAGCTCCTGAGAGCCAGGCTTCATCTAAATACACGCACTGGTTATTTTTAATAATGGTGGGCAGACACCAGCTTGGCTCCCACCTCATCTCCACCTCCTATCGCCAGCACGGCGTTCCTGTCTCCATCTCCACACCCCGGTGGTCCTCACAAGAGTGCAACGGGGAGCTCCAGGCTCAAATCCCTTCTCCAGCCCTCGGAGACACTCCTGGCAAGAGCCACACGTGGGTGGCCCTTTGAGGTGCGAGGGGAAGGTGCTGCTCAGGCTGGCAGCTCTTGGGAGCACCAGGTATCGGCGCCGCGAGGCTGCCGGCAGACACGGCTGCCTGGGCGAATCTCACGCCCATCCTCTCCCCTCTCTGCGAAATTCCAGGCAGGCCTTCCACTTTGGCTGACATTCAAAACTGTCACCTCCCTGCAGACATTAACTTGGAGGCCTCTGTCATCCCTCACATTAAAATGCTATCACGGGGAGCCAGCACAGCTCGGCTCAGCCAGCTAAGGGGCTGGCTTCGGCCACGCCGCGGGGACAGCCGAGTCACGCTTGACATCCGTGGTCAATTTGACAGTGATGGACATGCTACTTAGGAGTCATTTGCTGATCTCGTTTCCCCAGGTGGGAGGTCGTGCCACGGAGCTGCCTTCCCTGGGGAGGAGGAGTGGGGATGCTCTCCAGCCTCTCCAGGAGCGGAGGAACACCGATGTGCTGCTGCCCTGTCTGCTCACTGAGCAGGAGAGAACCCACAGGGCCTGCTGTGAACCCAAAACGCAGCTGCCCCAGCTGCCACACGTGGAGGTGTCTTTGGTCCCAGACAAGCATCTTGCCTCGCAAAAAAGTCCTGTTTGTGTGAGCATTCCCCACGTCCTCGCTGAAGTGTGGGCTCCTGGGTTAACCCTTCCTGGCAGCACAGGGAAGTCTCAGCCTTCTCAACAGCTGCTTGCATTTTGTGAACCACACGTGCTGTCAAAAGGCACGAGAGATGCTGTCAAGATAAGAAACACCTTTGCTCATAGACAGGTCCTGGTCATTGTATCCTGACCTTCCTCATAGCAAGGGGAGGCGGAGTTGTTTAGAGCTCATTAAGCTCTAAATCAGTGTTTAATCATCCTCCTTGTTCCAGGTCATGTCTCTGTCTGGAGGTGCCCACCCTGTCACTGTACTCTTCTCTGAGCAAGTAAGGACCACAATCACAGCCTCGGGGGAGCAGTGGTCCAAAAAGGAGTAGGATTTTTAAACTTTCACCTTCCACAGGAGCCCCTGGCATCACCCCTGGTGCACCCAGCCCTGGGATGGGTCATCGTGGCATATTGCTGGCTTCAGAGCATAGGGTCCTTAACCATCCAAGGGCCTCATTTTCACACAGACAGGGCAGCAGACTCAGCAGATGCTTAACCCAAGCTCAACCACACTCCCCTTTTGCCTGAAGGCCTCCCAGCACCTGATGCCCAAGCAAGTTTCTGCCATAGCTCTGTTCCCAGCAACTCAGAGACAGTGATAGTCTCCAGTACCTCTGCAGGCATCTCTACAAACAAAGCCCACCTGCAGCCCAGGGGGTGCCAGCTCTAAACCAGCTAGCTCATTCTGGTGCAAAAATTCCAATTAAACCATGCTGGGTTAAGCTAAACCAAAATACACAGGGAACTACATAAAGGTGAATTGAAAATACAAGTTTCCATACAGGCATGAAACCACCAGAGCTGTGGTTTCCTGCATCTTTATGCCACAGGCAAAAGACTCTTCTTTTTTAAATGTACAGAGAAGTTTACAGTGTAATCACCTCAAAGCTCCCTTCCACTTCCTATTGCCCTAGCACAGTGTCATTGGTAACACGCTCAAATCCCAGGGCTGCAAAAGATAATTAGGGCAGGGGAACTCAGCCAGCCACTACTGGGAACCACTTCCCAGCCATTCCCAGTTTTGGGAAGCCTGAGTTGAGCCCTGTCCTAAACACCCTGTAAAACAGATGTCTTATGCAGCATGCCCAGAAGGCCTTCCCCAAAACTAGGCACTTTTGGATGAGACAAAGGGAGCAAATTCCAGCATCCTCCGGCCCTTGCGGCCAACACGGCTCCTTTGAGAGCGAAGCTTGGAGAGTGCCCGTCCCCACAGCTGTGGCTGCCTGGCTCTGGGACAGTGGCACACTATTTCTGTCACTGATGCCACCTGTCTCTGATGAAGGAGACTGAGGAGATTCATTCCCCCCAGAGACGCCCGCAGAGTTGATCCAAGCCCTCAAAGACTTTCCTTCTTTCTCGAAGGTGACCGAGCACCAAGGGCACAGCAGTGACCTCCTTACCCAGGCTGGTTTGGTCTCTTCTTTCCCGGCCCCCTGTCAGCAGAGCTGCCACAGCTGGCTGGGAAAGGGACCCACTGACAGACAAGTCACAGGCTTTACACCTTCCCAAGCAAAGCCCCAGGCCCTGACACTGCTACTGCTCCGTGGCTCTGGGACAGCCTGGCTCTGCTCCACCACCCCCATCCCCATCCCCAGCCAAGGCAGGACAGCACCACACTCGCCTCCCAGTTACTTTTCAGTCCTTTTATGGGGAAGATCATTTTATGGCAGGGTCTGGTAGAGTACTCAGCTTTCCCTTCCAGACTCCAGCAGAAAGAACTTGACCTGTGTCCTCGGACCCTCTTAGTCATCGGGCTGAGCCGCCTCTCCCCTCCTCCCACCACCCTCCTCTTTTATGGAGCAGCAGCAGCAGCAGAGCATGGGGTGAGAAGTCAAGGGAAGGACAACTTGACTGATGGAGCTCAGGTTGTGGGGTCAGCGCAAGGCGTCGTGATCTGGGCTCAGACAGAGCCATTTCCTCTGTGATTTTATCCGCTGTGATTTTTATCTTTCGTCTGTTCACACGTCATGCCACCTGGACATAATACAGAGCAAGCTGAGCGCTGGGCTCCACACTTAACCCCTTCCCTGCTTCCCAGGAAAGCGGGAGGCCCCAGGCACGGCTCAATTCTGAGCTTGTGGCTTTGCCTGGCAACAAGGGGCTTTTCTTTACGGGCCCTTTTTATTGCCTGGAACATCTGTAAGTGGCAGGTTTATCCTTCTCTGCTGACCCCACGAACCACATTATGATTTACCCACAAATTTCACATTCTCGACAGCATTCATGAGATGAGATTTTTGGTATTTGTTTTAGGAGACACATCCTGGTTTCAGTTCCCACTCCAAGCCATGGGAGCACAGTCCTGGTAGCTTGCCACACGGGCTCCTCAAGTGATAATACAGACACGAAAGGCAGGCAGGAACAATTTCCTCTTACTGCACCAAAGATGTTCAGCCTCAGCAACTGCTTACACAGGGCTGGAGTAATGAAGACCAGCCCTCTGCTCCAAAGAGCCCAAACCAAAACCCATGGGTGGAATTAGGTGGTGTTTGACATGAGCACAGGTGTTCAGGCCAAGCTACACCGAGTTAGACCAAGAGCAAAGAACATTTTGAAGGTCTACAGGGAAATTGGCAATAATCCCCCTACCAAGGTCTCAGCCGTTGAACATGTCAGATCTAAAACTCTTCAAAAGGCAGATGAAAACCACCACCCCCATTCTGTAGGTGAGGACCAGCACAAAGAAGGAAGCAGAAGAAAGGAATATTAAATCCATGACCTGCCCCAAAGCTGTAGCATACGATCCCTCGCTAACCATTTCATCACCAGATATCAGCTCACCTCCTCAGGCTGGCTGAGAGTCCAAGCACCTTCCTGTGACACCCACTGCCCTTCCTCTCAGGCCCACGGAGCATCAAATCCCGTGGTGCAAACAGGATGCAGCTCAGCAGGAGCTCACGGGGGACGCCCAGCCTGTAAAGAAACCCTGGAGGAACCTGCAGGAAGACTGATGACCCCACAGCACACAAACCAGCCTTCTCCTCCAGACAGGACTCACCTTCCCAGCCTTTCCTGGCTCCTCCAAAGAGCAGAGGGCTGGCTCCTGCATCCGTCTAATCCCACTGCCATAAATTACCACCGGATGGGACCAAAGCAGAAACTGCTTTGAGCAAGGGATATTTTAAGGCGCTTATGGAGTTGGGGTTTTTTTTTTGTTGTGGTTTGGTGTTTTTTGCCAAGTTTCTTTATTTGTTTCCTTTCTTGCTCCTGATATGATAACAGGAGAGATGGATAAACGACAAGGAGTTTCCATCTGGAAAGTCTGGGGGAAAATACAAAGTGCAGCCAGCCACAAAAGCTGTACAGGCCTTGAGGTTATTTTTATTTTAATTTCTGGCTCCTTAAAACCAGTGACCTCACTTTTTGAATTAGGCAAAAAGATACGGGTAAAACAACACGTTCTCAAATAAAACCCTGCTGGCCTTTAAGTGTGGTTGCCAACTAAGCAATCTATGGGTGGCAAGGCACAATATTTTTAATGGCATTGTCACACCAAGTTAAAGCATCTTAGAAGGAACTCTAACAAGTTACAGTTCTGGTTCCCTTTCAGGAGGACTGTGGTAGAGGACAGGGATTACTTGCTTTTTCAATAAACCGCACGCACAATGAACACATTAATTTCGAAAGGTTAAGTAATTCTCGTGCAGAAAGTCAAGCCTCTTCTGACATTAAGAGACTCCTTAATTTGGGATAGTCCCTATGTCAAAGCCAGGTAGATATAGTGGGAAGGATCTGTCCATAAATGCCCAGCTCTCGTACACTCCCAAACCATCTCCTCTTGGCCACTGTCAGGAGGATTTTGCTGTATCAGAAATGATCCATCCAATTTGGCAGCTCTGATTTTTCTTACAGGCACAGAGAGCCAGGCACACCACTGGCTTCAAGAGGAACGGGCCCACGCGGCTGCAGCTCAGGGTTCCCCCCGTGGTGCATCAGCTCTTGGAGACAGGGACCTTGTGCCTCCACCCCACACAGCACAGGGGGATGCTCAGTCTCCAGAGCTCCCACCAAGTTTGCACATGTCCAGGTGGGTGGAATTCAGCTGTGGAATAAGGGCTGTAGTAGAAGCTTTACCCCCACACCAAGTCTTCACACAAACTCCAGTTTGCCACAAAATGAAAACAGCTCTTTGCCCCTTGTGCAGGAGACTGAAGAATGCGTGAAGAAGTCTGGCGTTGTCACACCTGCTTCAACGCTGTCTTCAGGCAATTCCCCTTGGCATCTCCCCTCTCCTTTAACAGTTTGCATCCATCACCCACTCTCTGGCTTTGCCCTTGTAGCACATCCCCAGAGTCAGAAAGGCTCTTGCCACCCTGCTCTAGCGAGGACACGGATGACTGATGTCACTTGTAGGTGTTCAAACAACCTGTATTCAAAATGTCCATCCCCAGACCTGCTTCTCTCCACACACACACAGAAAATCACCCTGAAAAGAAACCCAGACCACAAGAACAGTTACAACCTCTCCCTCTAGACTGGTATCACAGTCACTCCCCCTCCCACCGCTTCTTCCTAAAATGACCTTTCTGGATTTTTAAGAATGCTGGGTTTCCAAGACATCCACAGAAAACAAATCCAGGTTCTTGTGGGAAGAATCACGCTTTGCCACCAGGCTGGAGGTGGCAAACGCTGCTTGCCTGCATGGGGACAACACCCCCGCAGAGAACAGGCAGCAAAGCCAACCCCAGACCATCAGACCACTGCTCTTCCCAGCAAGCTGCCAAGGGAGCCCTCCAGCCACATAAATTTTGGGGTGCCCTTGCTCTGTGGTCAGCCCCAGCCAAAGACATCTTATCGCCGGCCGTTCCCCCATGAGGCACAAATTCATGTCCCTATCATTAAAGAGACACATGGTTTATTTACTCATTACCATATCCAGCTGTTGGCTTTCCTTCTCCCCATATTTCAGGGTAAGTAGTGATTTGACATAAATAATACCCCATTCAGCTATGGCCTGAAAGATATTGTAAATATAAAAAAAAAAGTCTTCAGCTCCAATAGCTCTTTCCAAGTGCTCGGTCCAAATCCTACTTAGTATGGGAGTGGGGGGAGGTTGGGAAAGAGAAAACCCAGTGCCATTACCTAAATAGCCCCATTAAAAATGAGCCCAGAGTGAGTTACGGCTTTATTAAACAGACGACATTACATCAGGAATGATGAATCATAATGTTTCTTTTCAGGATTACAATGCTATACGACCTCTTCAGCTGTAATTGTTTGCCTCCTATTGCCAGCCACCAACCAGGTGTGGTGGCCCCTGTCCCCATCACATCAATGCCAGCACTGGGCACCTGTGAGCATCTCATCCTTAAAGGCTCACAAAGGGTCACGGGGAAAGGGACAAAAGGGGACAATCCTGTCAGGAAGTCCAAGGGGATCCTGGGTTTTTTCCCCCAGCCCTGGATGGGCTTCCCAGGAAAGCACAGGGTGTTTCTCTACGTTTGCAGGCAGGAGGGGGTTTGGGTTCTCAGACTCACCCTCTTGCCTTGGTTTCTCCAGCATCAGAGCTGAGCAGGGTGAAGCAACAAGAGGGATCTGTGGTGGGAACCAGATTTCAGGGTGGTGCATCTGTGCTGCTTTCAGCTGGGGTAGAGTTTTTCTTTCACAGTGGCTGGTGCAGGGCTGTGTTTTGGAGATGTTTTTGTTGTGGCTGGGCAGGGCTTGCACAGAGCTGAGGCATTTTCTGCTTTTTATATGGCCACCATTTATATGGTGAGGCGGCTGGGGGTGCATGGGAGGCTGGGAGGAGACACAGCCACAACAAGTGACCCCAGCTGGCCAAAGGGATATTCCAGACCATGTGACATCACGTTCAGCATGTAAGGTGGGGAGAAGGTCCTTTTAGGGTCTGTTTTTACTTCTCATTAGCCTGCTCTGATTTTGTTAGTGACAAATCCAATGAATATTTCTAATTCGAGTCTGTTTTGCCCGCGATGGTATTTGGTGAGTGACCTTTCTGAGACCTTAACTCATGAACCCTTGGTTGTATTTTCTTTCCCCTGTCCCGTTGCAGAGGGAAGTGAGGGCGAGGTCTGGCATGCACCCAGGGTCAGCCCACCACATCTCAAGGCTTTAATACCCAATTCCCTTCCAAGCTGAGGGCTGCATTGGGGCACGTAGTTGGAATTCCAGGAACAGTAAAAATATGGGAAATTGCACAGTGCAAGATGACTGGGACCACACAGGGGACAGCAAAAAGGCTGTAAGAGAAAGGACTCCAGACTGCAGCTGGTACAGCACTGCTCTGCTGGTTCCTCTACCAGAACAGCAGATCCCTGCTCCCAAAACGCCACACATCGAGCTGGCTTCTCGCTGCCTCTGACCTTTGCACTGCTCTTGATCAGCTCCTTCCATCCATCCAGCCATCCAGCCATCCATCCAGCCATCTCCTCCCCTGTGTGTTTAAATCCACATTGTCCCCAAGGCAGGTCACACATGGGTCAGAGAGAAAAGCCCCTCTGAAGATGGACTCTCCTCCCTGAGTCAGTCCTTGAAGGATTGATGGAGGCACCCAGGGTTCCCAGTGGGCGCCAGTACGGCCCAAAACCACCCTGTGAAACGTTTTCCACATTTTGCTCCTCTCATCCTTCTCCCAAGGTTTGCCTGGCGCCTATAAATAGCCAGGAGAGCACGACATCCCAACTCCCAGATGAAGCAGTGCCGCGCCGCGGCCCCGCGCGAGCCAACCGCTTCTATTTTTACATCTTTGGTGAGAACCACGTGTCAGCTTTCCGCAACACACACAAGGGGGGGGAAAAAAAAAAAGCCCCAGCACTCAGATCACCACTCCCCCTCCACCTTCTGCTCAAGCAGACCTCAGACAAGCGCCCGGCAGCCCCATCTGCTCGTCACCTGCTGGCATTTGGGTAGCAGCTACGTCAAACGCCCGGCTCGCCTTCTCACATGTAGGAGTTTGCTGTCTGAGTGATGAGGCTGTCTGTGCTCCCATTGTGCTTTGCCATCCAGAAGGTTTTTCGGGAGCCTTCAACAAAATGGTGCATGCCAGTGGCTCTTATGTAAGTTATCAACCTTCTTGCCCCCGTTTCACAGACTGGGGAATTGAGAGAAAGCAGAGATGCCTGTGACTTCCTGCATCCCCAACCCTTTAGCCCTCTGCCCCCCAAGAAACTCCCTCCTTTCGCTCTGAATTATTCCTCTGCCCACTCATTTTCACAACTGTAGCTGAATCAGAAATGAAAAATTAAAAAAAATAAAACCAGCACCCAACAATAAAACTTGACAAGGGAAGTTGAGCTCTGGCTTTGGCTCATGGAAAGGTCCTGGTCTCTTTGCAGCCCTGATCACACTGCAGGAGGCCAGGGAGCAGCACTCTTCAGCTGCCTTGGCACCAGCAGGACCCTTTCGGTCTGCCCCAAACACACGCTTACAACTCTCTTCCCTAAGGTCTTGGTTTGGACCTCCACCACAAATTATCAAGTCCTAAAAAAGGCAGAGGTACAGCTCTAGAAAAGAGCCGCTAAAATGACACGGGACCAAGCAGTCAAGGCCTCAGCTGTGATTCCTACCCCCTAGGTGTGCAGCAGCATTTACAGAAATCTGTGACTGAGCATAATGACAAAACGAAAAATAAATCCAGCGACTATGAAGTTGGTAAGTGGACAACTTAAGTTCAGCTTTCGCGCATTAAAATCAACAACGGCAATCATTTCTCTTTCCACTGTAATTGTTGTAACAGCATTGACTCTAATCTTACACAAAAAAAATATCCACCCCAGATTTCACTGCAGTCTGGAAGTGAGTCAGGTCTCAAACCTCAGCGAGAAAGAAAGGCACTTGCTAGGAAGGATGTGGGAAAATAGAGGGTTAGATGCACTAGGCTCCTCTTGGGTCATGCTAAAATTACTACGATTTAAGTTAATGAATAGATTTCCTTTTGTTCCAGCCCAGCTTCATTCTGCAGTGTTACAGCCCTTATCCCAAGCTGGAAGCAAGAGCTATTCAGATAAAACAAAGCCCAGCTTCCCTTTAGCATTACCACCAAGACTTCTTCATAATAATATTTATAAAATAGCTATTAAGATGGGAGGGGATAGTAAAACCGTGTCGGTAAAAGGCACTCAGGTTATAAAATACCAGGCATTAAATCCGCCCTGCAACACAAATTCCCTTCCTGCCCACGTGCTTGTTTGTTTCAAAGCATCTCTCAAGGCAGAGCTGCATCCTGCTTTTTCCTTGGGATCTCTGGCTCATCCAGGCTGTGGGACGAGCAAAGGGGTCCCTGAAGCTCTGCTGCTGCATCTCGACACGTCTCAGTGCGCTGGGCTCCAGTCTCTCCTGCCTGGCACTAATTGCAGGGGCCATTTGGGTCAGGGCACATCCATTTGGATTGTCCCCAGCTCCCAACAGAGCAGGGAGGGTCAAGCAGGCAGGGCTCCGAGTTGCCAAGGGCAAAGAGGGAGGGAGGCAGCCACAGAGGTCACAGCAGAAGCGCTGGCCACCAGGGCAGTGGGCCTCGCTCCTTGGCAGGCTGGGTTTGGCACTGTCTGTGCTTCTTCCAGGAAGCAAGAAAGCGTTTTTTGTGCTGCTGTTGGCAAGAAGAGTTTTCCAAGGACAATCTCGCTCAGCCTGGAAAGTACATCTGCCCTCTGATGCCTCCCAGACCTTGCCCTACATCCTCACCTCACCAAAGAGCTGCTCCGGATCACTGGGAAGCATCAACCTCCTGGGAGGTGTTAGCAGTCAGGACAAGAAGTTAACAAGGTGGAGACTTAGCCCAAAAGGTTAATTTGCTGGAACTGAGCATCAGTGCAGTCACCAGGACAGCGAGAGGGAATGAAAAGCACACAGACAGACAGCTCACTGCCAGCCACTTAGGACCACCACAGACACGAGGTGAAAGCACAAACACAAGGTGAACGCACGAGACCGAGAGGTCAGGCTGCAGATCTGCCCATCCAGCGAGGCAGGACCACAGCAGCACCTCTGCCAGGAAAGTTTTCCAGGCATTTTTCAATGTCTGCAAGATCCTGATAAGCCCAAACCAAGAAGTATCATCTCACTGCAGAACCCTTCTGCTGGTTTCCAGCATAATCCCAGCTCTGGATTTGACCCAGCAGAGTCACGGAGCAGGGCTGCAAGGACCAGCAAGGCAAGGGCCTGGGGGGGAAGGCTAAACCTACAGCCTGCACTAACATTCCCTGTATTTTTCCTGCATCTTAAAGGTATGGAGGGAGCAGGAAAGGGGATTTGAGAGAACAGAAAGAGCCACTGTATTTATCCAGGCTGACACCTCGCAGAGCACCAGCCAGAGCATCTCAGCTCTAACCCCTGCGCCCGCCAAGCGTTGACACTAATAGGACAACAGCTGAGCAATTAAAAGGAGGAGAGACAAGGAGATATCAAGTCAAAAAGGCTCATGGACAAGAGACAGAAAGCCCTAATTTCTGCTTGTTTGCTTTGGTGAGTGGAATACTGTCAGGCACACACCATTCTCAGGAAAAACTACATTTCTGTCACCACCAATTAATGCCTCTTTCTTAGGAGACTGGAATCTTCCTGCCTTTTTCCTGCACCAGGTTTTTTCATGGACCTTGTAGAAAGGGTGTTAGAATTCGGAGTGCACAGCATCCCTCTGTACAGAGAAGTATCTGAGACAAGCCACTGGTCCTGTGCTAACTCTCATTTAAAGACCGTTCCCACACTGTGGGGAACAATAATTTACAGTCCCTTTGCTAGGGATAGAGGCATGGGGAAACACAGAGGAGAGCCTCAGAATCAGGAGGCAAACAGCATCTCCCTGAGGTCTTATTTATACACTTCCCCAGCAGAGTTAACAAGCAGGACAGTGTGGAAGTGGTTGGACAGGTTTGGGGGGGCCCAGCTGTAACTACTTTAAAATCCCTGTGCATGGGATTATTCACCCCTAGCTCTGAAAGTCCTGGGCAGCCTTGGGGCCCATGGCTGGTGAGAGGGCCCTGGGGGGAGCAGGGCTGCAGGTTTGGGCAGGTGTCTCTTCTAACACATCACTTACGTGGGCAATGGGAAAAAACAAGCAGCAAGAAAGAGCCCACTCCAGCCAGGCAGGATTAATACCCCTTACGTCCAGCCCAGAGCCTGCGAACCCCTGTCCTAACAAATCCCTCTGAGGGGATTCTGATTTTCCCTCGCAGGAAAATCACAGCTAAAAGCCACTGGGAGAGCTGAGGACAAGGTCAGGAAGGAAACTCAAGGGCAGAGAGGAGGGGCAGCCAGTAAGCACAAACAGACTGAAGAGCTGGACGTCAAACCTGGTGTGCAGCAGCAGCTGAGAGGAAGAAAAGCAGGGCTGGAGGCTGTGTGTCCAGTCATTGCTTTCACTAGATTAAAAATGTAAATTCCAAGTGTACTGATCTGCCCTGGAGATATCAAGAATAACAGGAGGCAATTAGGAGTAACAGAGTCGCAATGATGGCAGCAACAGGCAAATAAATGTCTTTGGGAAAAGAGCAGGTTTGGGTGAGAGACACAAATCCCCCTCTTTGAAAGATGCATGGCAAGGGGTGTCTGGTCCAGCTCCCAGTTTACTTCCCTGCCAGTTTAATGCTTCCTATCAAGCAGTGGCCGTAGCAATTTAATCTGGGTTAATAGAATCGCTGCTGGCACGCTCAAGGGAGACATTGCTGGGAAGCAGCACAGGCAATGTGACCCATGGGCCTTGGAAAGCCATGGACACAGGTGGCTCTGGAGCCAGATGTGTGCTTTGCAGCTGGATCCTTAACAAACCTGGAAAATACCTCCCAGTGATCCACTGCCCCACGCTCTGCGATGGAGCAACACCCCACGGACAGCCCATGGGGACAGCCCCACTTCCACCCCAGCCAGGAATTTTAAACAGAGAAGAAACCCAAGATTTAGACAAGAACAGCCAAAACAAGAGAAAGGAAATGCTAGGAAACATGGGACACCTGAAAAAAAATGTGCTGGGGGTGAAAACCCCCAGCACCCTGGAAAGCAGGGGTGAAGGAAATCTGAGAAATAAGAGATACAGAAGCGCTGGTGAGGGGGAGATGGAGTTACGTGGAGGCAACTGGGTTACAGGCAATCTTACATCAGTTTATGAAAATATCCCATTAATCTTCATAGCGCAATCTTAATTGCGAAATCTTTCATCAGCCTTGTTATTTGTGCACCTGTCACTGGAGACACTCGGAGTTGTTTTGTCGTCATTTCTCACACTAATTAGAGGGGCTTGGGGTGGTTTGAGGGGGAGG
>WEKY01001340.1:638356-665116 GCA_013390045.1 Picathartes gymnocephalus
GTGGGGGGAGGGGTTGTTAGCTGTTGTTTTTTTAATTGTCCTCGAGCATGGCTCAGCTTTATGGTAACGCTGCCAATTAAGGTCCTGCCCTGTGCAGGGCTTGTAAGCCTGCTAGGCACGTTACACAGGACTAGAGGGGTTGTTTTAATTAAATACCCCCAGACTTGTAGGGAAATATTTAGAGCAATTTAACAATCTGCTGCAGAGTTGTTAAGCCTCCAATATATCTGCTTAATGTTCATTTGGGTATTTAATAATCTCCCTACCTTATCTAATCCTGTTTAAATTTAAAGAGATGCATCTGAGCTGGTGAAGTAGCAAGCGCTTATTAACAGCCGCTGGTTATTAAAACATATTTGAGATGTCATCACCAGCGAGCAGTCCCAGCAGCAGGCAGGGGACTTGGAGCCTGCAGATGTATTTCTTTCTTAACTGGGGCTGCCCAGGGACAAGACCCAGTGGTTTCCTCACAAGCTCTGATGTCACCACACCACCACAAGCCTTTAGTTCCCAGCCTGCTTCCCCAGCCTGTGGAAGGGAAGGTGGTGGCCTTGCAGTGTAATTAGTCAGAGCTACTGGTTGCTTATTTTTAAGGCTATTTTCCAAGTCTGCAGCTGCTCAGGCTGGGGCATTTTTAAAGAACTGGATGGCTTGTTTTCTCAATTTAATTAAAGTTGTGTTTTCTTCTGCTCAGCCAGTTCTTCACAGTGAGAACTCACAGCCTGCACTAACATTCCCTAGTTATGTTAGGGAGTGAGGTCCACAGGAAATAATTTGCTTGAGGATAGCCTACGAGGCCAGAAAGACTATTTTGCAAGGTTTTAGCCCAGCTGTGCTTACATAATCTGTATATTTCTAGTCTGGCTGCCCTGTGTTCGGTGTCTGCTTACCTCAATTGGATGGACCTGTCCTTCCCCATCTCTCCCTCCACATCAGGCAGCTCCAGCACACTTCAGAGTGCTGCCACTCAAAACTCTGATTAGGGCAGGTCCCAAAACGCTGCTATCACAGACAAGAAGAGGTTCTTACAGAACACACAACTCTCAACTTGGACAACTTACACAAAAGGAGAGTCAAGACAACAATTTAAGTTCCTGTGCAAAACAGCCTCCAGGCAAAACAAACAATTTTCAGGACACGAACAGCAAGTCGCTCCTAAATCCCATGAAAATGAACAGCCCAGACTATTTCACAAGCACTAACCCACCCAATTTTAAAGTACCTTCAACTGCTGAGGCTGGAAAAAAACAGCTGTGTAAAGAGAGGGAAAAACTCTGCCAGACAATTTAAAACAAGAAAACCCATCTGGGAGAAATCTCTCTGCCCAACAAGACAGGCTGTTCTGAAGAGCTAAGGCCATGATGCCTTGAAGGTTTAATGTCAGCCTCCTCAGATGAGAGAGGTTCCCCATACATCTTGTTCAAGCAAGAGCATCTCAGCTTCTTACCTTAAAGGCTGATTTTCATCATAAGTCTGGTGCTCTGCTTTTGGCCACCGTGTTTTGAGACAGAAATGGACCATTTGGAGAGAGCAAGCCCAGAGGTGACACATCTGTCACACACACTGCAGAGGAGCACAGCCAGCCCAGTTGGTCCTCACTGAGCTGAGAGCAGCTTTCAAACAGCCTCCTAGAAACATGAAGGAAAAGGTTTCCTCAGCCACAGCCACCACAGAACACAAACAACAGGCTCAAAATTGAGGCAAGGAAGAAAAGTAAACAAAAAATCCCAACACACTTTATACGCTTGTTAGAATTATTCTTGTTAGAAGTCTTGGAAGAGGTTGAGCAACCTGTATCCCCAAGGGTCTTTAAAAACAGATTAGTACAGCAGTGACAGAGGTGGAGATGATCTTACCTCCAGGCAGGGAGAGAGATTCACACGACCTTGGCAAGGTCCTTCCGGCGCTTGTGAAGCACCAGCGACACCGAGCTCTGCCCCAACCCCTCTTTGCCCCTCTGCAAGGGTCTGGTTATGGCACCAGTGAGGGAGAGGAGCCTGTACACCCAAAACAAGCTGCAGCCAGGGACAGAGACTCCACAGAGTCCAGCAGAAGCAGCGTTCCGGCCTGCCAGGCTTGTTGGTCTCACGTGAACAAAGTGAACCCATCTCGTACCCCCAGCAGAAGCCCCAAACCCCAGCCCTCCTCCACAGTCCCCACGCCAGATTGGGATGACAGATGACCAGAGGGGACCAAACAGAGCAGATATTTTTATTTGTCTTCCCTTTGTTCCTCGTCTCTCAGACACTGGTGTCATCTAGGATTTTTTGTGGAGGAGACACATCAGCACAGTGACGGATCCTGTCTGGTCCCATCAGCACCACAGCAGAGTGTCCCCAGAGTAACACGAGGGGACTGCCATTCCTGCAGGGGAGGATGCTCAGCAGGAGGTGTCAGCCCGGGAAACACAACAATTGTTTCTCTCCCGTCAGTTCGGTGGCACTTGGGAACTTTCAGGATGGGGGGGAAGGCCGGGTCTGAAGGGAGAGGTGTGCCAAGGACTTGCACTGAAGGCCGTGGAGCAGACTTCTCACCCAGGCATTGTCATCATCTCATCCCTGTCAAGGGAAAAGGAATGAGTGCACTTCAAGTGGCTGTTTCCGACAGCATGTGCCCTGTGGGGTAAGGAATGGAACTTCTGAGCCCTCCTCCCACTAGTTGACACTTCCCACTGCACTCCCTCGTCACCTCTGTGTGCAGAGCTGCAGTCACAAATCATGGGGTTACTTAGACTCTTGAAAAAAGAAAGATAATAAAAGGATGCAGGTGTTTACAATGCTATTTCCTCAATTCTCAATAAAGGATCCTATTTGTTTCCTCCTCCATAAGTCACCCCTGGCTGAGCAGTGTGGGTGCAGGATGGAAGGGATGGTGTGAGTTAATACTCCAGTGCCCTCTAGCCAACACAGCTTTGGATGTAGCAGAAGGTTCTTCACCTCCTTCATCCCATCAGAGGACTTCAGATCCTCTGTGGCCACGTAGAGAAAAGCCTGGTGGAGTGTGGCCGTGCTGCTCTGCCTGCCAGGCAAAGAGGGATCTGAGATGCAGAAAGGCTGAGCTATGCACCAGACACATTCACAAAATGAAGAGCACCAGCTCTCCAGACACCCACCCACCGCATCATCCACGTTCCCCACCATGAAGACCTCAGCTAGAGCTGCAGACATAATTTTATACAGCAGACGGGGGGAACTGCCTGCAAAAAAATCATCTCTGCGTTTCTCTTAGTGGGAAAGGAACCCAATTCTGGGCTCTCTCCCTGTGCAACAAAGCAGGAAGCACCGATATTGAGCACGCTTGTATCACAGTGCCACGTTCAGCCTCATCTCTGCAGCTTAGATCTACCCAGGCCTTGTCTTTTGCCAGCAGGAGATGCCATGACATGGCTCTTCAGCGGGTGGGAAGAGCTTGGAGGAGCTGCTGGTGAGCAGCAGGCTCAGAGGGATGAACCAACAGAGGCAGGCACAGAGCAAGAGATAATTTCCGTGCTGTGCAATTACAGCTGGGAAGGAGTAAACCTCCGGTGCACAAACCTGCCAACAGTTTACTGCAGACAAGGAAACAAAACCGACAGTTGACACTGGAACAGCTACTGATACCCTGTAATCATCTTAAAAATAGACTCTTTGCAAACCTGCTTGTTAGTAGTGAGAACATATGCTCTTTTTAAAAAGGGGTGGGGGGGAGAGAAACCTCTCAGCATTTCCAAAGCAACGTTTGCATTAGCCAGAGCACGTGTGTGGTGAAGCTGAGGCTGGAAGCTTCCCAGAACCTGGTCCAGTGCTGCTGGGTGACCAAGGCACGGTGAGATCCTGCGTTGCTGCAGCACATTTTGCAGCATGAAGAGCTCTTAGTTCTCTGAGCCCAGCAGCCAGTGCTTGCAGAGCTATTGCAGACAGCCAGCTTATTCCATCTCACTGCACATATCTGCTCCCCAGGCTCCTGGTGCACAGCTTTTGCTTATGGTGAGTCCTCCCATGGATCCTTTTAATGACCCGAGCTACGTTACCCCTGACCAGGGTGGACAGAGGAACACCATCTTTGAGCCAAGGCCTCTGGAGTCTTTTTCCAGCCTGGAACATTGTCCATCACACTGGGCTGGATGGCAGCACAACCCTGGCCAAGGGAAAGTGCCACGAGTAAGGTCTTCCCATGAAACATAGCACAGCTCAGGACTAATCCAGAGGCCATCAAAACAGCAACTGGAACCAGGATCTGGTCTATTATAGGCTGGTTTTGTTTCTTGGTTCCAACTTGATTTTGTTGGATCTCTTAGAAGACAGAGCATCCACCCAGAAAGACAGGCCTGGTTTGCTTCCTAACACATTCAGCACAAAATTCACTCCCCCACACAAGTTTCTGTGCCCTCTGTGCTCAGCACATCAGCACTACAGGAGAGAGAGAGGAGCACATTCCCTCAATAAGTGGATTTCATTTTGGTAGGAGCCACTTAGAGATTATATCCACTTCAATTTGGGCAGGCATCCAAGGTTAACCTCCCTGCTCTTGTTAACAGAGCATTGCTCACAAAAGCCCATCAGCTCAGTTCTACATCTCACTTGGGAAAGTCAGTGCAATGTTACACCGGGCACCAGGGTGAGGGGAGAGGAAAGGCAGATCTTGGGGAGCTCTGGGACTGCTGGAGCTGAGAGCAGCTTCCCAGGATTCCTGGACACGCACCCCTGGTCTCCTCTGTCTGCCACTCACGACTACACACACTGCAGACTGATTGTACAGCCCTAAGGTCACCTCGGAGTCTTTCCAGTGTCTCCACGTGGCCAGGAAGGAAAACCTTTGCCAAACAAGCTCAACACACAGCATGAGGGTGGCACCCTCCATCCAGGATCGCAGCAGCACACGAAGACACTCGATCCTTTAAAATCCACATTCATGCAAACCATGGTTTCCCAGTTCCTGGAAGTCACATCCTTTTCTAGGGGGATGCTACTCCCTCAGGGTCAGGCTAGCCAACGTACAATTTCCTGCCTTGCAATCCCCTTGGGAAGACTGCAGGCTGTGCCTGCACACAACAGTGTGCCCAAGCAGCAGCTGCAGGGTCAATCCTGAGGACCACCCTACCACAAGGACTATTTCAAACTCAGCACTTCAGCCACCAGCAGGCACAGGAGTCTGCCTGCCAGTTATGGAAAGCTGGCCTTCAACTGTCTGGCTTCTCCAGCCACCTTGCCACACTCCAAAAAGCAGAACGTGAGCACGCTCTGGGTAGCAAGGAGCAGTCTTGGCTACCAGAGCTGCCACCCTGGAGAGGATCTGGCAGCCACCTCGCCGTGGGGAGACTCTTCCCTGCACAACCCCAGCACCTGAGCAGGAAAGCACCTCCTTCCCCCAGGGCGAGGGTCCCTAACAGCTCCCACCGAGGCGCTCTCAGATCAGCTGCCCACAGTCAATGCCTCCAGCACGAATTATTAACCCGGGTGTCATCCAGCCTCGGAAAGCTGATCCACCCACACCACGCGGGAAGAAAGCTTTTGGCAACCTGGGGTGAGCTTGCCTCTTGTGAGGCTCCTCCTCCCAGCTCCGTGCGGAGCGGCTGGCAGGCAGCAGGGGGGACCCGTGGTGGTGTTCCTGCTGCCATCCCCGGCACGGAGCTCCCAGATCCAGCTCCGTGAGCTCGGCACATCCACCTGTCACGCGAGCCACTCGCTCGGAAAATTATTCTGCTGGAGCATCACCGAGGACACCTTGCCAGTGAAATATCAGACAACATCAGGCGGTGTTTACTTGCTCCAGTGCGGATACTACACGTTTATTATTTACACTTTGTGGCGTATTTCTGGAGTTGTGTCAATAAGACTGAGGGTTATCAAGCGATCTGTTTGCAGTCAGTCAAAAGCTGCCATGATTCCCAGGGAATTTCAGGACAGGGATTTGCCTTTTCGCAAAGGCACTAATGTGGATTAGGTCGGCCTAATCCACAACCCAGGATCTGGGAGATGCTGGGATTTGCAGGGGCTCAAATTAAGTTTGTCCCTTACCTTCTCTGCTTTCTGCACCGGGGTTCTCCAATGGGAACCAGTCCCAGGGGGAAAAAAAGGCTCCTGAAATGACGTAACAACAAAGCGTAGATCTTCTTCCTCAGTCCCAAGCATTGAAGAGGTGGTTGGGTGGATGCAGCTCATCCAGCCTGGAAAAACTTGGGGAAGGCCAGCTGGGGACTCCCTATGCACGGGGATCACAGATGGGTCTGGAGAGTGTGTCATGGCTGTCCCACCTGCAGATGTCACCTCCTGTCTTAGCCAGTATTTCTTCCCATCTTTTCTACCGTCTTTTGTCAGAGGTAGGGAAAACAATGAGCATTTCCAACTCAGCCGTGGCATAAGCTCATTATCCCCCTTACTGAGAGTTTCTTAACAGTAAATTTAGAGGCATCTTCCGTGGAACCTGAACGTATTTTTAAATTTCTTCTTTTGAACTGCTTCTTGAAATGAAATTTTACACTAGAGCTACATGGACAACCTAACCCAAGCCATTCTCACATTTTTGATTACCAGAAGTGCCTTCACAGTTCTGGCTGAGAGACCAAAGCATCCAGCCACACACCCACACAAAGGCACCGGGTACTTGAGCAGCCACGGTCTGCTGCAAATCCCATTTCCACAATGGGGAATATTTAAGACTTGGTTTTTGAAAAGCCCCTTTTTCATCACTTCGTGAGCCAGGCTGGTTCTAGTATTCAGCCCAGCTCTGCAGTTTGGCAGCACAGATCTGAATTCTTGGCCTAGTAATGAGTGCCAAGGCAGTTGTTTTCATCTTATTCAGTCAACAAGAACATGGAAATCAATTTTTCCCAATCTCAGTTATGGCTAGAAATCCATTCCCTTTTAGGCCAGCTACAGGATTAATCTATTGAATGGTTTGCAGGCGTTTTGCTGACATACAAACATTTGAAGAATACATTATGCTTCCCCCCTCCTAGTATAGCATTAGTGCTTTTTTTTTTTTTTTTTTCCTGTAAACATCTTTGTTCGGGAATCCAAGAGACAGGATGTGGAAATGCATGTCTGCCTTGCAAACAAGCCTCGTGTCTGCAAAGTTTCTGCACTTAAATCGTCGGAGCTTGGTGAGTTCAGGAAAAGAGCAAGGACCCCTCGTGCTGCACGAGATGTGCCAGCAGCACAAAGCAGGAGCTGAGCTGCCTCTCCACAGCCAGTGCTGAACAAAGGAGCAGCAAGTTTAATGAATTAAATTCTATAAATCCCAATTTCAGTGGGAGCCTCGACCTAAAGGCCTGCCAGTGTAACAATTAGTCTCCTCTGCTGGCTCCAGAGCATCGGGACGTGTGCGTGAGAAGCCATCTCACAGCTACCCCTGCAGCAGTCCCCTGCAATTCTGTCACCCCAAAAAGGGGGTACTTGGCCACAGTTTGTTCTCTTCTCATAGAAAAAGGAGAATCTCATCTCCTTCGGTCCTTATTTGGGGCTCCAGAAAGTTTCTTGCCCTGTTCCCAGTAGGACTGTGAGACACCCTGCAAACTTCTGGAGGAGTTTGTTACACTTACTGACGTAGCTGAATTTTAATTTTTTTCCCCATTTTACAGGAATGAAAATAGAAGTAAGTTTCTTTATTTCATCAGCATAAGCAGGTCTTCCTTTCAACACTAGAATTTTTCCAAAGATTTGCTCCCCACCCTAATCTGGGGATACATCACCCTCCATTCCAGTATCTGCACTTACACATCAGGATCTAAATTTCCACTTGTCCAATATCACAGCTTCTCCACATCCAGACTCCAAATATCAGGATTGTTTGTAAAACTTTCCGCAGGTGATGTATTTCAGGCCAAAGGCTAAGGTTTGCTTTAAAATGTTCTTCACAAAATTTGATCTGGGCAGCAATATCGAAATGGTTTTGGAAGAACAGAGAAGGATAAAGCAATTATATCCCACACAGCAGGACAGCAGAAAGTGAGTGCATCCATCTCAGCACAGCTGTCCTTTCTTCCTGCAGCGACCTGAGTCCAACAGAGTGTGCAGGTCTATTTCCCACTGCTGGGGAGGGCAGTGCAGGTAGTTCTGAGCCAGAAAATGCTCCCTGTGCTATAATGTGTTTGCCTGGCCAGAAGGGACATATCTAGTTATGAAGATATGATAGCCCTGCTTGCTCACCCACAAAAACCCCCAATGCTCCAGGGCCACAGGGAGGGACCAGAGCTGCTCCAGAGCTGTCCCCACACCTGGACACCCCAGTGATGCAGGCAGCAGTGGAGACCTCAGCAAGTTTACAGGACAGCTCTTAAAATGCCACAGATACAACCTGGAAACGAGAGCAGAACAACAGCACCATTCCTGTTAGCAGCTGACCCATGCTCCAAAATATTCAAAAATCCAAAATATTCAAGAATCCAAAATATTCATTGGACACTGACCTTAATGCCTAAATAATACTACATTCACCTGGAGCTTCACACTGCCCACCAAGATCTAAAGAGCTCTCAAGCTGCCTATGAAATACATATTTATACCTGTCACAATCGTGCTGCCCTCCTTCCCCCAGCTGATCTTTCCACTCTGTTTCTGTATCATTCACTTGCTGGGCTGGGGCAAAAACAATACATTGAAGCCAGGAGCACCTCTCCATAAATGGATTTATCCCAACAGCCCCCAGCACTTACAGCAGTGCATTTACTCAGGAGCCCTCTGCAGGGTCTCCAGCTGCCATCAGCAAGACTTGGTCAACAGGTGAGTGCCTCCAAACAGCACGAAATAGGTTGGTTCTGACTATTTCTTGTAAGATTTTGTTGCCTGTACCAGGATGTGGTCACCAGGCACGGGCATGAAGGCACCTACAGCATTCCGGGAGGCAATTCCTGTTGTAGGGAGAACATTGTGCAACACACCCGTGCCCGGAGGGGACCAGGGGGTACTCAAGGACTCCTTTGTGCTACCACACAGCACCACTGGAGAGCTTCCATCAGGTTCCCTCATCTTGCCAGGACATCCAAGACAGATCCATAGTAACTGAATAATCAATTAATCCTCCTGTAGAGCTCCATTTACATAATGAAAACGCAGCCTCCCAATATACCACTATTTTTCAGTTGTCTAGACCAATATATCTGTCCTGGAGTTGGAGGGGGGAGACCTAACAGAGCTTCTATTACGGGTGGCAGAGTTCCAGCTGACATCACGTGGTGGCAATAAAACTTGTCTTGATTTCATGTAAGCATTTAACCCTAGCAGAGCACGTATCCCTTCAACAGCCCACAGTGGACTCCGGGTCCAGCAACCCAGACTGAATTACAGTTGCACCTCACCAGGAGCCTGGGGAATCTCTCTTCTTTCTCTCCAGCTCCCCAGGAAGCCATAGAGAGGCAGAGAGCAGCCAGGCTTCACTGCACATCCTGAAATACGGCAACAAGTTTGGATTTCTCAGCTCAATACCTCCAGCTTATCTCAGACCACAGAGGAAGGTCTCGCCCTACAGCTCTCAATGAGAAACAAATCAGCTGTAATTCTAGATCCAGCTCATTTAGCAAACAAGGACCTGGGCTTGAGGTCTGTCCTCAAAAGTCTGCTCCCAGACTGCAGACTGGGACCAGTGGTGCTGAATAATCCCCTTTCTCCGCTTCACACAGCACTGGCAAAGCACAAGGCAGGAGCCAGCAGAGGCTCTAGAGCTGAATTAAAGCCCTTACTCTTCCCTCAGCTTTCACCAGCAAACAGGATATGAAGAACAAACAACCAGTATCTCCCAGCAGGGCCCAATTGCTGGTCCTGGCTCCCAGTCAAACAGGACTGGCTGCAGAGGGGCCACCAGCAGAGGAGCCTGAGGTTCAGCTGCAGCCCCTGCTCCTGCCACTGGCTTCTGAGTCAGGTCGACAGGCAAAGCGTTTTGCACCTAACTCCAAACCCACAAAGTTAGTGCAAGGGTCTCCATGAATCTCAGACCAGATGGAAAGGGACCAGAATGTCTGGTCAGCACTGCCAACAGCACTGCGGGGTCGCTGGAGATAAAGAGGCAGAGCTGTGTCAGACCTTGGTGCTTCCATGGAACACACTCAACACATCTCTGCTCTGGTCCAGGTGAGCTCTAGGCCTGTTTCTTCTCTTCGTCCTTTGAGGAGCCCTGTCCCACTTGACTTTCACCACCCCTCCTGCTCTTCAAAATATGAATTCCAATTTTTGCTGTAGAAGGTCCCTCCAGCTCCTCTCTGAGCTCCTAGGGGGGATCAAAGTGCAGACTTAATTCAATTTCCAGGGCTAACTCTCTGTATCCTCAGCATAGAGGAGAGCACCAGGAACCATATCACAGCACTAAGACAAGAGCAGGAATCCCCTGCTTCCAGGGCATCCCAAATCTTCAACCATGAAGAGAGCCCTGGGCTACTGTGGTCTTGTTCTACTCACACAGGAGCACTAAGGCCTGCAGTTTTCCATTTGTCAGGGGCACAGCCCTGCCCAAGGATGACAGAGAGCAAGTCATTCAGCCTTGGCAGCCCTGTGTGTCCCAGGCACAAGTGTTGGCACAGACTCCAAAGCCTGGGACGCCAACATCTTCCTAGACAGCAGCGATGCTTCTCTGTACTCCTGTCAAGGCTCTCCCCCTCATTCCCTGCATCCCTGGGGACCTTGGCAAGCACAAAAGCAGCTCCTGCATTGCACAACAACTTTCCCCACAGGTCTGGAGCTCTGGAGAGCAGCCTACATCTGGTGTGACGCCGCGTTCGGAGTCATCCCCACTCCCAAGGGACAGCCTGAGCCAAGCTTCTGTTCCCAGCACCGGGAGCGTGTTCCCCACTTCCTAAACATTGCATCAGAGCTCACGGTGTCAGGGGCGTTCGGGAATGCGCCGAGGCTGCCTCTGCATATGTGTGTCAGAGGACACGCATCCATCCCGTCTGGAAGCTCCAAGGAAAGGCCATCTGCCTTTCATCGCCGACCGGTGACGCTCGGAGATCCTCCCTCCCTGTCGCCGTGGCTGCTGCACGCTGTGCCCGGCTCCGCAGCGTGCTCCAGAGCCACCTCCTGGCCGCACGGATAACAGTCCCGGAGAGCCGCAAGCATGGAAAACCAATTTTAAAATCCCCTAACGAATCCCCAGCGCCACCCTCCAAATCCCAGCCGCCGTGCCCTCCGTATGGCGTTTCAGCATCACTCCAAACAGAGGCACTGTCCTGCTCCCGTTCCCAACCGTGGCCCCAAATCCAGGACAGGGCTGGGATTGGACTCTTAGAGAGACTTTTGCCTGCCTCCCTCACCACCCTGGCTCCAGTGCTGGCATGCCTGATGCTCCTGTGTTCACCCCAGCTTCCATCCAGGTGTCCCCCAGTCACCAACAGGCAGAGGGACACAGGGAAGGTGGCACAAGCAAGGTAAAATACCGAGACAGAAGCAGAACTCCGGCACTCAGGCACAGAAATGTCGGCCCTCTCCTTACCCCATCACTTTCCCCCTTTGTGTCCCACTCGCACTTGGCTCGTGGGCAGCAGAAACCCACCCTGCTCTCCCCCAGCTTAAAATATCATTCTGTTTCAGCCCCTTCTGCATCTGTCCACATCAGGGATCTTCCTTCTCTGCAGAAAGTCCGTGCCAATCCTTTACCAAGCTCAAGTCACACTGGGACAGCCAGGAACTGCTAGAAGGACGGACAGGACCACACACCTTCTCCTTGGCCCAGCGATACAGAAAAGGAAATTTTCTCCCAGTCCCCAGCAAGGCCAGATCCGGCTGTTTGATTGGGTTTGTTTTCCAGTGAGGCTGTACAAAACATCCAGGCAGCTGAGCTGCCTTGGGGACTGCAAGATGCAGTTCACGTGGCCAAGTGTCCTTCCCCAGTGCTGCCAAAGGCAGGTAAAAGTGTTCCCCTCAGGACCCTTCTCTCTGGTGACAGAAAATGCCCTTCACAGGTGAGGCAGCTTTGCACAACCGAGGGTGTATTACCCAGCTCTGTAGACAGAGGCCAATTAAAGCACAGATTCAAGCTCTAAGCCAAGGCTGCGCCCTCAAAAACAGCTGATAAAACATCAGCTTGAACCTTATAAAAAGGTTTTCCCACCATAAAGGTGCTAACATCAGGTCAAGGAAGGGTTACAGCAACTTATCGTGATCTCTAACCTGGGTTTCTTTCCTCTCAACCTTCTCTCTTGCTGCCATTTCCAGCTCATCCTGCACAATACAGAATATCCCCACCATGAGACCAAAACGGAGGTAGCAACCACGGGCTCCAGAGGTCTGGTGAGAGGAGACCAACACAGCAGGGAAACCCAAGCGCACCCACCAGGTACCCTTCAAACAGGTAGAAAGGCAGCGCAGCCAGGAATGACACGGGGGTCCTTAGGATGGAAAATCCCTTCCCATGTTGCAGCATGTTGACCTGCCAACATGCCATCAGAATTTCAAATGGCGTATCAGAGCGCTCTCCTCCCTGTCAGCGAGCGTTTGAAGCCGAAGCAGCGGCGAGGAGCAGACAGCGGAGGTAATTACCCACAGCCTCCTCCCAGGGCTGACACAAAGCAGGCCCCGTGCTGCAGATCCTGGCCTCATTAGGGGCTCTCCTGGAAGCTGCAGCTGCTCCTCTGCGCGGTCAGACGGACTTTGGGAGGAGAGAGGAATGATCCCACAGGCTCCTCAGTGGCCGCGGGGTCCGTCAGCCACGGCACAACCGCAGCCACGCCGGGGTTTGAAGCCAGAGCCCTGAAACTTCAGCAGCTCAGCAAAACCCAGACATGAAGCTGGCTGGTTCATCACTGTGGCGTTTCTAATTTGGGAAGGGGCTTTTTCCTGAGTCAACGTGTGCTTTAGAGCTAACAGAAGTGATGGAGCAAACTCTCACTCCTTTTCTCTTTCTCGCTGATGGCAGCAAGACAAAAACTGTGGGATTCCACAGTGCCAATCTCTGCAGCAGTGCACAAGACATTTTGCTCCAAGAGAGCTGCCACTCCAGAAAATCCAGGGTGTCCTGGCAGCTTCTCCATGCTTCTCAAACATTGCCTAGACACAGCAGGGTCTCCCTGTGGCTCACAGATCCCCATCCCATGGCCCAGGACAGCCTTCCTGACAAGGACAGTGATTTGCAACAGCACAGACACAGCAAAGTCCAGCAAAGAATAAGACAATTTGGCTGGGGTCTCCTCCATGTGCTTCTCTAATGGCCTCTCCTGGCAGTGACCCTGGCTGACCTGATGATCTCAGGGGACAGGAAAGTAATTCCAGCTCCGTTCTCCTGAGCTGCTGCTGCCCATCTTCCCAGCCAGGCATGCACAGGGAGTTGGGGAACCCCCGTGATGGATGGCTGTCCAAAGGAGGTTGAGCCACCAAGCCTGTTTGATGCAGAAACTGCCAGCTGGACATGAACTACAGATCCAGACAGCAAAAGGTGACCTCTTCCAGCCTCCTCAGCCTCTTCCTAACAAAGGCCTGGCCCAGGGAAGCAAATGTCCAGAGTGGCAAAGGAGGGGGGAAAACCACATCAATGACCAGGTGCTGCATGGGTGTGAGAAAAGCCCTGTGCCCATCTGCTCCAGGAGAGGGAACATGAAGGATGTGAAGCCCCTTGAACACCAAAACAGAGGCACAGTGGTGATGGAGACCCTGCAATACCTGATTTCCCTCAGTGCCCTCCTGGCTGTGGCCCAGGCTGAGCCACCACAGAGTGACCAGTGGTGGACGCAGCACTCCTCTCTCAGTGAAGCGATGCTGCACGGCTGGGACAGGTCCAGTGCTTCCCATGAAGCCAGGAATTACTATCTTTGCCTCTAAAAGGTCCACTGTTAACCAGCAGCTTCCTTTGGGAAAACACAGAGCTCACAAAACCAAAATGCTGCTCCCCTCTCTCTTCAGCCTCCACGTGCAATTCCAACGGCCTCTTCCCAGTGGGAACATTCCCAGTCCAGCCTCACCAGTACCTCCCATCCCAGCAGAGCCCAGCAACAGCATCTGGGCATTTCCAGTGGATGAAACAACCCCTTTTCCCTGCGAGCCTTTGGCACACACCTGGTCCTGAACCGCAAAGCCGTAAGGATTTTCAAACAGCATCAGCTGTTGTCTCCCCAGCACAGAAAGCAAACCTGGGCTCACAACGCTGGCACTGCCTGTCCTTGGATCCTGGGAGTCCAGGGCAGAGGAAAGATGTGTCAGGCTGTTCCCTCCACACTCCCAAGGAAAAGGACAGGAGGACAATGTGTATGAATCAAAAGGGTAATGCTGGCACATTATAGGCAGCAAGTTTAATGACAACTAATCATAATGCTACAGAATTTTGGAAAGGATAGAAACCCTTGGGCTTCCAATGACCTTTGAAAGACAGAGAAGAACGGGAATAAGTCCCCCCCTGCAGCTGCCTGCTCTTCAGTTTCCTCCACCTTCCACTAAACCACACGGGGCTGGAGCCATCACAAACACCAGACTGAATCAAATGGATCTTGGTGCAACTCCCACCATCCCTTCACACCTAAACAATTAATGCAGCAAATAATTTCCTTCCTGCCAGGCCTTTACTCAGTTGAGAGCCATTTTCTGCCACCTCTCCTCTTCCCAGTTCTTCACCTCAGCCTTTTTTTTCCAATTCTTTTGGCAGCTTTGGGGCCCGAGCTCCAGGTACGGCACCGTGCACAGTAACAGATTTTCCACCAAGCTCAAGGGGGTGGAAATGCCTCCAAGACTCCAAATGCCTCCAAGAAAGCCTCATATTTCTCTCCACCACATGTCCCACGAGGATCTGTTCACACAGGCAGCTCCTGTGGCATCCTGGTCGGGGCTGTGCTTGAGGAGCCTTAAAACGGAGCATAAACTCCTGCCTCCTCCTAAAGGGATCGGTGGGAAATTTCACACAGGGTTAGTTTTAATGCTTTAAATATTCTGTGAGGTTTGTGTTCAATTTCTCGTCATAAAGTTTTAATGGGAACTCCTTGAAATTGCCAGCTCTTCTGATGCATCTTCAGACAGAAACTGTCTGTCTCTGCAAAACTTGGTGAGGTGCATCCTGGTTATATTTATCCGTCTACAGTTTTTAGTTTAAAAAAGAAAGCACACCAGATATGCAAGGTTTAGCAATATTTTTAACGAGGATGTGTCAACATTCATCCCACACTTGCAAGCCTGATAGCCTAAATCCTTGGTGGAGGATTATATATATTTGATAAAGGTGATTTTATAGTTGTCTCCTGCAATGGGAAACAGGGAGCTGAGGACATCCAGGCTCAGCTCTGAGCTGCCACAAGTTAAAACCCACTCCCCTACAGATCACTCAGCCCCCTCTCTCTGCCACAAAACTCTTGGAAACACCAGGGAACAAAAAAAACTTGGTGGAAAAAGCTTACTGCTATGCTACCTAACAAGCTCCCAAAAGTAAATCCAGCTCTTCTCCCCTGAGACCAAGGCGCTGCCAGCATGAGCAGAGCTGTGAGAAGAGCATTTCTGAGAGGCAGTGGGCAGCTTTTCTGAGCACATTCTTACTGTTCAGGGCTGGATCTGCACACAAAATTTAGTCCTAATCAGGCCGGGTCTTCAGATAAAAGCAGAGGAAAGGAATTTTAGGAAGTGGAAAAAGAAAAAAAGAAGGATGTGGGAAACAGAGGCAGAGGGAATAACTAGAAACTTAATTTGGTCAGGGAGAAAAGGTAGCAATGGTTTTCCCAACCATCAGCTCACCATGAGTGTGTCAAGTGTGCAGATCACGCAAAAAAAAAAAAAAAAAAAAGAAAGTTACTTATAATTTTTTACATTTTTATAATGTAAAATAGAAACAGAAGTGACGATTCCTGCTCTGAGAGGGGATTTCTGAGCCCTTGCACATTATTCTCTGGATTTGACCCTACCTCTCACATTCCAAAGGACAGTACATCTGCTCTACCCACTCAGCCTGCACAGGATCCCTCTTCCAGCAGCATCTCCCCCTCAGGGAACAGCCACAGCTCCCAGGAGAGATGGAGGAGCCACAGAATCACAGCATGGCCAGCCTTGGAAGGGACCTCAGAGACAAACTAATTATCTAGAGAGACAGGGACACCTTCCACTAGACCAGGGTGCTCAGAGGTCCATCCAGCATGGCCATAAGCACTTCCAGGGACAAGGTAATCTCAATTTCTCTGGGCAACAACAGGTCTGCGTGGCTCTTCCTTGGGCAGGAGCACCACAAGGGCACAGCTGGGCTGCAGCATCACTCCTCACCTTGCCCCCACCAGCCTCAGCCAGGGAGGGGGATTTTCTGAGCCTCTACCCACCCACTGACCCTGCTCAGGGTCAATCCCCACCCCCAAATTAAGCAGCCTTTAGCTGTCTGGGCAGCAGATTGGGGTGCAGTTCATCCTGCGTGCCTGGAGCACCCCCAGCCCAGCCAGTGGGGGCTGCTCCCCAGAACAGAGCTTCATTTCTCCTGCTCCTTCCCTCTCTTCACCACAAACACTTTATGCAAATCCAATCTCTCTTTGCAGCTCCTGCTGTGCTGCAGAGGGCTGGGGAAGGGGAGGAGAGGGGAAGGGGTGGGAAGGAGGGGGGAAGAGGATGGAGCCTTGCTTGCTATCAGCTGCTCAGAAGAGCAGAGCAGAGACAAGATTGATGATGCTCTCTGGATATAAGATCTCCTCCTTGTGAAGGGCTGCTTATGAGGCCTGATAGACTTGTCATCTCTTAATAAACATCGCTGATATGTCGGTGAGGAGAAAGCGGCAGCGAGGGGAGGACACACACAGAAAGGCTGCTGACAATTTACTCAGAACGCTGCTCCCCTCTCTCTTCAGCCTCCACGTGCAATTCCAACGGCCTCTTCCCAGTGGGAACATTCCCAGTCCAGCCTCACCAGTACCTCCCATCCCAGCAGAGCCCAGCAACAGCATCTGGGCATTTCCAGTGGATGAAACAACCCCTTTTCCCTGCGAGCCTTTGGCACACACCTGGTCCTGAACCGCAAAGCCGTAAGGATTTTCAAACAACTTCCACAGTAGTTACAGGAGCAGATCCCGGTGGGACAGAGTGCAAGGGAGGCATTTCATCAGCACCTTGCAGAGTTCAAAGCTGTTTCACTGCTGCTGTGCTCCTTCTCTAACCTGCTCTCCAAATGTAAGTGGCTCTGCTCTTGCCCACGTGGCTGTAAATCAGAGGGGCTTGCCCGTGCTCAGGAAACACATCCCTTGCTTTTATTTAACCTCTGTAAAGCAGCAAGGAAAATTTTAATGCCTCGAGCGGGCATTTGTCCTACCCTGTTCCAGAAACAGGTAGAAAGTGTGGTGTTATCACCAAGAGCTTTTTTGGATACAAAAAAACCACCCCATTTAGTGTGACTACAACCACATTTCCCCTGCCTATCTGGCTCGGTTTGTATTTAATCAAGCTGTGCATGGTTAAAAATCCTCCAGAGCATTAGCAGGTGCTTAGTGGTGCTGTGTAAGTGCAGAGCTAAGGAATAACGTGCTGTAAGCACAGCTAACATAAGTGTTCATGGCTCCCTGTGGGGCTGAGGATGGCTGCAAACCAGCTTATCCACGCCGGGCTTGCAGATGCCCGGAGAGGTTCCTACAGCCAGTCAGGCTCCTGCTGGGGATGCCTTTGGTCCCTCCGAGGTGCCTGCCACTCTCTGTCCTCCCCAAAGCCTGCCCCAGCACACTGATGCTTCACAATTGTGCTTCATCCCTCACTCTTTCTCTGTCAAACAGCACCATGCAGCGATTTTTCCTGCCTTAAACAAATTCAGTCATCACTTTATTGTCCTGGGGTAGTTTGGGTTGGAAGGGACCCGCAAAGGCCACCTAAGTCCAGCCTCCCTGCAATGAACAGGGACATCCTCTACTTGCTCAGAGCTTGAACTCTTTCAGGGATGAGGCATCCACCACCTCTCTGGACAGCCTGTGCCAGTGTTTCATCACCCTCGTTGTAAAAAAAAAAAAAAAAAATTCTTCTAAAACAACTTCATTAACAAGTTCAGACACAAACTCATTGAGCTACAATGCTGTATCTGCAGCACCAGTACTAGTATGGTTAGCAAAATAAGTCCTTTCAGGGCTTGGATTAATTTTTGTTCAGAACTCAGTATATTTTTCACCGTGGCACCTGTGTTTGCAGAAACCCAAAACCAGTCACATCTCTTTCCAAAAAACCTCATATAGGAGCAGATTTTCAAGGGTTGGATTCATCATCTGTAAACACCCATTCCAAATGAGCACAGGAGTGAGTACCTGGCAGAAGAAACAAATATATTTCCCCCTGTTTTGCACATGACCTTTCCACCACACCTCCCAGGAGAGAGATGTCAGGCCTCCCTCCTCCCCAGAATTAGTGACCCACAAGAAATGAGTTTCTCAAGGCTGGAGCCCACAGCTCAGAGTAGACCAGGACGGCCTCAATTTGATTAAAAAGAAAAACAACCTCCACTAGAAAAGGTGAAAGTGCAGCGCTGGCATTTCCTGCCCTTGGCAGCCCATAACAAACCAGTGTCCCCAGTGTCACCTTCTCAGTCAAAAGGGCACTCGAGCACTCGAAACCCTCCTGCTCTGCTGCCCAAAGCAAATCAGAGGGATTTTTTTGCAACATCCAGCTCCCATTCAGGCACTGGAGTGGGATCCCTCTCATGACCTGGAGTGTCCCTGCCCGCCTGCAGGGACACCAAATCTTGCTCAGTTCTTGGACAGCCAACACACCATACCCATTGTGACCCTCTAGCTCATATTTTAATAAAAAAACAGCTGATTTTGCAGCTACTCCATGCACACAAACATCTCTTATTCACCTCAGCTCCATGAAATAGCAGTTCCACAGCCCTTTCAAACAGATAAAGTTTCAGGTGCCTAATGCAATATTCCTAAATCCTCCTTATTTCGTTGTCTTAAATTATTTCAGGAGCTTTTTTTTAACCCAGCTTTGGCTGCTGGTGAACACATGAGCCCATCATAATTGGGCTAAAGTATAATTATAAGTTTCTAGCCTCTATGGCTGTGAAATCTTGGAAACCAGCAACAAATGGAAAATCTCCACTTGAATTTTCCTTAAATTTCACTCCCCCGCACAGCCCCCAATGGCCTCTCTCCTCAACTTAGGACTCAGAGCTCAGCTGGAGTTTCAGATTCACTTACAGATTCTTGCTTCATTGGGATTTTTCATTGCACTAGAAAAGTGATTTTTAATTCTAAATCCCTGCTAAATCACATGCATTTTGTAGTCTTTTCTGCTATTTCCTCTCAAAAAAAAAAAAAAAAAAACCACTAAAAGCAGAGGGTAAGAGGTTTTCACAAACACAAGAGGAAAAAAGCTTTGCTGAGGCTATAGACAATAAAGAACCAATTAACTACCTCATCCAAGAAACTGAATTACTGGCCATTAAAAAAAGATAGCACCAATCTAAACTCTGCCACAGTGATTAGAAACTTAAGGTACAGTATATACATTTTCTGCTCAGCACTTAACCTAATGGTTATAATGAGGATATCTAAGTGACTGAGGATATTATTTGGTCAGAGGGTTACCACAGAGCCAGACATATAAAGTATAACTAGAAAATATGAGGTTATTTTCACATCCCGTTGTACAAGTTGCCTTCCAATACAAATAGAGGCACAGAAGAAAAAAAAAATTGCTACACCATTAAGAAATTCTTCAGGTTAATACACATTTAATTAAACAACAGTGAGGAAAAACAGGATTCATGAGTGATGAAGAGATTGAAAGGGAAGGGAAGGGAAAGGGAAAGGGAAAGGGAAAGGGAAAGGGAAGGAAAGGAAAAAGGGAAAGGAAAGGAAAGGAAAGGAAAGGAAAGGAAAGGAAAGGAAAGGAAAGGAAAGGAAAGGAAAGGAAAGGAAAGGAAAGGAAAGGAAAGGAAAGGAAAGGAAAGAGGGAAAGGAGTATCTGGAGAAAAGGAGAGACTTGGAGGTCTAAGGACAGCTGGGGGGATGTATTTCTCCAGCACAACCCTACTTGAACAGCAAAACTCTCAGAAATACAGGATTGGAGCCCTCTGAAAGCTGCCTCCAGCTCGCAGCAGCAAAGATTAAAACCCCAGCAGTTCCCATCCATAACTCTCCCTGTTTGGCAGGGGCATCACAGCTCTGCAAACGCAGAGACAAACGGAAGGTGTCAGCTTAGTAATTTCCCAGCTCTGCAGTGAGCAGCATGGAAAATATGTGAACCTCTATTTCATCCTCCACATCAAATCCAAACTTGGATCTGCAGCAAGAGAGAATTGAAGCATTTCTTCTCTGTGAGGGTGGTGGGGCTCTGGCACAGGTTGCCCAGAGAGGCTGTGGCTGCCCCTGGTACCCTGGAAGTGTCCAAAGCCAGGTTGGACAGGGCTTGGAGCAACCTGGGATAGTGGAAGATGTCCCTGCCCATGGTAGGGGTATGGAACAAGATAATATTTAAGTTCCCTTCCAGCCCAAACCATTCTATGATTCTGTGAACTAAGCTGTTCTAGTTTTTGAAAGACAGGGATAGAAATGTAACACAAGGAGTGTTTTAGAATATATATTAAAATACCAAGTGGAGGGTGGAACAAAGCTAATGAAGTCAAAAGAAGACATCTGAACGAGTAGTTCATTACCCAGATTCCCGCATGCTCAAAAATCATAGATCATTTGCTTTCACCTAAATGTCCATTATCTCTGGTTTGTTTGGGTTGGTTTTCTACGTAGAAAGACATTATCCCTGCTAAGATCTCCTGACAAAGATTTAATGCTGCCATTTGTCGTGGTTTAACTCAGCCCCACACAGCCTCTCACTCGCTCCCCCCTGGTGGGGTGGGGGAGAGAACTGAAAGGATAAAAGTGAGAAAACTCGTGGGGTTGAGATAAAGACAGTTTAATAGGGAAAGCAAAACCACACATGCAAAACAAGGAGTCCATTCTCCACTCCCCTTGGGCAGGCAGGCGTTCAGCCATCCCCAGGAAAGCAGGGCTTCATCACATGTGTTTTTGGGAAGACAAACAACCTCACTCTGAATGCCCCCTTCCTTCTTCTTCTTCCCCCAGCTTTATATGATCAAATAGGTGGTACGGAACATCCCTTGGGTCACTTGGGGTCAGCTGTGTCCCCTCCCAGGACTCCTCACTGGTGGGGCAGCACAAGGAGCAGCAAAGGCCTTGGATCTTTGTGAGCTCTGCTCAGCAACAAGAAAAACACCCCAGTGTCATCAACACATCCAAAACACAGCCCCATACCAGCCACTGTGAAGAAAATTAACTCCATCCCAGCCAAAACCAGTGCACCATTTTGTAGCCTTTCACAGATAAGGAAATATCTCCTCCATCTTCTTAGCAAAAATCTCTCCCCCCTCCCCTGCTGACACCGTCTAATTCCCCAAATCTGCAGTTTCAAGTGAAAGCGAATCTGATTTTGACTCAGGCTCCAGATGGGTCTAGCTGTAAAGATATTGTCATGTGAAAGATTAGGCGCTAGCTTAGACAAAGAGGTGTTCAGCTGCAAGCTTAATAGCCTCTGAAACAGCAACTGCCACCAAAGAGCTTCCAGGTACTGATATTGCTATCCATAATAACTACGGGATTGCAACAGATGATGGAAAGGCTGGAAACTCCCCGTGGGATTCAGTGCTCTGCACAGAAAGCTGCTAAGCCCAGCTAGAGCTCTGAGTCCTTGCAGGTTGCCTTTGTCCACGCAGTGACAGGCAGAGTGGAGTTTGCTGTGGGGTGGCAGAGGGGTGGGATGCACCCCGTGCAGGTGACCTGCAGCTCCTCAGGGCTGGGGACCTGGGGCACAAGGCATGGAAAATGCAGGAGCAGGGTTAACCCCACCCATCCAGCCCACTGACCACCCACTGCTCTCCTCACGATGCTCACCCTTGCACAAGGCTCAGCACCCACGTGGCCAAAGCAAAATCAGGGGGTGTAAGCGAAGGAGAGATGGAAAATCAGCAATTGCAGCACCAGGCCTGGGATGGTATTGTCACCTCTTGCCCAGAAACCCCAGAAGAGGTCCCAGTTTGGGGGCTGGGAAGAATCCCACTGTGCACACTGAATTGGCCTCCTGGCCCCTGCAGCTCAGAGTCATCACACAGGATATTCTTCATGAAAACCCTCTGCACCCCAAGTTTGGGGAGGGCAGTTACACCCAAATCACTGCCCTGAGACCCTAACTCTGCATCCACCTCAGCCAAAATGAGGCAGCTTGGCCAGGTGGTGCAAGAGAGAAGCCACAATGCCCATATGCCCTGGCCATGATGATCACAAGTTTGAAAGCAAGTCCTTCCTCCCCCTCAGAGGAGACATAAATCTAAACCTTCAGTGAGTGGACTCAGTGGGTGCACCAGGACAGGTTCTGCTGAACATGGAGGTTGTCACATGGGTGCTAGAAGTGCTGCATGAAGCTTGTCAGGACCCACAAACCCAGCAGCTGGTGCAGCAAGCCATGCCGAGCCCCACTTCCAAAAATCCCAAACTACCAGCCTGACAGCAAAAGCTCTGTGTTAAAAAAGCCCTTCCTCCTAAAGAAATGTTGCAAAGGGAGAGAATTCTCTGCTACTTGCCACAGCTCCTCCAAGAAGAGTGAGCATTCTCAGGGATGAATCAGGGTCTGGGGACAACAGGAAAAACTGTGTACCTGTAAAATGCCATTACAGAGAACCCAGTATAGGCACCTCACACAAGTCAGCTGCACCTGCTCAAACTGGGAGATGCCTCAGCATCCCTTCCACTTCACCCTAGGAAATCCTCCTGGCTGGTACTCCTCCTGCTTCCCTGAAAAAATGCTGAGCTGGGAGCTGAGAGCTGGGTTTCCATCCTTCACTGGAAAGACACATTCCTTCAGTGCACAGTGGAGGCACAGATGTGACCCGTGAGTCTGTCACTGTTGTGTGGCACAAACGACACAGACTCCAGGCTGATCAGAAGGCAGTGAGCTCCTTACTTCAAAAATGTCTGTCTTCTTATAGGATGCATCGCATGAACACATACTGTTGGTTAAGATCATTAATACCCCCTTAAAGCTACTGGTTAATTGTGAATAATAACTGAGTTCCAACCTCTTTATGGAAATGACCAGGCGCAAGCGTGTTTACATTCTTGTATTTTGCCGTTCTCACAACAATCCTGGTAGAACCATGAGAAAAGTTTATCTCTGCACCAAAGACTGCAGTAAATATGCCTGAGCTTTCTCTGCCAGGCTTCTGACAGTATCCACAGTGAGTCCCACGTCACCATAACTCACCCAGCCCCACCAGCACCCCTCTGCCCAGCCCACGTCCCCATCTGCTTCACGTGAAGCGTCACTGCCCAGCCCCACGGAAAACAAATGTCCAGAGGGAGGGGAATGGTAAGGGACCTCCTTTCTTTACCTCAGGTTAATTAATCTGTTCTGCTCGGTAAGGAGCTGAGCCCTGAGGAGCGAGTCATACATTACACGTGGAATTGTGGAGTTCAGCAATATTCCCTGGCACAGGCAGGCAGGTAGAGCTGGGAACCACTAAATTAACACCGGTACAGCAGGCAAACACCACGGCTTTGGGAAACAACAACAATAAAAAGACAATATTTTTAGGAAATGCAATCAGCAGAGCCAAAACACGCAGAGCTTAAAATGAGGACTGTTTTCCCTGTTATCCATCTTGCCTCATGTCCAAGAAGCCAAAAAGGATCAGGATAAAGGTAGGCTCTTATTTTTTCCTGATGGATTATGCAAATACAACATTACTATGGACTTGCACCACACCAACACGTACACAAGTGTAGTTGAGTGATTTTTACATAGACAGCAGGAGGAAAGTTCAGCTTCCCCAAGTTCACTTTAGGAAACCAGACCGTAGATGTGATGAAATATGGGATAAACTTTGTGCAACTCTTCTTTGTTGCAATAGGTGATGAATAGATAGTGGGGTTTAAGGGCTCTGCGAAGGTCACCTGCACCATCTCCGTGCCCTAAAACAGGAGCCATAAACCATCTCCGTGCTTCCCCGTGTGCACACTTTCATATTTGTGGAGCATCCAGCACAAAAGAGCCCCTTGCTGATGGACACTTTGATGATTTAAGTGTTAAATAACAGATGGGTGCTATTTATGCGGAAATTATTTGTGTTGGGACAGAGACAAGAAAGCAGCATTTTCTCCAGTGCCTCTGCCTGCCTCACCTGCATCTCGCTGCTCATCCATCTCCCAGGATTGCCTGGAACATTGCACATGTAGGAGCATTTTCAAACAGCTCACATTTTCTTTAGAAAGTCAACCTGTTCAGTAATGGCTCATTCTGCTCCTCCCACCCCTTGCTACAATACTCTCTTGGGACCAAGAGGGGAGAAGATTCAGCCAGCACTGGAAAACAGCTTTATGTACATTAAAATATCACCATTTGCGAGTCTGATGCCACTGCAACCTGCAAAGCCAGAAATAGCAGTTTTTTTCCCAGGGGAATAGAGAAGGACAAATTTCCAGCTCCCCAGAAGGGCTCAAGGAATGCAGGTGTACTTAGTCCTGCAGTAACACAACCTGCAACAGCAAAAATGTTACCAGAAGGATGGAAAAACATTGGTTGAGGTCATCATTTTTTATATAATGTCCTTGTACACCTGTACAGTGAACTTCCAGCTCAAAGATCAAAATAAAACATTTTACAGAGATTAAAGTAATAATCCCACATCACTCATTTTCCAAAACCCTGAAAGAACTTGAAGAAGCATTTGGTGGTGTCAAGGACCTCGACGGGGTGCTTGGGTAGGAAACAAAGAAATCATAGAATTATTTGCGTTGGAAAGCACCTTAAAACTCCTCTGACTCTAACCCCCTGCCATGGGCAGGGACACATTCCCCTAGAACCTCATTGCCCAGAGCCTCATCCAAACTGGCCTTAAACACTTCCAAAGGTGGGCAATATTTCCCTGCAAGCAGCCACCAACTCAAAACGACAAATAAAGACCTCAGAAAATTTTACATTCCCTCCTTTCCCGTGATAATTAAAATTAATGTTTCAATTTTTAAACAAAACCAGGTTTTTCTGCCCACAAAGGTGCAGGATTTCCTGGCTCTGCCACAACCATCCCCTACAACTCATTCAAACCGTTCCAGCCTGGATGTGCAGAGGCTTAGACATTTCCAAAGTTATGCAAAGAATTGGGACCACCAGGCAATCAGACATCACCAAAAACACTCTGGTGTCTTGTAGACTTGGAAGATGATGGCAGGAGTGCAGCCCATCCCTCCCAGAGGTCAGAGGGGAGGTTAGAGAGGACAGGGAGTTGTCACAGACCATCAACAGGGCTGTTGGCAGTGGGAAGGACGATGAGAAAAATAAGCATGGGGCTTGAACAGGCTTTTCCTCCCCACACTGAAGGAATTGCGTGGGGAATAAGGGGGTAGATCCTCCTGTGCTTACAGAATCATATCCCAAAATGCTGGAGTGCAGAAAGGTGAGCTACAGCATCCAGGGCACAAGGAGCAGCTCACTCTCTTCCCTCAGGGGACAAAAAGCCAGCAAGATTGCCTGTTCCCAAGGAGGAGGGACACTTCAGGAGGTCACTGCAGGCACCCTGAGAGACAAATAGAGGGCAAATCAAGCCAAGCCCTCCGTTCACCCCTTCCCCTGTTGTTGTCCAGCCCTTGTGGCCCCCCAGGAAAGCCCTGGCAGACCAGCAGCTCTCTCCAGGAGACAGATCAGGACTGCCAAGGACTGGCACTCATCACAATTCTTCATACACCAAGCTCTGGAGGTTTTTTTTTTGAGATCTATGTGGCTATAGGAGCAGCAGCCAGGCCTGCAGAGGGACGTGCCATGTGACTGTATCACCTTTTGGGAAGATTTCAATGTTCTTTGCCCCAGGAAACCTGGAGGGGACAGGGCTCCTTCGACACCACAGCAACTGAGCTAAAGCAAGCAGCCAGATTTTTAGGCAGCAAGCAGCCAAAAGTGCCCCAGGAGTTAAAGCCAAGAGTTACTAACTCCAGCTATCATCTGCCTCTCGGTGCCATCACAGCAGCACACGGTTTTGCAATTTTGCTGGCAAGATGAGAGCCTCAGAGAAGCCAAGCAGAGAGGAAACTATTTCACTGAGCAGAAACCACTCTTGGATGGCTTTCAGTGGCCTTCCCAGTCCTCCCAGAGACACTCAGGTGTGCACACACAGGCACACAACCCCCCCATCCCTCTGCCACAGCTGGGGTTGTTGCCCTTTTGGCAGGCCCTGGCTCTGAGCTGATGGAAAATGCAGTGGATGCAAGAGGAGAGCACAGTGGCACTGCTGCAGAACAGGAGCTGGATGCAGGGGAGGCAGCAGCAGCAGCAGCAGCAGCAAGCAAATAATTCCCATTTAAATAAAATGCCAAAAGGCAGTCAGCGAAAGTGACATTTATGGTGTTACTACAAATGCATTCAGTGGGAAGCTGAGTAGCAGAAGCAGGTTGGGGGGAAAAAAACAAGCTGTAGTGAAAACTGCCATCTGTATATTGTGCCCCATTTTTAATATTCTGTATTCTCATAAAAAGTGTTGTTTCTGTCACTATTCAATCTCCCAAACTCACATGGAACACTGTTAAAAGTCAGCAGTGTGTGAAATGGTATTTTAAAATAAATGAAACCCGCTCGCAAAGCTGCGGAGGAATATTGCAATGCCAGGGTGCTGACAGACAGGCATTGAAAAGTAACAACCGTTATCATCTTAAAGCAAAGCGGATTAAATAAAAACCCACAGCTAGTGGTGCATTACCAAGTCTGATATTGACACAGCTGCCGTGGTGGTTATTTTTCATTGTCTCATCAAGACAAAGCATCACGGGATATCAATCTTCCCTCTGTCAGGCCATGCCTGCTGTAAAGTTTTTCGTTTACATTTTCATTATATCCCTTTTATCTCAGCTGCCAGCAAAAAAAAAATTATATATATATA
>WEKY01001340.1:667222-680991 GCA_013390045.1 Picathartes gymnocephalus
AAAAAAAAGAGAGAAGAAAAAGAAGAAGTCAAAAGCATTTCAATTTTCATTTGAAACGAATGAGTCAGAGTCAATTTGGTAAAGCAGTTAACAGCAGCTGTGCTCCCCTTCCCAGCCCCTTAACAGGTACAATTTGCTTTTAACAAACAACCTCGCAGAGGTCTCTGGCACCATGTTAACACAGTGGCATTCAACCCCTCTTGCTGTTGTGTATTTAAATTGGGTAATAGAGTCAGGCAGAAGAGATCCACCATGAATCTTAAGAAGTGCAATTTGACAGCATCTTAAAACAGAAAAAAAAAAAAAAGGGGGGGGGAGGCTTTATGAAAAAATAATAAACGTGTTTGAGAGCAGGTTTTGTTGGGTTATTAGAAAGCAGCATATTAAAAACAACAGAAGTCCCAGAAGATCCCAGCAAATTTGATGCCAAACTTGGGGTTCTGAGCAATCAGGGCACCTCCACAAAGAGCTCTGAAAATCAGGGCAGGACATTTGGCAGCCAAAGCATCCCCAGTCTGGATGTATTCGGGGTACTTTGCCCTACACCAAGAGCTTCAGTGGAAGGCTGTGTGCCAGAAAAGAAGAAAACCAGCAAAACTAAAACACAGCAGACCTGCATACCCCTGCTAAGGCTGCCCCAACCTCTCAGGGCATCGCACACCACCCCAATAATCTCAGCAGTTGCTTGCAGAGAGGGGAACCCCTGGGCTGGAATGAAAAGTAGAGATATGTGATAAGCCTTCAGCATCCCTTCTTCTCCCTCCTGACCCCAGAGAAACCCTGTCCTTCCCTCACCCCAAAGTCAGGCCCTTGACAATGCCCCCATCTCACTTTTGGTTCAGACAGTCATCATGTCTCATTCATTTGTTCTTTGAAGAAAGCTCATTTCATTACTTTCCAGGCTCCTGAGCTTTTTGGGGTATTACAGGAGGTCAATGAAAAATTCATGTTCTCAGTCAGTAATTGGCATTTTTGTTTCCTTTTTTTATGTTTTAGAGGAAGGAAAGCAAAGAAAAGGATGTGAGTGGGGCAGAGAGCAGGGTGAGTGGGTATCTTCTGCCAGTTATTAAGATAAAGTCTCTCATATTGCTCCTGGCCACTGTACTCTGGTGCATGCTCCAAGCAAGCCCTGTAATCCTACATATTGAAATCTGAAAGCATTCCTGGTACTTTCATTAGAGGGACAAGTAATGAAAGCAGACTGGACACACACAATTATTACAGTGTAATCCTCTGGAAATGAAGTCAATGCAATCACCCGGCATTCTGCTTTCTTCTCATTTTTTCGACTTCAAGTAAGTGCTTCCCAAATTCCAGCTGAAGTTACTGTTACAATCAATAGCACAAGGGCTCTCAAGGTAAGACTCAATTAATATGATGCTTTCAAGTGCTCCCCTATTGATCCCGAGCTGGTCTGAAACCCCAGCCAGCACTGGCACCAACTGCAGCATTAGCAAGGAAGACAAATGCAAAATTGGGGCATGCCAGCAAACTAAAAGGAGCAGCAGACCTCTCTAAGGATAACCCAGGAGAAGGGAAACCCCTGAAAGCACGGGACATTCTCCAAAACCCACAATCTGCCTGACTGCAATCCTTTCTGTTGGATTTGCCACTCACAAGCTTGAGACCAGGATTTCACCCACCCAACCTAATGCCTTTTCAGGACTACCTAAAAACAGAGGCCAGACAAGATTAAGGGAATAAAAAGTGGTTATATTTATTGAAGGGCCTTCTGCTGCATTTAGAGCAGATGGAGCCCACCCAGGGGCTACACCCAAAATGGATGATGGGTCACGAGTTTTCACACTTTCATAAGTTCGGTTCATTTGCATATTGGGGGTTAATCTTCCAATTACAGCTTCAGGTAATGAAGTCATTTACCCCAAGTTTGTTCCCCTCCCAACTCACTTTTGTTTACATCTCTCGGGGCCTGAGACAGTGAGGTGTCCTTGATTCCCAGGCCTGGAGAGGAATTGTTTTTTTTGACTAAAATGTGAAGACAGTAGCTGGCACTGTATATGGAGTTGAGTTATACACTAAGGAATTGCAGGATTACAAATACCTGAAAAATATAAAAGCTAAAACCCTAAGGCATCAAACTCACGGGAAGAACCTCAGCTCAGGCACCTTCAGGGCTCTGCCCTGCAGAGCTGCTTCCCTCTCCAGCTCTCCCTGCTGCTGTCACAGCCAGCAAACAGATTGCTCCAGCCAGCCCCACCAAGGCTTGCCATGATCACATCTATTAGTGCACTGCATCTGATTCACCTCCAAGGCCCCAGCACTCAGTGACAAACTGGGACGGGTTTCCCCGCTTTGCCTGCGGTGCTGCCCTCCCGCTCGAGCCCTCCCTCGGAGCAGGGACCCCAGGGGCTGGGGGGGCCCTGGGAAGAGCCCCAGCATGGATGGAAGACTGACAGCTGTCAATCACAGGTGGTGGTGCCACCAGAGATTGTGCCCCAGCAGGTCCTTCTCAGTTGGAGGGTATAAAGAGAGCCTTGCCCTTCCTGTAACCTCCTCCTGTCAGGATTGTCCCCAGTCCCACCAGAGAGATCACTCTACTGGTCCAGTCCCTCCTGCCTAGTGCCAGCAATTCCTTGCAATTCCATGTGTTCCCATTTACTGCCGCTTGGGATCCACGTTTTCCTGAGCTCAGAGGAGGATCTGTTCCTCTGGACTTGTCACCTCCTCCGGGATCACCTCTCCTAACCCTCATCCCCCAGCAAGGACAGCCACGCACTGGCAATTCCCTGGGACACAGGCTTCCCTTGGGCTTCTCTGACTCCAGTGCCAGGCCCAGGTTCTCCTGGTACCACCTGTTCCAGAGGGTGTTAAGGCACTGGAGGAGGCTGCCCAGAAAAGTTGTGGATGCTCCATCCCTGGAAGTGCTCCAGGCCAGATTGGATGGAGCAACCTGGTCTAGTGGAACACATTCCTGCCCATGGCAGGGAACTGGAACTAGGCGATCCTTTGGGTGCCTTCCAACCCAAACCATTCCGGCATTCCCTGGTACCACAGGCTGTCCCATGGCTGTTCCCTCAGAGCAGGGGGATCATTGCCCTTTCTCTACTCAACATCCCCCTCAACATCCTCAGCACCTGCCTCCAGCTGCCCTTTGTCCATCACCTCACACAAAGAAAACCAGAGAGATCACAGTTTTAGCATCTCCACCAAAGATGGAAAACATTCCACGACAGAGCAAACCCCTCCCCACTCTCTACCCCCAACCTGCTGCCTGACTTGCAGGGAGATCAGCCAGGCCCCACTGCAACCTCCAGGCCTGATTTACCTGGGATGAGGCTTTCCTGCCTTAGCCTGCTTCCCCAGCCCCACACCTTGCCCTGCAGAGCTCGTGGCTCCCCTGCCATGCCCGTGGCAGGAGAGAAAAGCCAGACAGGCATTGCTCCAGCATCGTCTGCTCCTCAGCCAGGGTGATATCTCCTTGCCAGCAGCTGCAGCCCAGGGTCTGGGCAGGAGGGAGGCAGGCAGGCAACCTGAAGGTGGACACTTAGCACATTTATTACCTGCTTATTAGATACCAGGCTCCCATTATGATGAATTGGCTGAGTGATGGCTCCCGCCAGCTCCCGGTGCTCAGCAAGGCTCTCTAATTCCATTTTACACAAGCTGGGCCAAGGCAAAATCATTTCCGAGAGGAAGGAATAAACAGTTGTTTTTCTGCAGCGTCCAAAACAATCTGACCCTCTGCACAATCTCAGCAGGACCTTTCCTGCATGCACTGTCCTTCCTCCTGACCACGTGACTTGTTTAGATTAGATATTAGAAAAATATTAGGTATTAGGTTTAGATTAGATATTAGGAAGAAGTTCTTCCCTGTGAGGGAGGGGAGGCCCTGGCACAGGGTGCCCAGAGAAGCTGTGGCTGCCCCATCCCTGGAAGGGTTCAAGGTCAGCTTGGATGGGACTTGGAGAAACCTGGGATAGTGGAAGGTGCTCTGCCCATGGCAGCTTCACCCTGCACAAAAGGACTCGTGCCAAGCTCTGCAGTAAAATACCAAATCCAGGAGTGGTGGAAAAATTTCAGATGGGAACAGGTATCACGAGGTTAAAAAGTCACTAGATGGTGCAAAGGCTTTTCTGGGAATGGACACAGCCTTGAAAGACATTCCAGAAAACTGAAACCCAGAGAGATGATTTTGCAAAGCAAAATGATAAGAAGGTAAGGAAATTCTTAATTGTTTCACAAAGCCACTGTTCAGCTCTTCTTGTTCTTCCAGAACACTGGAATCCAGAAAGGAGATGGTTTTGCAAAGCAAAATTTTAAGGAAGTTCTTAATTTTTGCACAGAACCACTGCTCAGCTTTTCTAAAGGCTGTAGCAAAAGTCACAGCCAACAGGCTTTGGGGGCCTCTCCCTGGGGCTGTCATTCCTTTTGGGATAATTTCTTCCATATTCCTCAGTTCTGCAGAAACCTGTTCTGCTATCCTTTATCCCTCCCGCAGGCCAGATTAAGAACTGCGTGCAGGGGCAGAAAGTTCAAAGAATAAGGAAGCTGCATTCTCACCCAGCCGCTCCCAGGCTTGGTGCTTTACACATTCTTGGGCTTTTTCTGCTACACTTGATCAGTGAAAGCAATCCCTGCCAAGTCCAAGCCCAGCAGAAATGACCGAGCTTTGCTAAGTAGAGGTGTTTCATCACCCATTCACCTCTGTTGGCAGGAAAGACATTCCCATGCTGTGATTTCACAGGTGGCACCGACTGAGGGGGAGGCAGCAGTGCCACTTGTCCTGAACGACACAGAGCAGCTCCTTGGTCAAGGGACACTGGCTGTGAGGTGGTTTGTGAGCCTTGGAGGTTGGCACGTGTCAGTTCTTGGTGGCCAAGCTGCCTGCAGACCAAGCAGAGTCCCTTGTCCTGTGAACAGTCCGGAGAGAACCACTCAGGGGTTTTTATCTCCCTCCAGCTTTACCTGCCAAGCTCCTGTGGACTCCTTTCCATCAGGCCCCCACTTCACCATTCCAAAGGAACATTCACAGAGAGACAGACGGGATGAGGAACCTCATTCCCAGAGAGCTGAGCACAGAGAGGTTGCTGTGAGTGAGATGAACACCTGCCCCCCTTAGGGATGGGCTCCGTGCTCCAAGTTTCCCTCCCCTCCCATCGCTGCAGGGCCTCGAGCCCCAGCCCGGGGGAGGACCACACGTCCTACATATCCCTGCTGAACTGTTACACATTTCTGCTGTGTTCCTCAGGCAGAGGACTCTGCTACCAGCAAGCAGGAGAGGAGCTGCCATCTGGGACTGCATGTGCTTCCCAGACAGATGGCTGCCTATTCTCGTCGTGTTTTATTTCGAGCAATGGTTCGTACAGCAACAGCGCTAGTGTGAAAATGGGATGTGACAAGATGTGTATTGCTTACACCTTCTGGAAAGTTCAGATAAAACCAAGATGCACAGAATGTAAGAATCAATATAATTAGGTAATTAAGAGAAGCGAGAGCCCCCTGGTTTAAGGCTGCATTGTGCTGGTGCGTGTTGCAGGCCGTGTATGTGTGTGTGATATGGAACATACAGATGTATGGTTCCACGTTTGTGCGTGTACACAATGCAAAACCAACGGGAAATAAGGAATGTATACATCCAGCCATTAAAATAAACACAGCTACCTGCTCCAGCAGGCGCTTCAGACAGAACTGCTGACAACCACACACTGTTCACACCTCACACAGGGCAGGAAATTCCCTCTGTCGTGCTGGAGCAGGACACAGGGCAAGGTCCTGGTACTGCCCATATTCTTCAAACATTTTTACCTGCATTCTGCACTGCAGAACACCAACAGCTAGAAATGTCAGCAGAAAGAAGAGCAACATCACCTGCACCAGCTCTTACTGGTGAAGTTGGGATCATTGCCTCGTTTTCTGCAGAGCCAGGAATTCAGCTCTGGGCAGTGTGGGGACACACATCCACAGAGAACTTGACACATTTCCAAGTACATAGGAGTGGTGAAATGCAGCTATAAAACCCATTCCCAAGTTGTTTTGCAGCTCAGGTTGCAATGAAGGCCTGAACTGAATGTGTTAAGAGCCACTGGTGACACATGTGGAGCCTGCTGGAAGCTGACTTCCCTCCCACGTGGGAGCCCTGAGCAGCTCACAGCTCAACAGCTCCCATCTCCCACACACAGGTCCTCAGAGAGGAGGAAAAAGATGGCAAGAAAAGAACTTAGGACAAAAGTACCTGTCCCCTGGCTGCCCAAAGGCACAAGTTCAGGTGTAGTGAGCTTCTGGAAGAGGCTGCTGCTGCGCTCAGGTATATCTGATGCTGCACTTTCCTCATGTTCTGCTTCTTCAGCCTCAGGAACAGCGAGGGTCCACCTCATTTTGCACCATGTGAGATACTGTGGGACTTGGACAGAAGAGCAAGTGAAAGAAAGGTATGAATTGAGCCACATCTCAGCATGCAAGTCCCACCCAGCGAGATCCTGTGCTCATGGCTCCACAGCCCAGCTCCTAAGAAGCTCAAGAAAAGCAGAGATGTCCTCTAAAATGGCAATGAGAAGCTGTGCCTGTAATCAGAGTTTGTTATAATGGACTAATGCAGAGCAGCTGGTGGTGAGAGACCCAAATGGAGTGCAGCATGCTGAGGGTATCAGCATATAAAATCCGTGGCCCTGCAAAGTTTTTATCAGGCAGGCAAGAGAAAATTATGCAGCTATCCTAACATTAAACTGCAAGGTTGGGGCTCAGTAAGGAGTGAGTGGCAGCCAACACAGGATCCTGGGCCTGCGTGCACGAGTGTCCTGTGCAGGGACACAAAATCCTACTCTGGGATGCAGAACAGGGAAAATTCAGCTGAGAAGAAGCAAGAGATGAGCCAAACAGGTCAAACCACTCGCTGCAGGCAGTGATCCAAGGATGCTGGTCAGACCAGCAAGTGAAAAACCTGCTGCCTCCACGCCCCCCATAACTAACTCTGACTCAGCAAATGGGGGTTTTGTACTCTCAGCTCCCAAAGCACAGTGAAAAGGACGTTGCATAGAAACCAGACCGTGTTTGGGGAGTTTTGGCAACTCTGTCTTTTTGTCACTTTGCAGTTCCCGGGGTGTCACTCAGAGCGGAAACCTTCAGTCCCGTTCCCGTTAGGTGTAGATGTGTTTTCACACTTCTGCCCAGGCAGGTACTTTCTGTGCTGCTGATGGTTAATTACTTGAGGATGAATCGCGGTGCTCAGCAGGGAGGTGGGGAGCGACTCTGGAGTGGGGAGGAAAACATCTCTGCATCAGGCGGGTGGGCACACGTGTGCAGGATTCGCGAGGAATAAATTCAGAGAGCAACCGCAATAAATCTCCCAGCCTGGCCACTGCGGTGGGAGTTTCTTTTCCCCCCTCCCCGCAACAGGGAAATTCTGCTCTTTCCACGGGGGGTGGGAAGTGGCACAGGGCTGCATTGAAATGTAAATTCACTCAAATTATTAAGCACAAGAGAGCAGCTCCTGCCAGCCCTTTGTTCCGCAGTCAGAATGTGTAATCTAGAAGAATAAATATAGTCAGATATCAGCTAAACAAAGAGACCCGGGGCCATGCATATTCAGCGACCCTCTCCCCCAGGACATCCCTTCCCCCTTTATCAGGGAGGCTCTTTCTGCAGTCAACAATTGTAGATCAAAATGCCCTCATTAACCAGGGCCGAGCTGGAAACCTCTTGCTGCTTCACACTGAGGGTGGGTTCCTTTCTTTCTCGCCAGGAGCAGAGATCTTCCTAGCCCCTGCTTTCCTCCCCTGCCCCTTTTCCATTCCGAGAGGACGGGGCAGAGTTGCCCCTGAAGCCCATGGGTGCTGCACTCCCATCAGAGAGATGGGGTGGCTGTGGGACAAAATCCCAAAGTCCAAAGGCAGTTGTGGCTCCAAAAATTGTCCTACACTTGGCTGCCGTGCCCATCCCCGTTCCAGCCAGGAGAACACCCCCAAGAGAGAGCAGGCCAACTACAGGAGCCCCAAAGAGGGCAGAAACCACCAAATATACCCCATTCTGCCACTTCAGAACGTACTACCTGGGCAGACTGATGGCCTGGAGACTCACAGAGATGGTTTTTTTTTAAAAAAAGACCACCCAGAGAAACCATTTCAAATGTTTTTTTTCCCCACAAGCCCCTCGCTCCCTGCAGCCACCACAGCAGCTCCAGGTCCAACAGCCTTTGCAGAGCTGCAAGGTCACGCTGTGCTGTGATGACCAGGGGTGTGTTACTGTGTCCACTCTCTGGTCATACAGGGGCAGGTGACCACACCAGCACAAAGCCAGGCTGGGAATGGGGTGGGAGGGACAGCCCCAGCTTCCCACAGCCCTTCCAGCAGCACTGGGGAGCAGAAAACCAAGGATTGCCTCTGCCCCAAGCCACAGGAAGAAGTGGCTGGAGGGGAATAAAGCACCAGGGGAGGAAAATAGGGTGCTCTCCCCACTACCTAAACACAGCTTCTCATCTCCAGTGCTGTCTGTCTCACACCTGTCACTACCATTGAGCCTGCTGCAAGATTTAAAAATGAGGTGGAAGAGGAGGGGGGAAAGAAAAAAAAAAAAATCAATTTGGCTGTTTTAGAGTTATATGAATATAATAAACCTGAGTGTCCTGCTTTTGGATGCAGTTTGCACTTCCAATAACTCAGCTATATATTCATTAAACAAAGAGAGGTAAAAACAGCAAGCCATTAAAAATAAAGCACCAGGAGAGGGAAGGCCATGCAGGCTGTAAATATCTTTGACTCTTTTTCAACCTCCATTTTCTTATCCCTGCTCATTCACTAATTGACCTCTAGATCGTGCATCTCAGAACTGTTTCCATCACTGCACTTTGTCCTTCAACCACAGATGCAACAAAGGATCTCAGGCACTCTCTAAATGCAGAATAACTCATGTTATAGACCTCCAAAGCAGGAGACAGAGTCCATTTCCCTCTATACCCTAGTGCTGTGGTGTAACACCCCCTGCACAGGGCTCCAAAATCCCCAGTATCAAAGATCAGGTGCCCCAGGTGAAAAAGTACATCCAGTTTTAATCTGTTTGTGCACAGACCTTCTGTACAAATACATGAGATCCTACCTTCTGGTGTTTCAGCTTCATTGCACAAAGTCCACCCAGAGCTGTGGAGACAGACTCTCCTCTCTCATCCATATGGAGGCGTTCTGGCCACAGGGCTCCCTTTGCTGGCCCAGGCAGGGCTGAGCTCCATGTGGCAGCCGCCAGAGCCTCACGTGCTGATCCAGACCGAGGGCCAGCACACGCTGGCACCAAACCACCTGCAAAGGAGGGTTTCAGCACGACTCTGCAAGTCCTGAAAAGGCTGGCCCTATCACATGTAGACCCTCTGAGCCTAATTCTAGGCTCACCAGCTTCCCAGCTGCCAGAAGGGTGTCTCTGACCCAGCTTTTCTTACCTTGCCCAATCTAAGGGCTTTAACTCCCCAGTTAAACACTAACTCCAATCACATGCCACAGCAGTGATTCAGAAGACAGCACCTGGCTGGCTCAGCACCCTCCAAACAGCTAACAGCTGGGATAGATCTCACACTGGTAGGGAGGGAAGTGGTTGCTCAGCAGGAGGCTCAGCTCCATCTCCGCCAGCATCTGGTTCTTCTCTGGAGCTCGTCACCCTCTGCGTGGGCTCATTTCTTCACAAGTTTCAGCAGCATCTCAGAGCATCACCCAAACATGACAGCAAAACTGCAAGTGAGGTTTCCCTCACATTTCCTCTGGTTAGGAAAGCTGCTTGCTGGGGGAGGCAGGCTTCAGTTTGGTCAGGGCATGTGGGTTTTCCTGCCCCAAAACCAAAGTGATGAGATTCCTCTGCTCCTTGCCTGCAGGCACTCAGAATGCCGCTTTTCCTCCTTTCTGTGGGATTTAAAAGAGCAGCCTTCTCACGTTCTCAATCCCTCCCCAAGCTCACAGCATATGGCAGTTCGGAAGGAAATTGGGTTAAGAGCATAAAGGCTGTTACAGGAGTTTTGCTAAGTGCTGGCTCTGCAAGGGAAGCCACAGGCAATGGACAACCTGGGGATGTCACAGACCTTGCTGGGCCTTGGAGAGCAAAAAGCAGAGCCGAGAACTCTGCATCTTACACCTCTTTGACAAGTTATTTGCATCCAGTCCCTGCCAGTGCTGAGCAGCAGAACAAAGAGCTCAAACAAGATCCTCTCCCTGTTTTCTCTGAGAGAGAGATGCTCAGTGCAAGGAGGGACAAAGGATGGTGCAACCTTCAAGTTCAACAAGCCCTGCAGAGCTCCAGGCTAGAGGCAGAGTGGCTGGAAAGGACCTGGGGGTGCTGTTTTTGGCAAAGCCCAGGTGTGCCCAGGTAGGCAAGAAGGCCAAGGGCACCTGGACTGTACCAGCCACAGCGTGACCAGCAGGACCAGGGCAGTGATTGTCCCCCTGTGCTGAGCTCTGGTCAGGCCACACCTCAAATCCTGTGTCCAGCTCTGGGCCCCTCGCTGCAGGAAGGACATTGAGGGGCTGGAGGGTGTCCAGACAAGGGAACAGAGCTGGGGAAGGGTCTGGAGCACCAGGAGTGGCTGAGGAAGCTGTGAGGGCTCAGCCTGGAGAAAAAGAGGCTCAGGGGGACCTTCTCGCTCCACAACCACCCAAAAGGACACTGTGGCCAGGTGGGGGTTGGTCTCTTCTCTCAAGAAAAAGCAATAGGAGGAGAAGAGATGGCCTAAGTCACAGCAGAGGAGGTTTAGGTTGGATATTAGGAAAAACTTTTTCACCCAAAAGGCAGTCAGGTACTGGAACAGGCTGCCCAGGCAAGGGATGGAATCACCAACCCTGAGTATATTAAAAAAAAACCATTTGGATAAAACACTTGTGGACATTGTTGAGTGCTGGGTGGCTGGTTGGATGTGGCCTTAGAGGCCTTTCCCAACCACAATGATGCTACGATCACTGAAAATCCTGATTCCTCACATGGCCCAAGGCTGATGGGAAACTGTCCATGCAACCTCTCCACTCAGGCACAGCACAGGACATTGGACATCTCTGCTTTTATTGGTTTTTCTCCTCCCTCAGGCTGGGCTGAACTGACTAAAGTCATCCAGGTGTCAAGGACATGCCACAGCCTGCAGCTTTCACTGAACAAGCCCTTTTTTAACTACTAATCAGCTAATCTAAAGGGAAGTGCCACTTTTTTCCCCCTAATAACCAGAGCTTTTCTCTCACTGTGATTTTACAATGGTGCAAGCTTAGCTGAATATAAATCAGAAGCAAAAGAGAGCAGAATCTGGCACCAGCTATTTGTATTTTGTCCCTTAAACAAAGCCACATTTGATCAGGGATCTCCTTTTCCACCTACTCATTACTGGTACTAGAAGAAATTTTCAGAACAGCACAGCATTTGGAGAGTTTCAGACAAGATTTCTTACACTGTATTTTTCAGGAGAGTCCAAAAGTTCATCAAATGCTCCTTTATCCCCAGACACCCTCTGACCCATGCACAAGTGTATGAACTCACACACAGATCTGACACAAAAGCATTAGAGAGGAAAAAAAAATAATTCAGAGTCTCACGGTTTGACTCATCAGCGAATATTAATTTCTATTGTCATGCATTTGACTTGTAAATCAACTGGATCATTAACTCAGACCTTTTGTGCAGTAACATTACAAGTTATTTAGACACCACGGTGTTTCCTGCACTCCCCCACTGCTTCGAACACAGAGCTTTGCTCCCAAGGAAAGAGGGGCTAAATCCACACAAATACAGATAATTCTCCATGAGACTGTCCTGGCTGTCCACATTTGCCAAAATAACCACCCCATGCCAGCCTTGCTAGCCAAATAGTGCCTTCTGCTGGAGTTGTAGGATTGTAGGATTAATGGCAGTCCTGTTTCTGCCAAGACAAAGATTTCCACATTAGGTTTGCAGGTCTAGGCAAAAGGCTGAAGTTTTAACTAAGGATTTGTGGCCCTGCAGTTTCAGGGAGTGAGCAGACCTGTATTGATTTACAACATCAAAAGGCTCGGATCTTGTCTCTTTCATATCTATAAATAATAAGTATTGACTATAATAAACCAATTGAGAACAAACTGCTGGATCTCAGGCTGCTGTGAATACTGAATTAGCAGAGTGATGTCAAGCACAGCCTGTTTACTTCCCAGGTTGTTGCTGCCCATCTTGCCAAAGGTTTCTGATTATCCTCCTGAAGCAAGGCACAAGCACCCACTGCTGGAAGCTCCAATTTGCTTTTTCTCCAGAGAGAAGTTAAAATCCACGGTGTTTCCGAGCAGTAAGGAACGCTGGCATCAGATGTGAATTCACCTGGGGAACTTGCGGCAGGTTCAGACCTGTGGGATTTTTATGAGGATTCCTAAAAGGGGCTGAGGATTTTCCTCCAGCAGCCTGAGGTGTCACAGGGCTGGACACAATAGAGGGGGAAGGTGGCCCTGGAGAGGCGCTGGGGCTCCATTTCCAGTTCAACAGCGACCTCTGCTCTCGGCAGCCCGCAGCGCCAGTGCCTCCGATCCGCTCGGTCTGGGGACACCTCCAGACAGATCGCTCCGGTCTGTTTTATCTATGGGGAATAAGGACACATCTTTCACACGTGGGCAGCCACCGTGACCTTCAAATCCCATCAGATGGAGCCCAGGGCTCCACGGCCCCGGCAGTTGTTAAAAGCATCCTAGGATTTACCTTTTCCTACTCGGCTGATATTTAACCAGATGCCAAGAGAGACAAGGACACCTGGTTTCTGAATGGATTGTTTTCAGCGTGCCCCAAGAGGGAATACAGATATACGTGCACTCTCTCACACACACGAGACTCGCATGGAATCTCTGGAACAGAGCTGTGTAACCAAGGAGAACCAAAAGGAAGGTTCAGCTTCTAAACCTGTCCACTTCCCCTTGGGGGCATTAGTAGGGGTGGTGGGACAGCTGAAATTCCGTGACACAGCACTGGGATACCTCGTACAGCAGTTCAGTTGGAGCTCTCCAGCCTGCAGAACCATTCCCAACCTAGCAAGGCTAAAAGATCTGCCTCAGCTGCTCAAAACAGAGCATCCTCTGCTCTCAGCTCTCCCTCCCCTGCTGGTCTCAACTCACACTCCCACATCTCAAGATCTGGGATGTCCAGGGCTCTTCTAATCCTTCACAAAGCATCGAGCTAGATCACAGCTGGGAGAGTTCCCCACCCACAGCAGCAGAGGATCCCATAGAAAACCCCACCCGTGCCGTGCCAGGGGACCAGCACTACAGATCCTCTGTCGGGCTGCAGAAATCAGCGACAGTTCTCACTCTGGCAATTCAATCAAAGAACGCCTTCCCTGTGTGCCCTGCATGGGAGTGATCCCCAGGAGCTGGGATTCGAACAGAATGTGCTTTCCAGACCCTCTGAGGGTCAGCAATGGATTCCTCCCCCTGGGAATTGAAGGATGCATTTGCCCATGGCAGCACTTGCAGCTGTGCCTCCCCACCCCAATAAACCCCCACACAGCAGCCCCTTCTACCCTTCTCCTAAAAGCCCCAAGCACTGGAAAAATCTGTTATGGGCTAAACTAAGGCAGCAAAGTGAGAATCTCTCACTTTGCAAGCTCCAGAGGGATTTTACGAGCTCCCCAAAATATTAATAACTAGTTGAATATCCTAATGCTGTTAGGTAAAACAGCTTTTAGGACTGCAGTGTCCTCCACTCTGCTCCCCCTTTCTCCATGCCCACTCACACTACTGCAAGTCATTGGGATAATTCTTAGAAAAAGCAGCAAAGAAAATGAAGGTCAGTTTAAAATACCCTCTCAGCTGTAGATTAAAAAAAAAAAAAAAAATCAAGCTAAAAAT
>WEKY01001340.1:681002-706715 GCA_013390045.1 Picathartes gymnocephalus
AAATCAAGCTAAAAATAACTGTTTTGAGTAAGACAGAAGAGCTATTAAGCAACTTTAAAATTGCTGCAGAGCCAAGAGTGTCCAAAGCTTGGACAGAAGTTGGCAGAAAACAGAGAATAGATCTCTGTAGCTCCTGAGGACTTTTTGTGCTCACCCCACATATATATATATATATATTTTAAAAACACCAAATAATTTATAAACATCACCTTAACCATAAAATAATGTCACCTCCCCCCCATATATATATGTGTGTATATATATATATTTAAAAACCCAAAATATTTATAAACATCACCTTAACTGTAAATTAATGTATTGGTGTCTGTAGAAAGCATTCACATTAACAAACAATTTGCACAAAATCTGTCCCTTNGGTCTATTTAAAAATCCCTCACAAATGTAGAATAAAAAAAAAAAAAAAAAAAATCAAGCTAAAAATAACTGTTTTGAGTAAGACAGAAGAGCTATTAAGCAACTTTAAAATTGCTGCAGAGCCAAGAGTGTCCAAAGCTTGGACAGAAGTTGGCAGAAAACAGAGAATAGATCTCTGTAGCTCCTGAGGACTTTTTGTGCTCACCCCACATATATATATATATATATTTTAAAAACACCAAATAATTTATAAACATCACCTTAACCATAAAATAATGTCACCTCCCCCCCATATATATATGTGTGTATATATATATATTTAAAAACCCAAAATATTTATAAACATCACCTTAACTGTAAATTAATGTATTGGTGTCTGTAGAAAGCATTCACATTAACAAACAATTTGCACAAAATCTGTCCCTTTTTCACAGTTTTGGGTAGCTTTATTCCTGCTCAGTATAATCCCATTTGTGATCACAGGACTGCACCTGCATCCACACCCCATTAACACAGAACTCCAGAATCCAACATCTCCAACAGATGATGCTGCAGTTCACCCAAAAGTATTTATGCACAGACTTCTGTGTGTTTTTATATACGTTTCTATCTGAAGATCCTACATAAACAAAGTCCTTACAGGGGGATATATCAGTAAAAATTGGAGATATTAACCCTTCTCTCCTGTTTTGTCCAAGAGATGGTTTGCCAGGTCTGCCAGCTAGTCTGAGATCAAACATTTCTAACACAAAGAGCACACAACATCAGGAAACGCTCAAATTTCTTCCTGGGTAAAACCTGCCCATCACCACCCCTGTCCCCAACCACAAGTGACATGGTCCTGTGGGGTGCCTGCCCTCCAAGGCAGCCTTGAACTCCACCCAAGGGCCCAGAAACAAAAGTCTCAGCATCACTTCAGCCTTTCAGAGCTCCCCAGCCAAGGTGAGAATGTTCTACCTCACCACAACCAGAGGTGGTCGTGCCCTTGTCTCCACAGCTCCCTAATGGGGACAGGTATGGGTGCAGCAGCATCCATTTCGTTTTCAGCACTTAGACTTCATAACTCTTCCCATTTTGTCACTCTGAATATTTATAAGGCATCCAGAAAATGATTGATTGTCCTTCGGACCCCTCGTCATTCACAGTTGCTTATCTCCTGCGTGTAGGGGGCCATCAACAGATTTATAACAGCCCATAAAAGTTGTTACCAAAAGTACAGTTTCTTTGTGTGTGATCATTTCTAATAACTCTCAGGCACGATAGCAATTACTGACAAAAGTCAGCCTCTGTTAATAGAGTTTATCTCAGTTCATCATATATCCTTTGTCAGTGGAAGCATTTTGACAAGCCTGGGGTTAATTAAAACCAAGAAGACAATAAAATACACCTAATCAAACATTACAGGTACAGAAATCAATTAGCAGATTTATGGCACTTTGGAGCCCTCTATAACGTGCAAAATTCAAAGAAACTGTCAGTTCCATCCCCCCCAAGACAGTGTAATTGAATTTCCAATTGAAACTATTTTTCAATAGGTAACACAATCCGCAAAATTTGATTTGCATTAAAGTGGCATCGGCAGAGGACAGAGGCATCTAAAAAAAATAAAGAAATCCCAGGCTGCTCCTGTTATTACCAGCAATAATTATTATTATTTGCATATTTAAAATTTTGCTAAAGCCCTTTAGAGTGGCCAAGTCTCTTGCCAAGACAGCTCTAGACACCAAGATTTCTGTAGGAAGTGTTCATTTGGATGAAAAGGGGGAAGAAGAAGATTCAGGGTGGGCTGAAATGGGAAATAAGGTGGGCAAAAAACCATTTTTGGCCTGGTGATGAGCAGAACAAACCCCAGGTGGTGATGGTCCATCTTTAAGGGCTGGACACTGGGACCAGTGTGTGGGACAGAACATCCCAGCAGGGAGGGAACACCAGGACAGACGGACAAGCTGGGTGTTGGAGGATGCTGACAAGAGCCTGGTGACAATTCAAATACCTTCACTGGGATGTTTGGCTTTTGGGACATTCACTGGGATGTTTGAGTGTGAATCTTCACACAGATAGAGCAAATATTGCCAATTTGGGCACAGCGACCACAGTGAAGTGGCATAGTTCAGGTCAGAAAGGACTTTTCAGGAGATCACCCAGCTCTAAACTAGATCTTGATAAGAATAACAAAATAGGCTCTAAAAGGCCAGAGAAACAGGGTTTTCCCCCAGAATTTCTCTCTGAAATGCAATGAGACAGAAAGCAGAGGCGTGCACAGCTATACAGCCTAATTGCACACAGCGCTGCTCAGTCTATATTATCCATATTTTACACTGCTTCATTTCTTCTGCTGCTCGTAAGACACAGCTAGGAGCTATCTCTCAGTAATTTACTGGGAAATGGGAAAGACTAGAAATGAAAAGTCAGGAGAAATGAAGATACAAGGTCAACAGAAAGCTTTCCAGCACTTGCATCTCTTTCAGTGCGGTGAACCAGATTAACCTCTGATTTCAGCACTCAGATATCCAGAATCCAATGTAAACAAAAGTAAGTTATTTAAAATGAAATATTAACTATTTGCTTAACTCGTAGTAAAACGTTCATTAAATTTTTTATGCTGTACAATGAAACAAAAGAAAAAAAAATTAAAATTGGTTTTATTGAAATATTGCAAGTCCAAACTCCATTTCTCTGGGTCCTGCTTTGTGAGAACCTCAGCAGGAATTAAAGCAGAAGATATCAGATTTTAAAGACAAAACCCTGGACAAAGAGAAAAGAATATGACTCAATAGCAAAATAGGGCTTTGTAGCAATTTTCTCCTATTTTAAGGAAACTGAGCAAACGCACAAGTCTCTCAAATTCCACCCAGTTTTGTTTTACTGCTGTCTCAGCAGCATCTCATCTGGAAGAAAAGCACCTGCAGAGAACACATCTACAGGAGCTCCACAAAGCACTAAACCTCATCCCAGAGAGGAAGGGCACTCTCAGGCAGCTGCCCTGGCAGGATAGATCAGCAAGCAAGGCACAGGGACAGGGATCCCCTCACAGGGAGGACAGGCACCTGTAACAAGAGATCTACTTTGCAGAGCAGAGATTCCCCACGTTACCAAAGGCAGCTTTTCATCTGGATAGCACTCGCTGTGAAATTAAATCCTGGCACATTTGGGAAATGGTCCATGGAGAGGTGATTAATTCTATTAGAGGATGTGGAGGGAACTCATTCTTATTTCCTTTGTTAAGGAACAGAACAAGAGTCCAGAATTCAGACTGTGACACAGCAGATCCTTGAAATTGTCAGCCTACACTGCCCACCATTTAAATTGTTCTAGAGGTCCCAGTATCCCTTTGGAAAGGAATTCATCCCAGATGGCAGTGAAGCATCACCTTATCATCTACTTTATGAAGGGAGACATTTTCTGGTTTCATTGGGGTTTTTTTGTTTCTTTGTTTTTGGGGGGCTTTCTTGGGGTTTGTTGTTGGGTTTTTTTTGTTTGTTTGTTTTGTTTTTTTGTTTTTGGGGGGGTTTCCTCTGGTTTTTTTAATGGTTGTGGTTGTTTGTTGGTGGTTTTTTTGGGGTTTTTTTTTTAGTTTATTTTCCTTCCTCATCTTTCATTCCCTTCCATCATGAGTACATCTTTTTGCTTACACTGCTCCTTACACACCCTGCTTGTTCCAAAATAACTGGAGGATTTCTGGCACGGAGAAATCAAACCTTTCCCCTTGCCGTCACCATAAACAGCTCTCAGCGCCAGCCCCCACTGGAATTTGGAGAAGGTAGAAGGGGACAGGGGTTAAGAATAAAAGCAGATTGAGTTAGGGTGCCAAAGGACACATCCAGAGGGTTCCAGGTCTTTTCCAGGCAGACTGACACGTGAGAATTGAAGGTTGTGGTTAAGGTTTTCCTGGCATCAGCTTAATTCTCCCCAGCCGCAAGTGAAGTTTAATTTTCTCCCTCTGTAAGGCTTGTCATTATTTATCCCCCAGCTCATGATTTCCCAGTTCTTTCCCCATTCCTGGCTTTTGAAATGCAGGTTGCAATGCTGGATAGATCCTGCCAGCCTTTGCCAAGCAGCACAGAGCAGTCAAATCTCTCCCCCGACCCCACAACTTGCTCCTGACACTCCTATTAATGCTTCCAGGAACAAGATTTCTCACTTATCTGTGATTCACTCTGAAGCCAAGCCCTTCCCTGCAGTACTGCTTGCCTAGGCAGCTGTTTCTCATTTTTTTAATCAGATGTTTCCTCCCTAAAGGTAGCATTTGTCATGAATTTCATCTTATTGATTTCTAACCATTCCTGCTGTATAGATAATATTGAATTCAAAGCCTTCTCTGCAGACTGCTGGTAAGCTCACACCTCACAGCATCTTCCTGAGGCATTACAAGGGATTATTTCCTGGATGAGCCAAGGTATTCATGCAGGAGAACTGAACTCACTCAGTGCAGGGAATTTGCAGAACTAGGGGAATGTTTCTTTTTTATTAAAAATATTATAAAATGCTCTTTGACAGTAAGCCAAGGGCAACTGTTCCTTGAGAAATGTTCTTCCAATAAATAAGTGCGATCCCACTTGCAAAGCAAATTCAGTTTATGCTGATTTTACAGGGGTGTCCTCAAGAATAACAACTGCAGTAATAGAGGCATTGCAACAACTGCCCTTCCCTCACCCACCCAGCAGCCATGCAGCCCCGAGGAAAAATTCCCTTTGGATGATCCCCACTCCTAGGAGAGAGGCTCAAAGCGCTTCCTTGTCCCACCCAAATGATAACAGCTTGTCTCTTCCTCTCTGGCATCTCAAAAGCCTTCAGCACCCCAATGGCACAGACCTTTCCACACACAAACCACCACATTCCAACCCAGACAAAAACTCTGTTTTTTACATTTTATTTCATAGACTCACAGCCTGGCTTGGGTTGGAATGAACCTCAAGGATCATTCCGTTCCAACCCATGGACAACTTCCCCTATCCCAGGTTGCTCCAGCCTGGCCTTGGACACTTCCAGGGATCCAGGGGCAGCCACAGCTTCTCTGGGCACCCTGTGCCAGGGCCTCCCCACCCTCACAGGGAACAATTCCTTCCCAACTTCCAATCTAAACCTACTTTCTCTCAGTTTAAAGCCATCTGACAGCAGCAGAGAGTGCCAGCACAGCAAAGCCTGACCAGCTGACACATCTCCACAGATACAGGGCAGGACAGCTCAGACAGAGCCAACACGTGCTCTGCAATATGTTCACTGCTGCTTTAGAGCAGCACATTGCACCAGTGCCCCATTCAGAAGATGTCAGGCTGTGTTGGCACATGGTCACAATGTGTTGTTACATGGTAATTTTCCCCTCAGCCCAAATATCTCTAACTCACATTCTGGCCAGCCGCTGCAAGGTAATCCCAGGCAGGAAAAAAAAAAAAAAAAAAATCCCAATTCCGTTCCCTATTGAGTCTGTGTACGACATAAATCTGTCTTGTTTTTCTCCCCTTGTATTTCAGCTTTTTGCCTGGCTGCAAGAGACAGAGGTTTAAGAGGAATACATTAAAAAAATGCTTTCTTAACACCAACTGCAAATTCACCTGTCTCCTCAGTGCTGGTACATTTCCCTTCAAAAGTTTGCATCCTTTGACATCTTTGCAGTCCCTCCATGTTCCTGCTGCTGTTTCCCAGCAATAGATAAGAAAACTTCAAAACCTTGCTCTGCAATAATGAGATTCAAAAGAAAAGATTTTTTTTTCCAATCTTTCTACATAAAAAGGCTTGAATCAGAGCCCAGCAGTGCACAAATATTACTCATGTCATTGACACTAAGAAAAGGGGAGCTGTGAATAAAAAATGTTAAAAATGAACACAAGGAGCATTGTTTGCATATCAGAAAAATTAATCTACATAGAGAAGTGTAAGAGCCTGCAATTCAGAAAGCAAAGAATTAGGACAGCCCAGCTGAGAATAATTTTCTAGCCAGTTAATTTAATTGCATAAATCATTCCTTTGTTAGCAATAAAGAGATATAATTAAAATGAGATTGCTTCTCATTTCTATTCTCTGGAAACTAAAGGAATTGATTTTGGGGAAAGCATTCTTCCAAATACCAGATCGGCAAATTACATTTACCTTTTTAGAAAGGCTAAATTATTTTGCGCTAATATCATGGAGGGTTTAATTAATTATAGATCTGCCATATGATCTTAAAGAAATAATTTACTCAATGCCCACAGAACAGAAGTTTGTAAGTGCGTGTATCCCTCTGATGGATGGTGTGCACATTTTTACAAACAGGTTACAAGTGGAACAGGTGGCTGTCAGGAGAAATAGGAGGAAATATAATAAATGTTTAAAGAAAGGGGATGGTTTGTGAAGAGAGATTAAAGCACTGATTCCTATTTATTGGCACATACCTGGATTACTGATCTTTGAACGCCTCCGAATTGGTTTTCTTTTAAATGTTGTAATGATAGTTGTTTTCTATTCACAAATCTTCAGGGCTCAATAAGCAGTAACAGGTTAATAACAGAACAATAGAGAGAAAAAAACCCAACCAACAAACATGAAGCCCACCAATTAAACAGAATATTGCTTTTGCTGAATATTGGAGGGGTTGGCCACTACCAGGCCCTTCACAAGGCTGTAACAAACACATCAGGCAGAAGGAATTGTTCCCTGTGAGGGTGGGGAGGCCCTGGCACATGGTGCCCAGAGAAGCTGTGGCTGCCCCTGGATCCCTGGAAGTGTCCAAGGCCAGGTTGGATGGGGCTTGGGATAGTGGAAATTATCCTTGCCCATGGCAGGGGTGTTGGAACAAGATAAGTTTTTAGGTCCCTTCCAACCTGAACCATTGTCTGATTCTATGACAATATACTCAGCATCCTTTGGGATCTCTGCCTTCTCTTACCACGCTCTCTCTGTAACTACTTACCACGAAGGGGACCCCAGAAACTGGGAAAATTCTGCCTCTTCCATCCCAAGGGCAACCCCAAAGGGAACAGAATCAATTTCCTCTTTGCTGTACCAGGATGGGGCCTCTCACATCCACTCTCTCTGCTTCTCTCCTCAGAGTAGACACTCCTTTCTACATATTTGAGACCAGCAGCCATCTCATGAATATTTGTGGTGCTGACCACTCTCTCAATTGTCCTTTCTGTCAGGAAAAACTGCCAGCCTTCCACCTTCCTCCAGAAGAAACCTCCCCTGCCACCAAGGATTCCCATTCCCCAAACCTGGGGCTTTTCAAGGGGCAGAACACCGGGTACAAATTGAAGTCAGGTTAAAATTGAAATCAGGTACAAATTTAAACCAGACTACTTCGGTGAACTCTCCAGTTACAGAAATTCTTCCATAGATCTCAGGCAGAGGCTGCTCAGGATCAGCACACCTGGTAAAGCCTTTCCTACACACAGAAGCTGCCTCTGCTTCATAAGCTCTTCCTTTTGGAACAGAACAGGAACAGCCTTGTCTCAGGAATGTCATTCCCCATGGAGACCAGCGTGGTGTAGTGACAGCACACCCATCAGCAGGGACTGTGCTGTGGAGGAGACAGCTAAATCAAGAAAGAGGGCTTTGCATGCAAGAGTTAAATAGCAGATAGATTAGATCTCATCATCTGAGTTTTCCAGGAAAAGTATTGTGTTGCTATGGAAACCCCAACATAACCTGGGTTTTCCCCTCCTTTTGTTTGTTCATTTTCTACAAACACTGGCCTCTCCCAGTCCTCTCCAGTTGGACTTGCAGCTTGCAAAAACAGCGATTTTCCTTTTTTCCCTCTAATGCCCGTTTCTCTTTACAAGTACATTTTCCAGTGATTGCCTTTGACAATATCACTGTCCCAGCCTCCAGACTCTCCCTTTGCTAGAAAGGCCGTTTAATGTGCTATCCATTAGAAACTCAGCCCCTGAACACCTTGCTCTCTTTCTTCTTGGGGAAAAAGGGACAAAAGCCTCGTGGTAATAAAACTTTGCAGTGAAAAACCACATGGGAACTCCTGCAAGTGTGACTTTATCTTGTCACATAGTTTCCCCATTTACAGCATCTCAAGAAACAGCATTCCCTTGTTAGCTTCGGGAAAAGGAATTTTGCAGGCAACAAGAATTTGGATGTTCATCTCCAAGTTTTCTTTGCTTTTATTGCTGGGTATCTCCAGCCATTTCTTTTACCGTATTGTAATACAGATTGCCTTTAATGAGTCTGACGGCAACATCAAGAGAATCTTACCAAAACGTGCTCCAGAAACAAGAGACTTGAATGCACAGGAGCATTTATCTGCCAGATTCACCTCACAACCTCATGATTTACACACACTTGAGCCTTTCACACTTCCTCCCAACTCCCCTGCACAAATAACAGGGAATAGACTCCCAAGTGCAGGCTCCATCTCCTTCTTCCAGAGGAGCTCCAACTTTGGCAGCATCAAGGGTCACATCGTAAAGATGGAAACACCTGTAAGTTTTACTTGCAGCTTACCTGCTCCTGGCTAGTCCTAGAATATGTGACTGTCCTGCTGCAGAGCTGTTATCCTAAAGATTCAGCAGGTTTTCCTTTGGCTTCCTCAGCAGAGCCGTGGCAGGAATGGAATGTGAATGCAGGGCCACTCTCCGTGCCAACATCCCCACCAAGTGGCCGGCACACCAGCTCCTCTTCCAGCTCATCCCCCTGCCCCAGCAGGTGAAAACATAAACCTGGCTCACCCAAAACATAAAGGAAATCTGACTTTTGAGACAGGGCTCTGAAGATTTTTCCAGCCACACTCTGGAGTCGAGGAGAAAGAGGAGTGATAAAGGGGTTTCCTTCCTTCCCTTACGCTGGGAAAAAGCTGTCACACAGCCTTTTGAAGTTCTGTTTGTGTTCACATGCTGTGCCAAGACATAATCCACCCATTTCCCACCTTAGCCACTACTATTTTTTCTGCTGGCAGATTTAAAAACTTCCTCACAGATTATTGTTAGTAACTCCACAGGTTTCAAACAAGTGTGGCCAGCCCAAGCAGTACAACACAAATTTGCTACAAGCTTTATGAAATACTGAAGTACGTGCAAAAAGAAAAATTTAAACTACAACTTTAAACAGTAGTTAAGGCAGAAGGACTAAAAGCAAAACAAAACAAACCTAAAAAAAACCAAAAAAACCACCTCAAATAAAAACAAAATAGCAATTTAAAAACCCCCAAACTCCCCCCCCCCAATAAAATAAAATAAATAAAATTTAAAAATCTAAAAAATAAAAGAAAACTTTGACTTACACTGCCCTCTTGAGGGAAAGGGAGCTGTATTGCCTCAAAGCCATTCTCCATTTCCTGCTCTTCAGGCCACACTAAACTCCCCCCACTGCCTTGCCATATGGTTCAAGGTGGGTAGAAGTTTTTGAAAAGCAGCAGTAGACTCACACCTAGGAATCAATTAGCTCTAGATAACATATACCTTGGTTATGTTTAATTTATAAGTATTTTAGATACAAATAGGCAACTGTGAAAGCACAAGAATCTATTGGAAATAGAGAAGATCTGATTTCCAGGTTTTTTGTTTCTTCATGAATTGCAGCCTTTTATTTTACCCATCAGCTGGTGTGGCAAAACCCCTGAGAGCAGGAACCAGAATCCAGCTTTTTCTTTGTCCTGCAAATTCCTAATCACTGGGATGAGTACACAGGCATCATCTCTCTAGCCTAACAATCTTGATCTGCTGATTGGAATAATCCCTTGCAGTATCTATTGGAAGTTTTTGGGAATCTCTTTCCCCAGAGCTGAGGAGTGCAGCCTCACCCAGTCTTTATCAGGAAGGAGATACTACTGGAATTTTTCAAAGTGCAGTGGTGTCACTTGGGGACAGGGGTTAGTGGTGGAGTGGGCAGTGCTGGGTTAATGGCTGGGCTTCATCTTAGAGAGTTTTTCCAACCTAAACAATTCTGTTACAGAGTAAAAAAAAAAAAAAAAAAAAAAAAAAAAAAACCCCCTTGGAAAACCCAGGGGGGGGGGGTTTTTTTTTTTNTTAGAAGGGTCTGATGCCTCCATAAGAGCTCCAGAATGAACAATCACCTGCTGTTCCTAGCTGACTTGCTAGCACCTCTGGCTAGTAAGAGATGAAGAATTAAAATTTTAAACATGGCTTGAATCATCTTCCTCCTTTCATCATAAGACTGCTCACGGCACACATTCCTGCAAATGTACAATGCAAAATTTTTCAACTGAAATGTTATGCCAAGTCAGGGGAGTAGAAAGACCCAAAAGAAAAAGGGTTAAATAGCCTTATATCAACTGGTGTAAAAATTAACATTTTATTTTTCCAAATAATTAAAACCACTGTGGCACACTGAGTGCCATCACAAGTTAAGGTACAAAACATCTATAGTTTTTAAGAGCATCCTAACACAGACTGATGAACACAGATGAGGGTTCAATACCCCACAAAGCAGACACGAGTTCAAGCATTGAAAGGGAGTGTACTGTTAACTAGAAATGATATTATAGTGATATTTCCGAATGTTTACAGTTACAAATATTTATGATGAGAGTAACTTGGCATTTAGATGGATCCTACTGCTCGGTCAGGATTTCATCTTGATGGAATAATGGTGGTGGAACCTGTTACTGACTTATCTTGAACATTCAAGCCACACCAAGGCACCAGGTGCTCCCAGATCAAAATTTGCAGAACAGTTTCTACAAATGCAGGGTTCTGTCTAAAATGTTGAGCAGCTTGGTGTTAGCAAGACTTGCAATGTTACCACTAAAACCAGGTGCTGAGGCAAACAACAGCAACTGAGTGGGTTTTCCTAGCCATATCAGCAATCTCATGACATCAGGATCGGCCTGGAAAGCAAAATGTTCTGACATGGTTTCTGAGGAAGCTGGAGTTGCCTGGAATTATTATCCCTCCCATGCAAAGCAGAAGCTCTTGAGTCCAGGTATGAGCACAAACATAATGAAAGTGGAATACAAGTGCAGACAGGCTTAAGAAGTACTTCCAGAAGACTGAATGCTGAACAGCCCTCTCCTTATTTCATCAACCTTTTCTGCTCTTGAGGCTGCATAACTCTTTACTGCCTTAAGGAGAGATTCATGACACTTGTCCAATACAGCCTTCAAAATTAGGTGTATTTCCTGGAAAGAGAAGATAAAGAAGAAAAAAAAGAATCCCATCAGCAAAGTTATTTCTTTATCAAGCACGAATGTTAAGTGAGTAGTCTGGTGGACTCAAATTCTTTCAATGGTATCTCATCCATGGCTTGAGAAGGAGCACTCACAAAACACAGGGTGTTTAGAGGATCATTGCACTGTCCAGACGACAGCAGGAATGGAAGAAGATTCCTTTGGTAAAAAAACCCTCACCTTGGCTTTTGTTGCTTTTTCTTCAGCATCCTCCTTCAGCTTCTCAATTTCACCCTTTTTCTGTTTGATTTCCTTGCGAATGGCCATCACTTTGTCATACACAGCTCCCCTCTTCTCCTGGACTTTGTTAAAATGTCTAAAGGTGACAGAAAAAAAAGTTAGTACTGAGCCTTTTGACTAATTCCGGATTAAATTTAAGCCCACCATGAGCAAACCTTCCATTTTACAAGCAAAAAACCAGCAGCTTCCAGAAGCAATGACAAATAGAATTTACTTTCTCAGAAATTAATGCAATTTTTAAACTAGAACAACTTAGGTACAACAAGAGAAACTCACACTTAACAGGAGCCCATACGCACCTTCCTACCTCAAGGGAACAGTCAGGTCACATTCTCTTATTCACCAGGAAAAATTTTTGTCTTCAACCAAGGTTACCTCCCTTCCCCTCTTGCTTATCAAAGCATCTAATTTTGTCACTCAAGGGAAATACTTGACACATTAAAACCAGGAATTGGCAGCAACTTTCAATGAAAAGGAGCATTAGATTATATTGTTTTCATTCCTTAATTAAAAGCTACTTTTCACAGAATCATTTAAGTTGGAAAAGACCTCTGAGATCAAGTCCAACCTATGGCTGAACACCACCTTGTCACTTCAACCACAGCATTCGGTCTTTCCTTAAGCACCTCCAGGGGCAGTGACTCCACACCACCCTGGGCAGCCCATTCCAAGGTCTAATCACCCTTTCTGGCAAGAAATTGCTCCTGTCCAATCTATTTTCCTCCCAAATATTCTCCTTTAGCTGGTACCACACACTAAGTGCCATTCTGCACACCACACAAACCTCAAGCATGACTAAATCTTACTCGACCCTCTCAGCCATGTGGAAGAAACCCCCTTCCATCACAGCCAATAGTGTTCCATATTCCCTTTCCTATCTATCTGTATACAAGAAAATGGTTTGAAAAATCAATTTTCTCCCTAACCGTTCAACACTAAGCTCACAGTGAAGCCAGGACCTTGCAATTTGGTGCTGCAAACACAGCCCTGCAAGCTGCCTTCAGCATATGGGAGGAAGGAAGAGGGGCTGAGAGGCTTTGATCAAATGACACTTTTCCTTTTGTTTTAGAAGCATCATGTCAGGATAATGCTCCTCTGAGATGCAAGCCCCATTTCCCCATGGGTCTTGAACATCTTTGATAATGAGCAAAAGTGGCAAGGGAAATTATGAAAAATTCATGAAAGGCAAATGGGGCTTTGTTGAAGTCTGATAAGTTGGAAAATTATCCCAATGTGACATTCTCTTTAAGAAGATAAAAGAATCAAGAATAAGCATTATAAATTAAATTAGTGCTCCAATAAAAGAATTGCTGTCAAGTCACATTGCAATTATTGATTTGAGACCCCAACTCCCTGCCTGCAGCACTACTGGTCCTCACACAGAGCTGTCCCACACTGCTCATTTTCCCTTCACTGCAAAGCTGTGTGTTTGCAGCAGCCATGAACTTTGGCAGCACACAACAAAGACATAAAGCAGCATCAGGCAGAAACATCAACTCCTCCATACTCAAGCACCGTGCACTTGTGCTGCTCCACATCTTCATGCATCTTTTTAATCTGGATCTCAGCTGTAGAAAGCTTCTCATGTTTCGCAGTGACTGCTCTCTTTAAGGACATTTCATCCGTCTTGACCTTTCTCAGCTCTACCTGAGCACTCTCAAGCTGGTCCTCCAGATTTCTGGCCTAGAGTACAGAAGTATAGAAATAAATTAAATAGAAATACATTAAATGGGGGGGGGAAATAATCAAGATGGTATACCCTGTAAATGTACTAAGATTAGAACTAGCTGGCTGCTTTTTGAAGATCTAATTGCCAATTCATTCTCCCACTTCACTGGTCTTTATTTGATTATAAATACATCCAAATGGACAAGACCCCATCCCTTAGGATGGCTTTCAGAAGTCACTGTGACTTCTGCTATAGCTTTTTGCCAAGGGTAATTTCAACACATGCTGTATCCAAAAAGACTCAATCCCATTTTCCAAATGCTCCTAACAACTGCATTCTCCTAAAACCTAGCAGCAAATAGGAAGGTACTGTATTGTGACAAACATTTCATTAGAGAATGTCTGGCTTAGTAATATTAATAAAGTTAAAGGCACTTCAGATGTGACTCTTCCTGAAGTAACAGTTTTTTGTTCTCAGTTTCCACTCTCAAGGCAGAAGAAACTCGATTTCACTATTCTTTTCCCATCATTTCCTACCAACAACCCCAAGACAGTTCCAACTATTTTAGGTCAGGTTTCTATGGCAACAAAGGCTTTGACTATTCAAAGTGGTCAATAGCTAGTGCATAGCACATTATCTAGTGCCACCCAGCAAAGCAGCAGCAATGTTTTACTGACATTTTTAAGAAAGAATTTGGAAACTTCAAAATGTCATTCTTTACAGGGAAGAGGAGAGAGGGGAACATTGCTTAGACATCAAATTGTCCCTACCAGCATATAATTTGGATAATACAAACCTCAGATAATACATTGGCCAATCTCTCCACATTTTCTCCCTGTATTTCCATCTTCTTTTGGTACAACTGCAATTCCAGTTGGCATGATGGCAGAACCTCAACTAGGTCTCTATAACTTTCATATTTCTCAGTAACTTCTTGCTTTAAAGAGAGAAAAAGACTATTAATAAACAGCTTTAGAGTTCTATTATAGAGAATTAAAGCACATTGAATTTTGAACCCTTCCCTCATTGTTTAAAGACACTAGAAGTAATAGTTAAGGGTTAGTGAAATGAGCTCTTCACTTTGTAAAAAAATAGTAAAAAAAAAGGTGTTTATTTGGAAGCACAGAAATAAAGGTGGCATACAAGTGCTTTACACTGAATTAATCAGTAATCAGCTTTTTCCAAGAACTTTCAGAAAAATAGTTGTACAGTGAAAGAATTCTACACTGGTAAAACAGGAATTATGTAAATCTTCGTACCTGATATTACAGCAATCAAGTTCACACCTTTGGAACAAAAATACCTTCAGAGGCAAAGTGCAAACTTCACTGATGTGTGAGCAAATCACAAACCACAAAAATGAGTGGATATTATAATATTAAAAAAAAAAAAAAAAAACAGGCAGGGAACTCAGTGTTGAGCATATTAGTGGAGACAGCCATCAATTCCAGAAACAGTGAATGACAACTGAAGCACTATGAAGCACATGTTCAAAAGCCAAAAATATTTGGGAGCTGACAAAATATTATCTCCTCTGAAGAGCAAATAGCCAGACAGGTACAGATTCAAGAGTTCAGCACCTGGTTGTACAAGTGACTGCAATCCTGCTTTTCAAATGGTGTTTTACCATCATTCAAGAAGCAGTTCTAGATTATGACAGTCCATTAAAACATGCTTTTTCTAACAGAATACCTCCTTGTGTGAACAGAGGAAAACCTCACCTTAGATCTCTTCAGTTTCTTAATAGTCTCTTTCATCAGCTCATTGTAATTTTTCAGTTCTTCTGGACTCTCCACAATTTTGGATTTCAGCTGCTCTTGTTCTTCTCTCAAAGCAGCCATAGTCACTTTACGCTCATTCTAATTAATAAGAAAACACTTTCAATATTAGTGATTAGGTGAACAAAGAGGAATTGTGTAGCAAAGTTTGCCAGGATCTTATGACTAGACAGGTTCTTTGGTGTGTAGTCATTCCTCATTAGGAAGTTCTAAAAATAAATTCTTCTAAACAGCATTAACATTCCAAATCAAAGCAATTAACAGCCCATTTTGCTTCCCAGATTTGCTTACAGGGGTGTTAACAGCAGTTAACTGGTATTTTCCATAAAGAGCCTGCCAGCTAATCCTAGAATAGTTTGTGTTGGAAAGAACCTTAAAGATCATCTAGTTCCAACCCCCTGCCATGGGCAGGGACACCTCCCACTAGACCAGGTTGCTCCAAGCCCCATCCAGCCTGGCAAATTACCAGCAGCTCTCTCCCTCAGAACTCCTGACCTAGGGAAACTGCAGCACTGCAGCATTCCAGAACCAGCTCTATCACCCTGGGAGAAGAACAACAAGTTTCCTGTGCAGGCTCTCAAAAGCTCCTGTTTTGCCTCATTAGCCGAATCTATGCATGGAAGATAAACCCACAGCATCTCAGAAGTCCAGATTTCTAGTGACTTAATTCCCAGAATAATCTGATCCTAGGAAGAGAGAGGATCTCTCAGTTGATCTGAGCTGGAAGCTGCAAGCAGCACCCACAGACAGAGGTGTACTCACCAGTTTTTGGGTGCTCTCAGCAATATCTGTCTTCTTTTGAGAAATCACTTCTTGAGAAGCTGTCTGAAAAAAAAAAGAAAGCACTAAGTTTTAAACAAGTAGTCTACAGCTGCTACCTGCCTTATCCTTCATCACAGATCTATCCACAGGAGAAATCCCATTTATTGGTCCTTTGGAATGCCATAACGAGCAGAGAAAACTGCAGTCTGTAAAATTTCAAAGACAGGGAAGGAGAAGATTGTCACCAAAGCCACTTGGAAACACTAAGGATGCAGCCAGCAGTAGGTAACTAGGAATAGAGATAAGAGACTGGCCACCCCTATTCTCCTTGATCCTGGCAATTATTATACCCCACAACTTTCTTTGCCAGAGGCCCTGTTCTTCAAGGAAAAATCTAATTTAATATAAAGTCCTAAATAATAGTCAAACAGATGGTTAATAAAATTAATTGTAGAGACATGACTTGACATAACAAAAAATCCTGACCATAGATTATTATTATTATTTTCCTTCTCCCAAAGAAGCTAAAAAGGTTTTCTATGAAACCTGAGAGGCAAGTTTCCATTGCTGAAAAGTTACCCCTGCAATTAACCCTACTCTTTTTGCCAGGCATTCCCCTTGGGTAACCCTTCTTAGGCCTCATTTCTTGCCATGGCTCACCTCCAGTTCCAATTCCTTGAATTCAAATGGCAAACAAAGAGGAATATCCCTGTGTTCCTGTTTGGAAGTGCGATGTGTATCTCCCAAATCATTACAGAAATGCATTTCAAGAAAAGAATCAACTGTTTTTGTATTCCCCATGTCTGATTTAAAGCACATTTCACATTCCTTACAGTGATCAAAGAGGGGTCCAACAGCATTTTGCTAAATGGCCATTGTTTTAAATCAGAAAAGTCCCCTTTATCCACTGAGTTAGAGGGAAGGGAATAAAATCAAGAGAACTGAGGAACCCACAGCAGCTTTTCAGAGAAATCCAGAACAAGGTCCTACTTGTTTCCGACGATAGTCCTGCCTCAGCAGCTGCTCCAGCTCCCGAATGCTCTCTGTGAGCTGCTTGACCTCTGCCTCATGTTCAACTGGGACCGTGCTGAGGGAAAAATAAAGATATTGGGCAGTTTCAGCATCATAATAGTCCAGTCAGAGTATAGTAGATAAAACAATCACTGTCTCCGAGTTTACAGCCAGTAACTTTAGTAATCAGAGTAAGACAGTCTCAAATTAATATATCCTATTTTCCTTTGCTTGTAAGATTTTTGCAGTTGAAGCACAATCTAAAGAGCTATTCTAGCAAGAAGTGGCACGAAGATAGCAGAGGACTGAGTTTAAAGATCATGTTAAGCAAAGCATGAAAGTACAACACTCCTACCAATTCTGGTGGTGACTTTCATTTATGAAATTTGCATATTACCTGTCATACAAATAGCTTATATTAGTGTAGACCTATCCCAGCTAGAGAACCCCCTGTGTAGCACACACCAAGAGCAGCTGTCAGAAAAAAAAAAAAAACCACTTTGTTTTGAAAGCTCTCTTGGAAACCAGCCATTTCTTCATCCTATTATCCACAAGCAAAAACAAAACTTAATGGTGCAAAGACACAGGCAGTAGGGCTAAATGGCCTGAAACAGAGATTGTGGCAAACATGTCAAATAACTAAGGAAGACAACTTTACTCATTTATTAAGTTAAAGATGGGTTTCCTACAGCTGTTGAAGGGATAAAGACACATCACTAAAAGCTAACTAAGAGCAAAAGTTTCAACGTAGTTCCCAACATATAAATACAGGATTCCCTCAAAGCACTGTAAAACTAATTTTTTTTCTGACAGCTGAGAATAAACACCCCCAGCTCCCCCCTCATTAAATTTGTACTCCAGACCCTTCCCAGCTTCGTTGCCCTTTTCTGGACATGCTGCAGCCCTTCAATGTCCCTTTTGCAGTGAGGGGACACAGCACTCAGGGTGTGGCCTCACCAGGGTCCAGCACAGGGGGCTGGTCACTGCCCTGCTCCTGCTGGCCACACTTGCTGATACTGGCCAGGTGCCATTGGCCTTCTTGACCACCTGGGCACACTGCTGGATCTTGTTCACCTGCTGTCAACCAGCACCCCCAGGTCTTTTTCTGCTGGGCCACTTACAACCCCTCTTCCCCAAGCCTGTAGCACTGGACCAAGTTGTTATGACCCAAGAATGGGGCTCTGCACTCAGACTTTTGAGCTTCACACAACTGCCCAGTGATCCAGCCTGAACAGGAAAGGTAAGCAGTGCATCTCACAGCGCTTACTCCCCACACTCACTTCAGTTTCTCCAGCTTCAGTGCTGCCTCTCGATTCACAGCCTGCAGTTGTTGGTATTTCTCCATAGCTGACTTCTGCAAGTTAAATGTTTAATTTCAGAGAAGGGTGGTTTCTCTCTGGGCTTCTATTAGAGCCTTGCTCATCATTATTTCACGTGAAATGCACCATCTCTGAACTACTGAGACATTCAGAACAGCAGCCACCTATAACTGTTGCAATTTTTCTCAATTTTTCTCAAAACGATCCAAGGTATCAATCCTTCACTTACCAGGCTAAAGTATCCAACAAGTTATTGGGGGAAAAAAAACTAAGTAATAATCAGCACCTTCCTGTATTACTTGGCTACATTTAATATCCCAACATGCTACATAAACCTGAAGTTAAACCACAACTTTCATGCTCCTAGTTCTAGGTTAATATCAGTTATACTTTTAGAGGTATATGGTCTAAAACAGCAGCTAATCTTACATAGTTCAGCTGTAGCTCCAAGTAGACCTCACGCCGGAATTCCCTGAAGTTCACAAAGTTGAGGATGCCACTCAAGAAGCGAACAGTCCTCTTTGTCTCTGAAACAGGAATTGCAAGAGCTCATTGAGCTGGTTCCCACAAGCATTGCAATTGCTTCAAAAAAGCTGGGCCAAGTATAATTCACAGCACACAAATTACAAAATTCAGAGCACAGAAATCACAAAACACAATCCAAATTAGCTCTTCCCTCACTCGGCTTGCAAAGATTTCACTACGCAAAAGCCAGCACCAAGCTGGTTACAGACTCTTTGCAATTCTGTGTAATTTAACAAATGAATGATGGCAGCTGAGAGAAAAGGCTGTTAACACACAGCCTCCCATTAAAACAGAAGCCAGGGAGAAAGAGTGTCAATCTTGAACTACAGCTCTGAAGAGAACCTCTCTGTATCCATCAGCCTAACTGAAGGCAGCAATTTGAACTGCAGGGACTTTTTGGCTTTATTCCAAGGAAACTTTCTGAAAGATGATTACAAAAGCTTTGAATGTCTTAGACAAGACAGATCCAGGAGAGGAAGTTCTTCAGAGCAGCCTTTTCCAAGTTGTTTGTGTTGTAGCAGAATCACCACAATGGGGAAATAAAAGGAGTGGAGCACAGGAATCTGCATAAGAAGTCCTAAAGGATTCCAGGGCTGTCAGGGTAATTTTCATTTTTACACTGTTATAAGTATGTCACAGCCCATCTCCAGACCAGCAGTTGAACACATTCATAGCATTCAAAACTGCCCTCAGTTAGAGACCTGCATCAGCCCACAAAAAGAGCAAGAACTGCTCACTAGAACCAGCTTGTTTAAGGGTCAGAAGAGCAGCAGGAAGTCAAGGACACTTCTCCACACTAGGTGCCCATCCGGCTATGCCCAAGGAGAAAAAGCACCTGGAATGTTAAGCAACACCCAACAGCCCAGGAAACGAGGATTACAAGGCACTTGCTTACTTGGGTTTAAAACATCAGCAATTTGGAAGTCGTTAATCCGGCACATGGGCAGCAAGCGCTCCCTGCAAGGAAAACAAAACAACCTCAGCCGCAGTGACCATGGCTCAGGTTTTGTGACCATCACTCAGTTCTTGTCCTGTATCCATCTGCTACAAAACAGACCTTGTCCTCTCATCCCAGAGCAAGCACAAGACAAGAATCTTCCACTTACATGTGAATATACAAATTACAGACAGGTAGAAAGCCTTCATAGATCTGTGGGTACATTATGTCAACGTTGAGTGGCATCTAAAGAGTAAAAAGAGAGTTGGTGCATAAGTAGAGAATACCTAAAACAAAAATTACACAGCGTCTTCCACAGCATAAAATAATTCCAATGGATTAAAAACACTGAGGATGATCTTCCCATCCACAGGGAATGCATATTAAAGGCTGAAAAATGTCATCAAGTTAATCAGTACACTATTTTAAGTTAAAAATAGTAACTGATTCCAGTTTTGGCTGGGCAAGACATAAAAATACAATAATAACTAAAGCAGCAACATTACAAACTCTGCAACTCAACCTAAACTCTGTTTTGATTCGTTCAGAACTCGTGCAGCACAACAGCCTCTGCATCACACAGCTAGAAGCAAGAAGTTCCTTCTTTAAACATCCCAAAACTGACACACTCAACTGCTTCCTGAAGAAGTCAGGAGGAGAATGTAGTGATACACTGTCCCCTTTCTTTGACATTTTAAATGTCACAGCACAGCATGGCAGCTGATGTCACTGCCTGGGAAGAACAGGGTTACATTGTGCATGTAATGCTCTTCCCTTTCAGTTTATCCAGAAAAGCCATGAGACAAAACCATTTACTCTCACTTTCAGGGATCAGTTCTTGCCTAACAGAGACAGTAGATAAGTTAACTGTTAGTCAATGAGGTATCAGCCTCTCCTCACTTTCCTCTCAGTTAATGGAGCAGTGGAGATGATCAAATATCAAAAGCAACGTTTACATTCCTTCCAGATCTGTCCAACCTCCTCCAGCCATGGCCAAGAGCCCAGTATGGGTTTCCAAGGCTGGACATGTTGTCATTCCAAAAGCTTGTCCAGCCCCTCCTGGACCTTACAGACATTTCTGGCAGCCTCAGCATCCCAATTAACAGGTAAGTCCAATATTCTTTCCCTTCCACATTCCATCACCCCTGCCACAGGCAGCCCTACCATGTAGGCATGCTCCAGGCGGATCCCATACACTTTCTGCAGGATTCTCAGGTAAATCAGGTGTAAAATGTCAAGCTGCAGGAAGAGAGGACATGAATCAGTATTCCATATGTTTGATTACTCGGGGCTCCCAGACCAGGCCATGAAAGCATTCAGCTTTAAACACATGAAGGCTGATTTCACTGAGCCACCACGACAAACAGGTTTCACTTTCCAATATTTTGCAGGTCAAGCATTACTTGCTCATAATTCAGTTTTAAGGGACAGCAGACGGCTCAGAAAATTACAGCCCTAACTGTGTATGCCAGGCATTGGTTTTCATTGCACTGCTGCTTGCTGAGCAGTTTCCAAACCAAGCAATGCCAAAAACCTAAAAAAACTCACAGAAATGATAAACCTGTAGCAGCGAGTGCCCTTCATTATTTTATTAAAATGAAGAGGAAAAAAATCACTTAAAAGACAAGTAGTTTTTCTTTTATAGCACTAATCCATGATCAATTTTGCTTCTTAAAAGCCATCTAAACCTGGGCCAGACCCCTCCCACCACAGGCTCAAACACAAGCAATAACAGCACCAGGAATCACTCCGAGGCATCAACTCCTCTTTAAAGCCACTTTTCTTTCGCCGAGGACACTCACTAACACTAAATGGTCAGAGGGATGAAAGGGGGTGAAGCAGGGACGGGTTTAAAAGCAGGGCTCGGGTTAAAAGCACTAAACAGGTCCGACAAAATGTCGGAACTATGCGACTTTACCCGAGAACGTGGCTGTTTTTACGCAGTTCCACAGAACTGGGCAAGACAGGCCGGGTGCTGCTGGCGACACCATCGCGCTTCTCGGCGAGGCCCGAGCGGCCCTGAGACTCCTCCGAGCCCAACCCAAGCCCGTTCCACCCAACCCCGAGGTTACTCGGACCGGGGCAGCGCGTCCGCCCCACACGGGAGCGAGCGGAGCACGGAGCCGCCCCGCGCTCGCCTCACGTACCCTGGCATTGCCGAACACGTCGCCCTTGACCAGGTTGCGGGCCTCGGCGCCCTCCAGGATGTGCGAGCGGAGGTAGGTGATGATGTCGTCGGGGCTGTAGCGGGGGAAGGTCATGGTCTCCATGGCGGCGGTGGCGGGGACACAGCGAGGACACAACTGCGGCCCCGCTGCGCGCCCGCTGCTTGAATCCGCCACGCCCCGCCCCCGCCCTCACGCCGACCTATCAGAGACCGCGTCGCCATCAAGGGGCGGGGCTCTGCACGTTCCCGCCCTCCTCTGGCCTATCCGCGGCCGCCCTGTCGCGGGTGGGCGTGGTTTGTCAGGCCCCGCCCCGCCGCGGCCGTTGGCCGTGAGGGCAAGGGCGGGGTGAGGCGGAGGTGTCCTTGCAGTTCCTTCAGCCGCAGCTGTCACGGCCTCTGGAAAAGTCATGGAATCCCTGGAAGGAGCCTTAAAGCTCCCTTAGTTTTCCCCCTGATATGGGCAGGGACGCCTTCCAGGTTGCTTCAAGCCCCGTCCAAACTGGCCTTGGACACTTCCAGTGATGGGGCAGCCACAGCTTCTCTGGGCACCCTGTGCCTCATCACTATCCCAGGGGAGAATTTCTCCCTAACATCCATTCTAAACCTGCCCTCTGTCAGTTTAAAGCCATTCCGCCTTGTCCTGTCATTACCTGCCCGTGTAATGAGTGACACTTCCTCTTTTCCATAAACCCGTTAGGTGAGGAGGTGTCCCCAGAATCTCCTCCAGGCTGCACAGCCCCAGTTCATCCTGTCCCCGTGCCAGAGTTGCTCCAGCCCTCTGAGCATCCTCGTGGCCTCTCTGGACCTGCTCCAATATCTTCACATCTTGTGCTGAGCTCCCCAGACCTGGACACACTACTCCAGATGGGATAAAACCTCCTGGCTCCTGAAAGGAGACAAAGCCAGCCCAGCACTGCACAGGGCTCTTGCCTAAGCAGTACCACTGAGCACCTTTCGCAGTGTGACAGCATTTCTGACAAAATTTGGGCTGTTCCCACTCTCCCTACACAGTTCCCATGCTCCCATGCCATGCACGGCTTCCCGCACCTCCACTCAGCAAGGTCACAGCACTGTCCCCGAAAACAGGCAGCTTCTGGAAGCCACTGCCATCATGGAGGTGTCACCTGGCACCGAGTGTGAGACAGAGCTGCTCCAGCCACCGTTCCACACTTGCCGATGTAAAAGCCGGGCTCGGTTTCCAGCTGGGCACTCTGCCAAAGGCTCAAGTGAGCCACGGACACAAAGTGCTTCCTGACAGCCCTGCAGCCGGACACCTCCTCGGCATGCCTGGGAGGGCACCGCAGCTTCCATAGGGCTGCTTGCAATCCACAAAGGGCTAAGTGGCCTGGAAGGTCTCAAACCATGTCTCCTCCAGGTAGACCATGGTCCCTGAGCCTCGTGTTTCTTTTGGGGATGGCATCGGAGGGCATTAACTGCCCAAACAGGTGTAGCTGTCAGTACCTGGAGGTGAACTGCACCGGACAGCAGTTGCAGGAGTTCCCTGTGGATATCCCTCTGGACACCAGGCAGCTGATTCTGGCAGCAAACAACGTCTCATACCTCCCGGCAGTGGAATTGAGCTTCCTGGCTGATTTGGTCTATCTGGACTGCAGAAAGAACCTCTTGGGGGATGACCTGGATTTCACTTTCATTGGTGTGGTGAGGCTTGTCTATCTGGACCTCAGCTTCAACAACCTCACACAGGTCACCTTCAGCACCTTCTCCCACCTCCTTAGCCTGGTGGTGCTGAAGATCTCGGACAATCCCAACCTTGTGGCCATCGAGAAGGACGCTTTTGCCAACAACACCTGGCTAAGGCACCTGGACGTGAGCCGGACGGGTTTAACCTTCCTGGACACCAGCACCGTCCGGGACTTGCCCAACCTGAGGCTTCTGGGGCTCAGTGACAACTTGTGGCACTGCAACTGTTCCTTTTTGGACTTCATCACCTGGATGATGGAGAGCAATGTGCATTTTCCAGGTGAGGGCTGTGTGAGCAGGACCTCTGTCCTCCCTGCTCCCACAGATCTGTGTGGAACAGAGAGGCCCCTCTGTTCTCTTTCCCTAAAGTGCAGCTCACGGGGTTGTGCCATTGCATGTCAAGTGTGGGTGCCACTTTCTGCTGTCACACAAACCAGGGATGGGAGCAGCTGGGTTATACATGCTCCACACATGAAGTCACACTTGTTCACATCCCCAGGGCAGCCAGGGAGGTGTAGCCTGCAGCTGGGGCATTGCTGCTTCCCTAGAACACCTGGATGCAGCCTCAGGTGTCCCTGTGCCTGCACAGCACCCCATGGCTGCATTGCCAAGAATGAGGAGCCCAACACAGCTCCAGGGACATGTGCACTGGGAAAATCATTGCTCTGAATTTCCTGCCTTGTCTCCACCCCAGAATCAGCTGTTTCCCATCATATTGAGAGAGAAAGCCTTGGAGAGGCCGAGGCAGGGTAATCACTAGTTCCCTTTCCCATAAAAACACTGGTCCCAGGGGTGATGTTTCGCTTTGCAGCTGCAGCACATGGACTTGGTTTTTCCAGACTGGAAAGAGACACAGAACAGCACATGGGAACAAGGAAAGCTTTGGTTTCAGTAATGCAGGGCACAATAGTAAGAGAGAAATTGTTTGAGAAATTCTGTCCACTGAATAAGAAAGGGCCACAAAAGAGCCCACGGAGAAAAAAGGGAAGGGCAAATGGAAGCTGGTATTAGGACAGAACTGAATTAAAGACATCTCAGTGTCCTCATGAGATGTACTACGCTCCTTATAGACAATAAAGTGGGGTTTTTCCACATACAGGTTCCAGGCAATTACGGAACAGTGGAATAAAGTACAGCTCTCAGCAGTGAGATTGGAGATAACCCACTGAACCCTGCAACAGGAGAATAAAGCTCATTGTGGGCTGTTGGGGAGGGTAGGATTAGGAAAGGCAGCCTTAGACTGAGGTTGTTCCAGGCCAAAGGGACATTGGGACAGAACCCTGGAATGTGCTGCAAGCAGACCCCAGCCTGGCCATTGGAAAGGCTATTGACCTTCAGAAATGCCTGTGCACCAGAGTTTTGAGCTCAGCTGGATCTGTGCAGTCTGAGGGCTGCCAAAAATGCTGCCCAAGTTTGGATGGATTTGCGTAACAGAGATATAACAGCTTTCCAGTTTTACTCAGGACCAGAAGCGAGATCACTCAGTCAATGCAACACAGTGTAATGCAACAAAAATCCCCCATGCCTTGTTGGCCTCCACCACTCCCATTCCATCCCATGCATCAAGTAGTGCCCAGCCTGTGGCTCCCTTTCCCTCAGGCTCTTTCATCCTGTCCATCAAGCAGTGCCCAGCTTGTGCCCAACCCGTGTCTGTGGGGTTCAAAACCTGCAGAGGAAGGAGAGGGCCATGACTGAGGGCAAACCCTGCTTCCACAGGCACCACATTCATCCTTCAGTGACTTGAAAGGGAGCAGCCAGCATCTGTTTTATCACTGCAGATATTGCAATATGACAGGGTATGGTTGTTATTTCAGTGGAACTGAATCATTGATGAGTTGCCTCTCTGCTTCCCTCACAGAGCAGGTAAGGCTGTGCCTGACTCCAAAGCACCCTCATTGTCAAACGCACAGCAGCCTCATTATTTCAGCATAATTTAGGCTGTACCATTTCAGAAGGTGTTTGAGATCTAAAAAAACAACAAACACAGGTGCTCTTATAGGAAGATGAAAGTGCTCAATCAGCAGAGGTGAGCAGGGCAGAGACAGAACTTCGCCACAGTGGCATAATGCAGCGGGCAGTATTTTCCTGTAGAACCAACATCACAAAAAAAAAAAAAAAA